>JARYHS010008075.1:100376079-100417303 GCA_031002005.1 Vandiemenella viatica | reverse complement strand
TTGTAAAGACGATTCCCAATATTGATACAAGGACAAGATAGTTAAAATGATTTGGAAGCAGAAAACAGTATGCTTGTGAAGATTCTATTAGTTAATTGATGTGCCCATATTTAAAGTAATAATAAATGTGGAACTTGTTTTAAAAACTGATTCTATTGTAGTTCTCCCCTGTTGCAACCTTTAAGATTTCTTGAGTGTGTATGGCTCTATAGAGGCTCATATGTGAGATTTTTTTATGGCAACATACTGGCTTCTATTGCTCAACAGTTGCCCAGTTACATATCCAGTAATAGATGTTCAATACATGGTCTGGCAATGTGTGGCTCCACTCTTGTTGGGCATTTGATGCACTTTAGTATTGTTTAACATTTCCCATTTACACACATTGTGTGATCGGCAATCAGCATCATGGCAGAGAAGGGAATTGTAATGGCTGCTGCTTATGTTATCTTGGAAAGTTAAAAGGTGTAAAGTAAACAGGGTGGGTGTGTCCTTTCCTAACTAAACACGATAAATTACTCATGTTGATACAGAAATCTTCTTCTGATTCCATGCCCATTTCCAGGAGTAGGCAATCCTTTAAAGCGGTGCACCCCTGGGAAGAGATCTGGGATGATTTCCCATTTTCTTCTCCCATTGTAAGTGTGGATGGCAGTGATAGTGTATAAGTTCAACATACAGTTTTGATGGAAAATCTGGTGATTAGGAACTGTGCACTACAACCTCTCCTACGCTAGAAGCCAAATCCAGGTGATGAAAATTTCTTCCATCACCTGGACTGAAACCAGCTAACCCCATGTCAGTGCTGGACACCATCACTGTGCCACAGCCACCAGAGCCAACAGGGCAGCCAACAGAGAAACATAAATGGCCAATTACTTGTTTGAAATCTTTGCAAGAAGAAAACTGGTTTCAAAGATTTGATTTGTATGACTGAAAAAAATAAAAATAAAAAATGCAGTACCAGATTGACTATCCAAGATTTATATGACTCGTAAAAAAGTTTGATGTGCTTACTTAGAGTCTCATATATTATAACAGAGGTGTGCAAAGCAAGGATGAAAGAACTAAAGGAATACATAAACGTTAAGTAGCTCCAAACTTTTTAATCAGTGTTTGTAGATGGATGCTTCCTACAACTTTGTATGTAAGTTTATTTTGTTGATGAACTTTGGTCTTTCTGATTGACCAGTAATTTTTTTCTATACTTTAAACTATTTCAATGATTTTATTAAAAATTAAGGGAAAATACTGTGCTATAAGCCTACTTTGTGAATGAATGAAGGTAAAAACACATTCTACTCCATCATACTTTTTTTTAAAAAAAAATTATTTAAAAGAATGACATTCAGTCGTTCCAGACATACAGCTAGCTACAATGTTGTATGCATGTTTTCTGCTCAAGTATAGGTATTTCTCACATTAATTTAGGGTAGGGTATTGAACAAACAAGATTCACACAACGTTTAATTAAAACCACCTGTGTCCTCAGCCGTAATCAAAATTGTGACCTGTGGTATGTGAGGCCACCACTGTAGCCATTATGCTACCGGGGCCGGCAACACGGGAAGTTGCCATGAATGTTTGGCTGGTGAATGGTCTCACCGTCAACATGCCAGCCACACTTGGCACATACAGTAATACCGGCAATGAGGCGGACGTATTGCTGGGCAACTTGGCATTATTGTCAGGCCACATGACCATATTGCCGCAACATTGTGATCACTCAGATGTAATACTTGTCGGCAACACATTGCCATAAAAATGTTGCTCATGTACAGGCCCATTAAGGAGCAGTCTTTGGTGTAAGAAGTCCGATTAATAGTAAGGTGGCACAAAGAGGAATAAATAGGCCATAAAGTACTAAAACTAAAGACATAATAGTAAAAAATACAAATTATTTTATTTCACCTGTTTCAAGGGAAGCTGAAAACATCTTTGATACATATATGTAAAAATGTGTTCATATAATGTTTCATGTATTTGATAAAATAGTAAGATATCGAAACTTTTGGCACTGAGGTTGTTGATGTCAATGCACCGTCTTTAGTTGGTTAGTTGTGATATCTCTAGGGAATGAATCATTATTTATATGGTGTGTTATTGTGTTTTTTAATATTTATGTTTAATAACTAACTGACTATAATATTCAAAATCAACTCATGCCATTATTCAAGAGGTGACTATCTTGTGACCGTAATATTATCAAGATGTTGTGCACCAATATGTAAAATCTACACTGCTTACACCACTAATATGTAATACTAAGCGTCTGATATCATTTTATAATTTTTTTGTGTAACATTATTGAGAAAACTCCCAATCGGGACCAGTATATTTAGCTACTGAAGTCCAATTCAGAGATCTTTTTCAATAGACTGTATTCAGGTGTTTATTTTGAAGTGAACCTTATTATTTTTTATGTATTTAATCTAATAAAAGCTAATAATTGTAACCAAATGAGTCACTTTACAATATGTATATATGTTTCCGTATTTCTCTAAACATCTTTTGATTTAATTTCTTTATAAATGCTCATAGTACCTGGGTGACAGATATTCGCTCGGCATCTTTCAATTTCTGTTCAATATACAAGATGTTGTGACAAAACAGAAATATTTTTACAAGAAAATTACATTTTTGATTTCTGAGAGTAGATAGAAATTAATAATATTTATACTCTTAGAAAGAAAAAGAAATGAGTTGTAAGTTGCTATGGAGATTAGGACTAGTGAGATGATAGTTACCAGAGTAGACTCATAGATTGAATGCTCGAGAAAATCATTGCCTAAAAACGAACCTGCATCTTCTGAGAATAACCAATTCCATAGTAATTCCTAGTAGATCTGAAGATATAAAATAAACGATATATTTTGGATTTAAAGAATTGAGTTATTCATAATTATAATTACAATCAAATCAACGGCATGAGACGCTAAAAGCGTTACAATGTTGAGTAAAGTTTTAATAAAGTAAAAGCTTCCTAGGCATTTGAGGTACACAGTTTTATTTGTTCTAACCAAAGAGAAGCTTAACTAATAACAGTAGGCTTCCTGGTACCTAAAACTTCTACGAAATGAGGTTAGAGCCGTTTACGAAAACCAAAAACAAGAATTGCTCCATTTTTTTCATAAAATCTTATTATAAGCTTGAAATGCAAAACATTATCTGCATATCAAATTTCATCCAAATCGCTAGAACAATTTTCGAAATTGTCTGGTTCACCATCTCATAAACTGCTTTTAAAGAAAAATGCTATTATTGCGTTAAATATAAATCTTAATGTTAGTCAGGGAATAATTAATGGTGCATGGTTTGTGGTAATTCAGGAGATTATATGATAACCATGGTGATTATGGGTTCTTATGTAACTCAACGAGACAAATTGAAAGTATAGAATATTTTTTTTTTTTGATATCTTGCTTACTTCTCTATCTCGAGATATTGTATCTCAAAAATGACGTGGCTAGGTTGAAATGTGACTTAGACCAGAATAAAAATTTCACCATAACCAAATTTGATGATGAATTCATATGTAACTCGATGAGACAAATCAAAAATAAAGAATATATTTCTTTGATATCTCACTTAGTTCTTGAGATATTTTATCTCAAAAGTGAGGAGGTTACAGTGAGATCCAGCCTGAATCAGACAAAAAATCCAGCAAAACCACTATGTCTTCACAGTGGAAATGCACTATAGATGTTTTGTTTTCTTCCTAGTGGTTGTTGTTAGGTTGCAATATGGGCTGGACCAGAAGAAACATCACCAAAAGCACAAGGATTGTAACCAAATGAGTTACTTTACAATCTGTGATTTTTGACATGCTATATCTCACAAACCAAGCAAGATATCATATAAAAAAAATTATTCCTTATTTTCAGTTTGTTTTGTCGAGATATATAAGACTTCATCATCCGATTGTGGGCCATAGTAATGACAGAACTGCCGTAATTCACTTAGACGAGAACATCACCAGTGTTAAATTCATTCACTTTTATAAAACTATGCTCATACCTCGTAGTAATCTCACATCTACTGATCAACTGTGCCTTTCCAAATGATAAAAAAACAATTCCCAAAAGAAGTAACCTTCGTTATGAACATTAATAAAGCACAAGGTCAGACGTATCAAAAGATAGGATTGTATTTAACAGAACCTCTTTTTTCATAAGACACCTGTACGTGGCATTTTCAAGGGTTTGTAGATTCATTAATATTTACATTTGTGTTAAAAACACATATGGTCAAAACATCAATGATGATTACATTATAACTGCTAATATCGTTTTCAAAGAAGTTTTTTAAAGCAAAGAAAATTGAAAAAAGGACATCTGACAAAGCCAATATTTTTTAAACATCTACTTTTTAAATGTTTTATAATTAAACATTTAGTATTTAATGATTTTTACAGTAAAAGTGATATTTATCACTACTCTTTAATATAAAATACTTATTTCCACCTTATTATATTACCATTTGGCGACTGACCATGATACTACTCGCAAGGGTCAGCTAGTGTACACAAATTATTGATTTAAAGTTATAAGAGTTCCTTGCTGTAATCTAATAGAACTTAACCAACATCAGCCCAGCTTACTGGTACTTGAAACGTCTACGAGATGTTGTTAGCACCGTTTCCGAGATACCAAATACATGAATTCCTAATTTTTGTAAAATCGCATTAAAAAACAAAACATTATCTAAATATGAAATTTCATCCAAATCGTTATGCTCGGGTATTAACTGATTCACTTTCTGATGTTTGAATTTACCCCCACCATTTTCCCGACCGGCGGTCTTTCTGTGAGGCAGTCTCCAGTTGCGCCCACCCCTCATAATGTTCTCCAATTGACGAAGGGTTTATCACGAAAATTACTTTATTATTTGTGTTTGTGTTTTTTTCTGTGTGTTTGTGCCCCACATCCATCATCTAAAGGTAAGTGGTGGCTCATTTCCCTATCCTAATTTGATTCCTTTCCACTACTTAGTGTCTTGATTTAATTGTTACTATATATATATATATAATATCAATGAGCAGGAAAAAGCTTTAAGGCAATAAAACTAAGGAAGGATAGGGAAATATGACCCAACACTTACCACAGATGAAGGCGACTGGGACGACGAACAAAAAACAAACACAAGAGAAGTGCAATATTTCGGCTTACAGCAGCCTTAAACGTGCAGAAGGTGAAGCACCAGGCGGCGTCACATGTGTACACATAGACGGCCAACTGGTGAATGGTGTCTCAGGCGCGGATGGTAGTTTAGGTGGAAAAGGGGGGGGGGGAGAGTAAGCTCAAATATTAGATCGATAATCGATACTGATGACGATATATTATTATTGAAAAAGGTGAATAATAACTGGGTGGGGATATATACATATATAACTATAAGTGAAAAGTAAAATAAATGTAAATAGCATGGTTAATAGTAAATACAGAAATACAAAAAATGTAAATGGTATAGATAATAAGTGCTGGGTCTAGTGGGCAGAGTTTATTGGAGATTGAGGCCAGGAGGATGTTTGGTGTCAAGGATATTCTGGTAGGCTAGTTCCCATCTACGGAGTTCAGAGGGGGTCGTGTTGTTAGGGAAAACTCTGATTGCTCTAACTGAAAAACAGATGTTCAAATTATTGATTTTGTGGGAACTGGCATTTTTGCAACTGGATGGGCCTCATTGTTAGTATAAACTGTCTGTCTGTGGCCATTCATTCTGATAGCTAGGGGATTGCGTGTTTAAAGATATAAGATTTACAATATTTTAACTTATTAATCTGTTACACAATACTGAGTTTCATAACAATACAATACAATACAATACAATACATTCATTTTCCATTGATCCCAATATAAGAGACTGGCTCTGTGGGATGTGGAAAGTTGTCAATTTACAGATAAACAGTTGCATAACAAAATAATAAGTACACCACTAGATGTACAGTCATAGTATACATGGTACATTAAACACTTCCATTACAAAATAATACATACACCAGAAGATGTACAGTCATAGCTTATATGGTACATTAAAAAAATATAATAATAATAATACATACACCACAAGATGTACAGTCATAACATATATGGTACCGTAAACAATTATGTAAGAAACTAAATACATACACCAGGAGATGTACAGTCGTACCATACATGGTAAATTAATTATTTGAACTATATTTACAGAAGATACTGGCAGTTATTTTTAAGAGACCTTAGAAATAAATTCTTCGACAGAGTAGAAGGAGTTGTCAATTAAAAATTCTTTCAATTTTTTCCTGAATTTATTCTTATCATCTACTAGACATTTAATATGTGTTGGGAGCATATTGAAGATATGTATCCCTGAATATCGGACCCCTTTTTGAACAAATGACAATGACTTGTAAGTCTTGTGAAGATCATTTTTACTTCTAGTGCCGTAATTGTGTATTTTACTATTTGTTTCAAACAAAGTATAATTTGTGACTACAAAGGACATTAATGTGTATATATATTCAGATGCTAATGTTAAAATCCCTAACTTCTTGAACAACTCTCTACATGAAGTTCTATTGCTAACCCCACACATTATTCTTATTACACGCTTTTGGGCTCTGAACACTTTATCTCTATGGGTAGAATTGCCCCAGAATATTATTCCATATGACAATAAGGAGTGAAAATAAGCAAAATAAACTAGCTGCCTCATACGGAGATCACCTAAAGCTGAAATTGTACGAATTGCAAACGTGGCTGCTCCCAATCGCTTTAGTAAGTCAGAAACATGTACTTTCCAATTTAAATTATGATCAATACACAAACCTAGAAATTTCACACTATCTACCTCTTGAATGGACTGGCCTGCAAATTTTATGTCTATGTCAGGTGTTACTCTGTGTGATGTACTGAATTGCATATACTGAGTTTTATCAAAGTTTAAAGACAAGCCATTAGCTGTAAACCATTTATTAATCAGTTCAAAGACATAATTTGAAATATATTCTGTAGATAAATCGGGAGTGTTTTTAATTTCTATGTTTGTGTCATCTGCAAATTGGACAAATTTTGAGTTTTTAGATGAAACACAGGGTAGATCATTTATATATATTAAAAACAATAGTGGCCCCAATATAGAACCCTGAGGTACTCCACATCTGATTAATTTCCACTCAGAAAACAGTGGACCTCTTAAGGCAGCCTTAAAATTCTCCATTGACACTTTCTGTTTTCTATTTAGAAGGTAAGAACTAAGCCATTTATTAACAATGCCATCTATACCATAATACTTAAGTTTCTGTATCAGAATTTTATGATCTACACAGTCAAATGCTTTAGATAAGTCACAAAAAATTCCCACAGGAATTAATTTATCATTTATTCCTTCTAAAATATTGTCAGTGAATGCAAATATAGCTTGTTCTGTTGAATGACCCTTTTGAAAACCAAATTGTGATTTAGTTAGAATATTATTATTTTTTAGATGTTCATAAACTCTATTGTACATTGCTTTCTCAAAAACTTTGGAGAAGGCTGTTAGTAATGAAATTGGTCGGTAATTCGATACGGCTGCCTTATCTCCCTTTTTATAGAGTGGTTTAACTACAGCATACTTAAGCCTTTCTGGAAAAGTCCCCTCAAGTAGAGATATATTGAACAGATAACTTAGTATATTACTTAATTCTGTGGTGCACAATTTAATTAATCTGCTGGAAATCCCATCATAACCACTTGAGTATTTGCTCTTAAGGGATTTGATAATTTTTCTTATTTCTTCTGGAGTTGCTAATTTTATAGACATAGAGTTAAATTTTTCTTGGAAGCCTTTTTTGACAAAATCCATACTGTGTGTCACTGAGCTATTAGCAGTCAACTTATCAGCAACAGATAAAAAATGTTTATTAAAATTATCAGCAATTGAGAAATTAGATTCTACTGAATTTTCTTTGACAAAAATATCATTACTTGTTTGATTACTCTTTCCTGTTTCCTTTTTTACAATGTCCCATATTGTTTTAATTTTATTTTCAGAATCATGAATTTTATGTTTATAGTACATACTTTTAGACTCTTTAATAACCTTTTTCAGTATTTTGCAGTACTGTTTGTAATGTGTTTTAACATTAGCATTCTCACTGTTCCTAGAGGCAATATACAACTTCCTTTTATTAATGCATGATGTTCTAATGCCAATAGTTATCCAAGGCTTTTGTTCTTTTTGAGAAGTATGACACTTTTTCAAGGGGAAGCAACTTTCAAAGAAATTTAATACAATGTCACTAAAAATGTTGTATTTTTCATCCATACCTTGAGCACTGTATACCTGTTCCCAGTTTGTGGCATTCAGGCACTTTCTAAAACAAGTAACTGACTCATCATTTATTACACGCTGAAGTTTAAAGACATTACTCTTAGTGCTAGTTCCTATTGAAGTGTTGATGGTTAATAACTGGGCATCGTGATCCGAAAGTCCATTGATGGATGGCTTGATGGTATAACTGAATTTTGAGGTATCTAGGAAAACATTGTCTATAGCTGAGTGACTATTATTCATTATTCTAGTTGGAAAATTAACTACCTGAGTTAAATTGAATGAACTGACTAATGATTCTAACATGACTTTACAGGGTAAGTTATTTAGAAAATCTACATTAAAATCACCACATACTATTATGTTGACTTCTTTTCTGCTTAAAAATGTTAATAAGAGTTCAAACTGGTTCATAAAAAGAGAAAAGTTTCCTGATGGTGCTCTATATACGGTTACTATTATGAAAATTTCATTATTGAATCTTAGCTGTGTAGCACAGGCTTCAAAATGTTGGTCAACACAATATTTGCTAATACTTATATCCTCAAAACTATAACCATTTCTAACATAAGTGACAACTCCTCCTTTCTCCAAGTTCGTTCTACAATAATGAGAAGCTAAATTAAAATCAGTTACATATGACATACCTATTCCTGCAGTTACATGGTGTTCAGACAAGCATAAAACATCAATTCTACTGATATCATTTAATTCATTTATGTGGACTAGCAATTCATCCACTTTATTTGTTAACCCTCTGATATTCTGATGTAGTAAATTAATCCCTACACAATTTTTAGTTTCGGTATCTGAAAACTCATTATTGTTTAAACTAATTTCTCTTAAAAATCTCTGCCTAATACATGATCCTAATCTAAAAAAGGAGCTGCCCTAACACCATAAACAACAGATATCTTTTCATGTGAATTTGTGGCCCCAATTAATTGTTTCGCTATGAGATCTGAAAGAACCCCCTTCCCTCTACTATTGAGGTGTAGGCCATGCCTAGTATAATCCCACCTATCAATAGCATCTACAGGTACCAAGCCCATGCCAGAGCCAATATCAGACATAAGATACCGTTCCAGTTCCAGATTCACTCGCCTCACAGCAGAGTTCATCTGTGGCCGATCATAGCGTCTCAAGACCGACATCACACTGACCCGAGTGTGGCACGTTGCTTCTGCTATTTTCTCCAGGTCATCTCTGATGCTATACCTATCATTCCTGCCCAAACTATTTCCCGCTCCTCCCACTATCACTACATGATCCTCATCTGTGAAATCCTTACACAAAGAACCTATATCTTCTACTACCTGACCAAGACTAGCACTAGGTTTGAAGAAACTCATGACCTGGAAACCTGATCCTAATTTTTCCTGTACCAATGGCCCAACACCTCGTCCATGGCTACTACCTAGCAGCAAGACTTTCTTTTTCCCCAATCCCTGCCTACCAGACTTAACTACACAGTTTTTCCTACAAGTCTGCTGCTTTTTACCTACACCTACAACTACAGAAGGCTCATCCCTTTCTAACTCTGGCAACAGGGCAAACCTATTTTGCACCCCAACAACAAAAGAATCAGAAGCCCTTCTTGTTCTAATTGCCCTTTTCCCTGTCACCAGTTCCCAACCATCTCTGTTTCCCTCCCTGCGCAGCCTATCCAACTCCTTTCTAGCCTCTATCAGTTCAGCCTGAAGGGCACTAATCCTTTCCTCCTGCTCCAATATCTTCCTACTTTTGAAACAATCTTTACAAAACCATGGGAGAGCCTCCTCAATTTCCCCAACTTCGACGCCACTACAAATCGCACCCCAATGAAACCATTTCTCACACCCTTCGCAAAAAATTCCAACCCTCAAAAATCTACGGCAATGTCCACACTTTTCACTCATGATTACAAGAAACTAACAACAGCAAAGTACACAATACGAGAAACAAAATTTGTTGAACTTAACCTTACAAAAAATCTGCTAAATTAATTCACAAGTAAGCTTTATCTAAATATATTTTCGCTCTATAACAAAAATCTGAGCTTAAGCCGAGCGTTCAAAAATGTAAACAAACACAGAAAGTAAACACGGAAAAGACCAAAGCACTAAATCACAAATAAATTTTTTTTGCACCAATAAAAACACTCACTAACGCTCACAGTAGTAAAATGTATTACAATTTAGAGTTTCGAATTACTATTACAATCAAAAATAACTATTAACTATATTTATTTATAATTTAAATACACACGTTCGTGCGGTACGTGTTTCCGCGGTATTCCAAAGATATATATAACTACAGTTACTGTTCAGTTGATGTCTTAAATCATTAATAATTCTATTTGTCATCCGTGTCCAATACATAAACCCTGTGCTAAAATGTTTAGAGTTATTATGTATGAAATATGCTATGCTGAAATGGAAACTGGTAACAATTCTAGTATTCACCTAAATGAAAAGCCGAGTAGGTTGTTTTATTCAGAATTCTTACACAGTAATACTAAGTTATGTAAAGCACAGCAAAGACTTTAAATTAAAAATATGTTGCATGCCATGCCTCAGTTTCCAGCAATATCAGCTGAGAGTAAAGCAATGTTGAGACAGCTGTGAAATTAGCAGGTCAAATCAGCAGTAATATGGTGTGTATAGGAGTCCATTTGGTAGCCAGTGGTCAGATATAGCTGAACCAATCAGAAGTGATTGAATGCACCAATCCCAGGACCTTACCACTGTTTGACTCTCTGCTCTGCTTTTAAAACTGTAAGCATCTCACTCTATACCTCTTCGACCATAGGATTATACTGTTGCATATATTCAATACTATGTACCTCCATAGCTATTATTTTATTTCAAAAGATTGTAAATATACTTCAGTAACTTCAGCTAATGTTTCATTTGTAGCAATAACACAAGCATCCATTCCAACACTACAGGTCGTAAAAACCATTTGCTCCCTCCAAGAAGACAAGAAGCTACTTGATTGTGTTGCGGTTTCGTGGGTCGCCCACTCACATCAGCTACCAGAATGTTTTTCTTTCAATCTCGCTCACTGAAATATAATGTGCATAGTTTAAACTCTTACCGCAAGTTCCTTCTTAAGATACAGATTCTCTTGAACGGCCGCCACTCAGTTTCCAACTGAGAACATTTAAAAACTACTGAATGAATAAACAGTTATTTCACAAAACTAATTTTAATTCATTGCCTTTAATTTTTCCAACACCACCAATTTTATAAACTTATCTGACTTTATCACTCCAAAGTTGCAGATCCAGTTAAAGTAGAACGGCTGTTTGTACACCTTTTACTCACATTCACACGTTTACAACTTTCAACTTAACACCAACCACACTTCTCCACGTCCTGCAACCGACTGCCCACCTTGAACCTACTACAGCACCCACCATGCGGCCCCCGGAGCTCACCCTTCCGTGGCCACGGACATGGTGCCGATGACGTCACAAACCGGCGCTACTTTCAAACACAAAGTGGTACTGCTACAACCCCCCTTAGTTTATCCTTGCTATTGTGAATTTCCAATTAGCAATGGCAAGGGTAAATTCAAATTAAGTCCCCTTCCTCCTATTTTACAATTTTCACACCTCATCCACACAAAATACATACAAAACTCCGCAAATTGATATAGCAATACTTACAAATATCACATTAACCATAAACTGCTATATTTTTTTGAATTGGTTGGTGTTGGAGCAATATACAAACATATCAAAACAATAAGTGTCAAAATACACATTGGTTCCAAAACGGTTTTCTTTATACTAAAATGTAATTAAAAGACAACCAATATAAAATGTCCATGACATTAAGGTATAAATTAGTTGAAAATGAATATTTCCTTACTGCAAACATGAAATACAACATTAAAAGCAACAAACAAATATAAAACATCATGAACATCAAAATACACCACCGTAACAAACAACTATAAATCATGAACATCCAAATACACTTTGGTTCCCAACAGATCATTCCTTACCACTAACATCAAATACACAATAAGCCGTTGAAGGATTACATTTTCCCCCCATAAAACCACCAAACTTTCTAGTCCTGCCACAGTAGACAGCATTATGACATTAAGGTATAAATTAGTTGAAAATGAATATTTCCTTACTGCAAACATGAAATACAACATTAAAAGCAACAAACAAATATAAAACATCATGAACATCAAAATACACCACCGTAACAAACAACTATAAATCATGAACATCCAAATACACTTTGGTTCCCAACGGATCATTCCTTACCACTAACATCAAATACACAATAAGCTGTTGAAGGATTACATTTTCCCCCCATAAAACCACCAAACTTTCTAGTCCTGTCATGGTCGCCATGTTGCAGTTTCGTGGGTCGCCCACTCACATCAGCTACCAGAATGTTTTTCTTTCAATCTCGCTCACTGAAATATAATGTGCATAGTTTAAACTCTTACCGCATGTTCCTTCTTAAGATACAGATTCTCTTGAATGGCCACCATTCAGTTTCCAACTGCATTTAAAAACTACTGAATGAATAAACAGTTATTTCACAAAACTAATTTTAATTCATTGCCTTTAATTTTTTCCAACACCACCAATTTTATAAACTTATCGGACTTCTATCACTCCAAAGTTGCAGATCCAGTTAAAGTAGAACGGCTATTTGTACACCTTTTACTCACATTCACACGTTTACAACTTTCAACTTAACACCAACCACACTTCTCCACATCCTGCGACCGACTGCCCACCTTGAGCCTACTACAGCACCCACCATGCGGCCCCCGGGGCTCACCCTTCCGTGGCCACGGACATGGTGCCGATGACGTCACAAACCGGTGCTACTTTCAAACACAAAGTGGTACTGCTACAATTGAATGCTCCCATTTATTCATTGTCTCAAACTACTCAGGAGATGACTGGATGATAGGGACTCCTTTTCCTATCTTCTGCCAATGGAAGTTAGTAAGGTACTTCTGATAGTGTCTCTGGATTCATATCTTCAAATATCAGCAAATTTTACACACCAGGCGAATTTTCGACATACCGTGAAGACCGAGAATTATGGTACTCTCTTAATACAGCTTAGAACCTGGCCTAACAAGCAGCCAAAGAAAGGTTCTAGTCACATAGAAACAGACATAACTGGCAGCAACCGATGGCTGACCAATAACCACCCCAAAAAAGGAACTTCCAATGGATCGAAGGAGGACACCTCTACTTCCAGGAGTCATTATGTGAGAGTGTTACTCCAAAGCGGCTGCTGCAGAAGTGAATGTGAAAAAGTGTCACAAGTATCTAATGTGCGATAAAGTGAGAAAACAGTACTGAAAGTGGCAGAAAGGTTTTTTCCCCCTTAATCAGTGGTTCCCAATTAATGGTATACATACCCCCAGGGTTTCATGAGGTTGCTTTACATGGTACGCATCTTACTCTCTGAGCTAAGGTAATCACTAAGATAATTTAAAAAAAAATGATGTGAACATTACTGCAGCCAAAATATATTTTTTTCGACATTTCTTGAATTTTTAATGTTGGATTTTTTTAACTGGATTAAAATACAATAAATTTCGAAAATCTGGTTTTGTTTTGAGCTCTTTCTTGAAGTGGTACACAGGAAAAACTAATCGAGAATCACTGCCCTAGATAATGCATATCTGTACGTATGTGAATGTTTGTATGTTTAATTACATGAACCAGTATTTATGTAAAAGTGAATCTAGGTATGTGCAAATGTGCATCCTTACATGTATATATCAAATGTGTGTATATATGACTTGCGTGTATATGGATTTATAGGCATCAGTTTAATTATGAACAATTATCTAATTAAATATACTTTTGTATATGTGTACCTGTATTCAAAGATAGAATTACCATAAAATTTTATTAACGTATAGGTGTTTGTAAGCCTGTGTGTGTGTGTTAATGTATGTGTATGTAGACATGTTTTTGTAAACATTTGTTAACTATTTGGTAGCAGCTGTTGTCAGGTTATTGTAATTACTATTATAAATCTGTAAGCAAGCTGCATTTGTAGTGAGGCTTGATCTCTAATAACGCAAAAACTACCGCATCAATTTGCATGGTGTTTCCAAATTTTTAAAGCTAATGTTGCTGATCAACATCTGCAGAAGTAGCTAACGACTAATATGTACCATGGGAAGAAGCAAGTCAGTAAAAAACTTCAGAAATGTGAAACTGTAGACCACAGATAATTATACACATTCAGACGGTCACTCCTTTCATAAAGAGACCTGACAAAATTTAGGATTTCCGTTTTTTTTTTTTTTTTACTTCTGCGATTCATTTTTCTGGACCGCAGTACTTCAAAATAAAAAGAATACATGAATCAAGTATAATCAGCATTTACTTGAATCGTAACAGGTCTGTTGAATTACGAAAAAGTTATATTACTAATATTGAAGACATGTATTGTACAGTTGTCTCTGGAACAAAATTGCTACGTGAACACTGTACAATACAGCCACAATAAGCCAATACTTAATTACGAAATTCAGTTTTTTCTCGAAGAGCGATGTCTGAAAAACAGCTATTATAAATATCAGCAAGTAATAAAACATACTTCTTTCATAATGACTTGTGCGGAATTGCACATATTTGGAAGTACTTTATTCGATTAATATGTCTCGTGGCTATAACGTGCAAATATAACTAGGTATCCGAAAATTCAGGTATATGCGACTCAAATAATTACATAGAAAATACGGATATATTGAAAGAAACTCAAATAAAAAAATGTTCATATCCTATTGCTACACCGTGTAAATTATAAAGCTAAAAGCATCGTCCCTTTGGCCTATAACAAAGCATATCAGCTGTCATCACTGTCCAGGTTGTATTTCAATCGATTTACAAATTGCGATAATTTTGCCACTCAGAAATAATTGCTTGAGTTACATGCACATTAGTACATATACTGTACCGTGATCCATTTTGACATTTTTGAATTAATTATATCTGACTGAAATAATGACAATAATGATACGACGATTTGAAACCAAGATTAACTCCAATTCACGTAAATTTCTACTTTAAAGCAGGAATAATTGATGGTGTATCAATTACCAATATCCAAACAGCAAAAAATAAATAAATCAGAAAAAATTCAGATGCTGTGATTATTGGTAACGAATTTTTATTTCAAATATAACTAGGCATCCTAAAATTCTATTCTACACCGCGTAAATTTTAAAACTAAACCCGTTATGCCTGATGCTAAACAAAACGAGTCAATTGTCATCTGGTCCAGGCTGTTGTTTCACCAGGTACTTACATGCGACTGAAATAATTACATAGAAAATACGGCTATATTGAAAGAAAATTAAATTAAAAATGTTTCATATCCTAATGCTACACCGGTAGATTATAAAGCTGCAGGTATCGTCTCTTAGGCCTATAACAAAGCATCATATCAGCTGTCAGGTTGCATTTCAAGCGATTCACAACTTGCGATAATGTTGCCACTCAGAAATAATTGTTTCAGTTGCATGCACGTTACAACATAAACTGTACCATGATCACATGTCGACATTTTTGGATTAATTATATCTGACTGAAATAATGACAGTAATGATACGATGATTTGAAATAAAGAGTAGCTCCAATTCACGTAAATTTCTATTTTAAAGCAGGAATAATTGATGGTGTATCAACATAAAATAAAACCAATATCCAAACAACAAAAAATAAAAAACAACAAAAAATAAATAAATCAGAAAAATTGAGATGCTGTGATTATTCGTAACGAATTTTTATATTTCAGCACACTTCCAAGAGGACTAAGTGTAGATTACTGCTATATTTACATAAATTTATGGCACCGCGGTTATGTTGCAATCCTCGGTATCCACATTTAAAAATAAACATTTTTTAGTTAAGTATCATGGAAACAATATTTTTCATTATATCCAGATACATCCTTAACAAAGCTTATACCTAGCTATATAATCCCAGGCAAAGTTTACACATAAAATCGCCAAAAAAATTACATATAATGATTATAATATCAGCTTTCTTAACGTTACAACTGTTATATATCCATTTAAATTTTCGGTACCATGGTTAACGTGGAATCCTCCATATCAGCATTTAAAAATATTATGTTTTAGCTGAGTTAAATATTGCTTCCAGAAATAATATTATTTATTACTACCATAGATATTCTATATTGTAACCAAGTTTATGCTCATCTATATACTCGCAGCCAAAGTTCACGCTTAGTGATAATTGCAGCTGTGAAAACGTTTTATTTGTTAGTGCTGTGAGTTGGATAAGTATAAAAGTTTATGATATGCCCTTGCGAAAGAGATCTAATCTGTCGGGGTCAACTTCTGCAGCTAAAAGATGTCGCCAAAATCGGCTAAATGAGAGTGAAATCGACAACATTGTCTGCAACGTCAAAAAGAATGAGATGAAATAGCTAGAGCAAATGAAAGTAACCTGCACCGAGAAAAGTGATTGACCTATAACCGGGTTCTATACGCTAAATCCATAGCTTCTGAAAGCGCACAGAAGAAAGAATGTCGTTTGAACCGTGAAAGCCTTTCTAAACAATAAATGTTTATACTTCGCACAATAATTAGAACCACGAATTACTACTGTTAATTTTTCAGGAACCTTTTCTACTATTGAATCAATTGCATCACGTTAAAATATGAATAAAACAACTCTCTGACATCAGTATGAAAACCGAACCTAACGTATTAACTGAAACAAACGAAACTATTCAGAATACATTAACAGTTCATGCCTTTCCACGTTAATGTCTGATAAGAGAATAAAATCGGTAAATAATTTCTACACCTGCCAAGGCATGCGCGCGTGAAGCAGCGGGCAAATGCTAGTTACTAATATAAAAATCTAAATAACACCCACCAAATACATTTTATCCCATTTTTAATTTAGTGAAGTAATCAACATTTATGTTACAAGATTTTTTAATAGTATAAATTAGCCTTACATCCTGAGAAAAATTCAACAGGTATTGTCAAACTAGAATTTAATCATATATGCATCTTGTAATAAATTGGAAACCTGGGCCCAGAATGGATAGTTGGTGCTGGGCTGTTAGGAAACAGGATATAAATAAATCCAGGGATGTAGCTACTATGGAGCTAGGTGGTGCCGTGCACCGGGGCCCTTATTGACCTAGCTATGCCACTGAATAAATCCTCAAATTCCATGTGAATGGGAATGCTACAAACATTTTGTAAGTTGGAGCAAATAAAAACAGTTTTTAATATATATTTTAAAGATCAATTCCACTAACGTTCATGTGAACAACTAATAGAGAATTGAAATTTTGTATTAAAAAAGGTATATTTATTCATACCTGATCTCAAGCATGATTTTTATGAATTGGTAAGTAGAATGAACTCTGTATATATAATATAGCAATAATGAGGTACTTACAATAGCTTAAGGTTATATGTCCTCTAATAGGTTAACTTGCAATCTCAAGTTGTTGTATAGTTTAACCTAGAGTCTAGCTGAGCTGTAAGAGGGTTGTTTATTCTTCACTCTTACCATAGAATAACTTTGTGGTCATTGAGAATCCACCCATGAATCATGAAAGTCCATGGGGTTTAATGTGAACCATATTGCATGGTTTTGGATTGTCTGGAGTCTATTGACATCATCTCCCCACACCATTGTTGCTTACTACAGAATGGGTCTTTTTAGCTTGATGTACAATTATATGCTTAGATATGGGTATTATCACCTGTCTCTTTGGCGCACCTGGTTATCCTCTGCTAGACATTATTGAAGGCATTCCCAAATTTTGCCATAATGGGAGTTGCTTTCTTGCTGCTTGTGTGTAGGTATTTATCGTTATTGTACACTGAAGAGCCAAAGAAACTGATATAGGCATGCATAAACAAACACAGAGATGTGAAAACACTCAGAGTACAGCACTGTGGTTGGCAACACCTAAATAAGACAATAGGTGTTTGGTGCAGGCGTTAGACCAGTTACTGCTGCTACAATGGTAGTTTATCATGATTTAAGTGTGTTTGAATGTGGTGTTATAGTCAGTGCATGACAGATGGGACACAGCATCTCCGAGGTAGCGATGAGATGGGGATTTTCCCACACAACCATTTCACGAGTGCACTGTGAATATTGGGAATCCAGGAAAACATCAAACCTCCAACATTGCTGCAGCCTGAAAAAGATCCTGCAAGAATGGGACCAATGACAACTGAAGAGAATTGTTCAACATGACAGAAGTGCAACCCTTACACAAATTGCTGCAGAATTCAATGCTGGGCCATCAACAAGTGTCAGCGTGTGAACCATTCAACAAAACATCATTGATGTGGGCCTACAGAACCGAAGGCCCACTCATGTACCCTTGCTGAGTGCACAACACAAAGCTTGTAAATTAATATTCTTTATTGTTCCACATTTTTACACTCAACTAACATATTCTTTCAGCATTCACCCAATATATTCACAGAATATCTCGAAGCACAATTCGTCCGCTATATTGTCAACTTTTTTCTTTGCTTTTGTATACTAACTATTTTCTTTTTCTTTTACAAAATATAATAAAATTAAACACAAAAGTTCTTACTTTTAAATATATATACAGAAACAGTAAAACTGAAATAATACAAACAAAAATGTAAGGGACTATGTTTCCTTACAAACTTTATGCCTCACCTGGGTCCACCAATACTGACATTGGACTGTTGATGATTGGAAACATGTTGCCTGGTCTGACGAGTCTCGTTTCCAATTGTATCGAGCGGATGGATGTATACGGCTATGGAGACAACCTTATGAATTCATGGACCCTGCATGTCAGCAGGGAATTGTTCAAGCTGATGGAGGGTCTGTAATGGTGTGAGGCATGTGCAGCTGGAGTGACACGGGACCCCTGATACGTCTAGATACAACTCTGACAGGTGACACATACCTATACATTCTGGCTGATCACCTGCAACCATTCACGTCCATTATACATTCCAATGGACTTGGGCAATTCCAGCAAGACAATGCAACACACCACAAATCAGAATTGTTACAGAATAGCTCCAGGAACACACTTCTGTCGAGTCCATGCCATGTCATGTTTTGGCACTTCTGCGTGCTCGCAGGGTTCCTACCTGGCATTAGGCAGGTGTACCAGTTTCTTTGGCTCTTCAGTGTAATGACATCTGTACTTATTCAGTCTTTAGAACAGAGTTTATAAAGTAGCGACCCAGTCATGGAGTGCTGTGGGATGCTTGCTTCAATAATTTTCAATGAAAAGATTCAGTTGCCCGTTACAATGAATCACGTAAGATTTTCGTAGTGATATTTGCAAGATAGATTTTTATTAGTCTGACATTGGTATGCCCTGTGCAAGGAGTTTGGACCACATGTCTTCATGCCACACTAAACCAGATGTGCAGGACATATCAAGTAACACTGATCCAAAGAATTCTCTCTTGTCATCAAAGCAATAATTGGGTATGCCGGAAATTCTTTATACCCTAGATTGCAAAACACTTTGACTGTGTGAAGCTTCTTGATTTTTTGATCATAATTCATGCAAGACTACTGTGCATAAATTAATGAAGTTTGAAACACTATGCAGCGCAGGGTCCCAGGATTGTAGTTTAGTAGTTTTTTAATAGTGTAGGGAGTGATTTTAGGCACAGATTGAAGACTTCGCAGCAATGATAATATGTTAATATCCATGAAAATTACTTTTATTTCAGCAATTAAAGGCCTGTTCGTGTCTCTGGATGAAGAAACTCATCTCATAGTAGTTTCTTTTGTCTCTCTAACTTTACTATTCAAAAAATGAGCTAGTGGCTTGATAGAAAAATATTTTTCAAGTATTCATGTTCTTGTATTTCAATGTTTATTCATCTTTTATCTTAACATGTATAAGTCTTATGTAGGGTATGGCAACCACATAAATATTAAATACTGTATTAATAATTTGTTCATTTAAATAATTTTTTATTTGGAATATGACAAACTGTTAATTTGTATTGCTATCTCGTGTGTAAATTAAAAATATATCCCATCTCCCCTTATGAATTACATTACCAAGTTGCAGAAACTAAAATGGAAGCGGATTTGAATATTAAGTATTTAAATTAAGTTAATTTAATTAATTATGAAGGTAATATATCCGTTATTTAGTTGATGGCCACATATTATCCCATTACATTCTGAAACCGAACAATGATTTCTTATATTTAACTAAGTTTGCTTTTGCAGGATAAAAAATATCACTTACCAATAAATAAACAGACTGCTGTTGCTGTTTCATTTTGATTAAATAATTCTTAGTATTGGCTTTTATGTACTTTTATAGCTTACCTTTGTGCTGGCAGTGAGAACCACTGAAATTTGCAGGGCAGCGACAGGTAAAAGAGTTGAGCAATGGTTGGCATTTTCCACCATTAAGGCAAATGCTTCCTCTGCATGGTAAACCTTCCCAGTGGGAAACAGTCTCTGTTCCCTCTCCAAGATTTTCAAGCACTTGCCCATTCACTATAAGTCGCTGGATGGCACCATCCAAGCCTGGCAGAGGTATTATGCCAGCATCCAAGATAGGCCTAGGGATGTATCATTAATACAGAGAAGAAGAAGTTTTCATTTTTTGTTGGAATAGAATTCTTGGCAGTGCATTAATAACTATGAGGCATATTATTAAGAATTAACTACTAAACTGGATGTATTGAGTTCTCTGGATGTGAGTTTACCAACAGAATTATTGATTCCATTAGGTGTGAAATGTACCTATACCATCTTGTTTTGTTTCTAGAACTGTTGGTTGTCCGTAACTTCAAATTGGTAAACCAGAAGCCAGCATGTTACTAGCATCTGTTGGATGCTGAAATAAGTCTGCATAGATAGCTGCAATTTGTATATCCTACATATGTGGATTGTTGAGCATGTGGATCAAATTACATCTGGTTAGCACAACTACTTCATGATGAATCTAAACTTAACAATATTTCTTTATTTCATCAATTACACCAAGTTGAATCACTCATTTAATAATTTATGTATGTGGCAGATTTGACCATTTATTTAGGTTTAGTTGGTTCTGAATTCTCTTATAAAATATCAAGTAAACATATTTTCTTCAATATTTTAAGTAATTAACTTCACTATATGAGATTGTGCTCTGTATCAAATAGATAAAATGTAGGAAATAAATTTTTTGCTGATCAAATATCTGGCTAACAAACATATTAAATGTGAGACAGATATTGAAAAATGAAGGTTTCTTTGCATCATTATTTTAAGATTAGAGAAAGTGACCATTTCTTAACATATCTGCATGCAATTAACAGAAAACTGTTGGTGCTAGATGATGCTTTGCACAAAAACTAATATCTATTATGTGCACTCTAATTCTTAATGGAATGAAAGAAAAAAAGAATTTATTATTGGTATCAACATGGCACCTATTCCCAGGTGCAGAAGCATATCAATGTATTTGTACATGACAGAAGTTGTTCACATGTTGCTTAGTAAATTTATGCAAACACTCTGTCTACCAGAGAATCTCAGTCCAATCTCAGAATTAGTTATAATATGGCCAGATAGCTTAGTCAGTTATAAAACATTCACTTGTAGGAATTTACAACAAAAATTAGTAATAAATCAACGAAAACAGTTAGAGACTTCAAATTTGCACAATAGTCAATTTGAATACACAGAATCATTTAAAGCCACTTTTGGATTAATGGCTTTAATAACTTAGGAAATATTAATTAGTTAAATTCTATTTAGGTTGAAGAATTTTATTTCACCTTTTTGAAAATAGTAAACTTGTTTTGCTTGATTTCAAATGAAAGAGCAGCCCATTAGGAGTAAAATGAAAGTTATTTCAGCTTCATAGTTGCAAAATTGTGAAAGTTATTAACAAGTTTAGGAATCAGAAGAAAACATTTTTTTTCTATGGCGAAACTATTGACCCTTTAACAATTTTTATAAGTATTAAAATTAATGCTTTTTAAGGCATCTATCTATCCTCAAAATTTCAGAACGGTAGGAATATTTTAAGCCATTGAGGTAAAAAATCTGACACAGTTTTCAAGCTTGAGAACTTATATCTGATCAGTTTATCAGAGTACCTTGGTGTGAACCCAGAAGTCTTTGCATTCCCATGGACGTTTCTGTAAATATCAGTCCAGATTTTTCCTTGCTCCAGTCTTCCAGTTTTAGTTAGAGCATGACTGTGCTTGTTTGTAACGCGAATTTGGTGTGCATGTGGAACTTTTAGGTTAGCGAGCGGTGGAGTTAAAAAACCTCATGTGACTGTAAATTCAGTTAGGGGTCATGAGGTTGGTCTGTCTCGAATGTGTTAACCGAAGCTGCAAATAAAATTCTTTGGAGAATATTTTCGATGCCAATTTAGTTTTGTTTAAAATTGAAGAATATAATTGCTATCTACCAGAATATACTTTTATTATCAATAACCTTTCTTAGTTTGGGGTTT
Organism: Vandiemenella viatica; assembly: GCA_031002005.1. Classification (NCBI taxonomy): domain Eukaryota; kingdom Metazoa; phylum Arthropoda; class Insecta; order Orthoptera; family Morabidae; genus Vandiemenella; species Vandiemenella viatica. The sequence goes on along the minus strand of JARYHS010008075.1, from coordinate 100,394,531 downwards.
ATAATAATAATAATTGATAAAATTGCGATAGAGCAGCTGCTCCGGTGGCAATCTCCCTACACCCCCTCCCTTTCCCCTTTCAACCTACTTTTTGCCCTCTACTAATTTTTACTTTAAATTCTTTCAGTGTTTCCGGTAAGTTAGTCATCAATTCTCTTGGAAATTTATTCAAGTTCCTCACTCCCTTTCCTACGAAAGAAAATTTTCCCACACCCTTATGCCTGAAATCAAGTGCCAGCTTGTGGTCATAGTCAACCTTACCCTTCCAAGCACCTCTCTTAATTTTCCCACCAATATCTTTCCATGCTTCATCACCAGTATAGGCTTTGTACACTCTGATGACTCTCTTCACCCACCTCCTATCCTCCAATGAATCCCACTCCAGCTCCTTTACCATATTAGTTACCGATTGTGTTCTGCGGTAATTTCCAAAGACAAACCTGGCAGCCCTCCTCTGTACCTCATCCAATTCTAAATAATCTAAGGATACTGAATTTATTGACAAGGTGTTGAACAAATTTGGACAACAACCCAAGCGGCTTAAGTTATTATTCAAACAGTAAATTTAATAATAAAATTTTTATTTTTTAATCTTTGTCTGTATATTTTCTTTCATAGTAGCAAGAACAATATTCTATTAGGGATTAAAATATGATATTACTGAATGGAGCAGCTTTTTAAACTATTTTGGGCAGTTAAAGCAGACTACCCGCACAACACCTGCTGTAGTCCTGATAACTATGACTATACTAGTATACCATTAACCTGGAACAGCACAACTAAACTCTGCTACATATGAGTTAATCAAAGCTTAATTAAAAAAGTCCCCTACTCTCTGCCCAAAGTCTACCCACACACAATTTGTTTTAAGATCTGATAACTAGCTCAGACTCTAGGAACTACTGTACTGAACTGTTACACGACCCTTTAAACCTTGTTCTGCTACAGAACTCTAAATACCAATGCGAACTCTACTATACTATACTGTTAAGCTATAAATGCTGTACCTGTTTTAGTTAAGCAAGTGAATTATTACAATGTCCAACTGCCTCTTTTTTTTCAGAATAATAATAATAATTTAACCCTAGCACCTATTAGGTGTGTCGTTTTCTGGTGAATTTTTTTTTTTTTTTTTTTTTTTTTGTTAAATTTATTAGCACACGTGCTTGTCAGCCCGAACAACTTTCCTATGTAATTTCAACCAATAGTTTTACCACATAATAATATTTCAGGATTTATATGCAACTCTCAGTGCTAATTTTGTTTGACTGTAAATTTAACCCACATCTAACCTTACTTTCTGGTTAGTAACAAACAGCCCCTTCTTGGATTTATTTTACCTCAAACTAATATTTTGAAGTATTAGTACTCTTAACTACAACAACCTAAACCACAAAAACTACAATTTCTAAGTGTAATTTACCAGTAATTTAATATAACATGTCCGAGCAATCTCTCAATATCTCACGTAGGATAATTTGCACAGAATATGCTTTCCTCCTGTACCAGACAAACACAGTCATTTAAAACACTAAATCTGTTAGTAATAAGTTGTTTCCTTCACTGCCGAAGGATTTATTCCCTTAAACCATAGTTAGTAAAATGTACTTTGAGTTTATTTAAACCAACACCTTTTAAACTATGAAACTTATATTACACGGCATTTTTTACATTTAATTACACTGAACAAACCATCAAAACTGTTATTTAATAACTAAAAGAAATTTTTGCTTCAAAACTTCCACGCTTGCGAAACAAGAGATGCTTGCTAGATAGAGTCTGGATATTTGGAATAGTGATATAGAAGTGCTGGTCATTAAAGCAGGTGATGTAAATAGGTTGAAATTGACAGGCCAGTTAGTTTGACATCAGTTTGACCAAGACAGTGTGGCCAAATTGATATTACAGCACAAGATGTAGCACTAGACTGCAGATGACATAATTTTATACAATAGGATTAAAATTGGATAGGACTGTGAACATTTATTGGGGGAACTGGATAGGATATCCAGCTTTTAAACATAACATTTAATGAAAATAAATACTAAGAATGGTCAGCATACTAGGTACACACATAAAAAGTGAAGTTTGTATATGACTATAGGGAAGAGAAGCAGTTATCTGCTGAAGACTTTAAATATTTTGGTGTAACATTTGATTCTACACTCCACTAGGTCGGATGCACTGGGCAGATGGTTGGGAGTGGTTTCAAAATACTTCATTTATTGGAGAAGGCAAAGAGGGAATGTACTGTGGTAGTGAGGGTAATGGGTTATAAGATCTTCCTCACACTATTGCTTGTATATGCTGGCATTATATGGGACCAATTCAAATTCAGGAGTTTGAAGCATGCAAGGGAGCCAGCTATATTTGTCTGTGGAAATTGTTGCAGAGAACAAACAGTAAATGATACAATCTGGAGCTGGTTTGGAAACCATTGGTAAAAAGTAGGTGGATGAAGAGAACATTTCGAAATAAGAGGCTTATATTGCTTGGATAGGTATTGATAGAAGTACTAGGAGTTTTACTTGGGTGGGATGAGTGACTGTAAGTATAGGCTGGAATTATATATTAAGCATAAGGGAATTTGAAAAATTGTCTTTTGTTCATAAGGAATGAAGGGAATGGAATAAGGGCTCCATTGAAATTGTCTTAAATTGTGACTTGCTGCTTAGAGAATTTTTAAAAGGTTGAGGTGGGAAATGCATTATCAAAGGAGATGGAAGTAAAAATAATAGTGTAACAGGGTAGTATATTGGAATCATTGCCGATTATTATTCTAATGAAGTATTATGTTGATGGTTTACAGTCAGTAATTAGGTTGTTTGCTGATGGCAAAATGTTGCATAATAGCATTAAAATGGAAGAGGGTTGTGAGGAGTATAATAATTGTACTCCTTCTTCTTTACTTACTATGTGGCATCTCCTCTGTTACGGAACGCCATGTATAATCTTTGTACTTTTTACTAACCTTCTTGGTAGTATATAAAGTGCCAATACTTCTCTTTTATTCCACCAAAAGAATAAAAATAACCATCAAAACATCCACTTGGCTTTCTATTTTAATTTTTATTAATTTATTTCTTCCTTCTGTGTACAGATACAACTCGCAGTTATTTTCTCCGCCTACCTCTCTGCATACCGCTTACCTCTTCTCCTTGCCCAAAGATCTTCTTTCTGTACTGTCCAGAGATTTTCATGTACTTTGTTCATCTGGTAATAACAATGCTTGGAATTTCTTTGACACAATACTTAAGAAATAGTAATAACCCGATATAAAGCACTTTTAACAACCTACTCATATAATCAACTTACATTAATCAGAAACAAAATAGTGATTCGAAAATACCACTATCAATAAACACTTCCCATTGAAATAATATAAAACAAACATTAATTACTAACTCTTTTAAAACTAAGATGCTGTGTATCCTTACACATCCCCTCGGCCAATTTGTCACCAAAAATTTGTCAAACTTTTGTGTGATATAATTTCACATCATTCACCCATATACACACATATTTTTTAACACTGTTCCATTCATTCCTTACCTATGACAACAACTACTACACTTAATATGTGCATTACCAGAAAGAACAATCAGTAACTATCACTGCTAAAATAAAGAACACATTTGACCTTACCAATAACACTAAAAAATTGTTCATAGTACAAGATGGTATGAAAACCTTTGCCAAAATAACATGTACGTAAGATGAGGCAGCGAGTTTTATCGCCCCTCCAAGACGAAACACAATAAATCTTCTGACTTCTAATAGTAATTGAAGCATAGTTCTTTTTCAGACAATCACGGTTCATTAACACAAGCATATCATTGCAACACCACCCATCATTAAAACATCAACTCCATACCAAACGTCATTATTATCTGAAGCCACCACTAAATTTGAAATATTATTTTTCTCTCTAGTTTTTGCTATTTCACATTCAGTCATTTCAGTTTCAGCAGAGTCCAATTTATTGTTATTAATACTATGCTCATTATCAATTATAGGATTTTTATTAACCCTATTTTCAACATTTACCCTGCTGCAGGTATTTACATCTTTAATATCTGAAGCATTTACTAAAGAAGAAAGTTTTTGGTCACGGTACTGTGATTTTTACGTAAACTGATACCATACCTTTCTTCACAGTACTCAACAAATTCTGAACTAAGTCTTATATTTAAATCAGGTCTTTCTGCAAAAACCTTATTAATTATATTCATACACTTATCATACCAAGAAGGCTGACCCTCATAACTGTTTTCCAATATTTCACACTTGGCTGTCCCTTCAATACCAATATCCAAATCAATAAATTATTTCTCACTAAATGAGTCATATGATGCAACTAAGGAAAATGGAAGCAGCTTCTAGGCAATATAAATAAGAAAAGAAAGGGAAATTAACCCACCACATACCAAAGTGGATGGATGTGATGAGAGAACACTAATGCTGACAAACAACTACACAATATTTCGGCGTCTGCCTTGCTCACAAATAGAAACACAGGCCATTAGGCTCAGAACGTGTGTGCACTATGAACGTTACCTAGGTAAATGAGTCATATATAATTCATCTACTTCTTTACATGCCAACGCAAACACAGTATCACTCAAATCTATCTCTTCAATATTATTTTTCATACTTCTAACAATTTTTCTGATACAAGATTCTGAAAGTAAAATGTGTGCTAATGTGGTCATACAGTCCCCCAATTCACGCCAAAATTTTTTCTTTATACTGCCGTAACACTGCTGGATATTCCATGAGTATTCAACCATACTAGCTCACCTACTTCGAGCTTAGTCTTTCTCAAATGCTGATCATATATCTCTTCCAATCATTCTCTCTATTCACAGATTCTCATATATTACTCTCTTCATCTTCACTTTCCCTTTCGTTGCATCTTCCTTGCACTCTCCGCAACCTTTCTTCCACTCGTACTTTACAATGTTGTGGCCCTCATGGTACATATCAAGCCCTTTCTTCTTTTTCACCTTGCCTCTAGTTGATTCATTCTTATCATCTTCTCCCACTGTTTTGATCTTTATAAGCCAACTTTTTATCTTATTTTCTTCTTCACTTTCTTCCTTACTCACCACTCTGTCCCTTGAAAGTACGTAGTCTCCATTCTCTTCTTCTTTGCTAATCTCTTTTTCACTTTCTTCCGCATCTTCATAATCTTCTCCATCTTTGGTTTCTTCGTTCATTTCTTCCGCTTCCAACTCGTAATCTCCTTCATCCTTATACGTGAAAGCAAAAGGCATTTCATTTTTCCTTCTTGCTTCTTCATTTATTTTCTCGTCACTGTTTTCACATTCTTTCATTCTTGCAAGGCCAATTATCTCATTTTGCTCTACTTCTCTCCTCTCAGCATTATTAACCTCGTTGTTCTCTTGTATCTGCTTCAAACACTCCCACCATTTCAAGTGTCCACTACTGTCAGACATTGCATTCACTTTCTCGTCACACCCTCGCTTATCTTCACTGTACTTTTCTCTCTCATCTTCTTCAGTCTCCATTCCTAACTTTTTGTTACAAGTTCTTCTCTCTTGCCTTATCGAGCCTTCTGTTTCCAGTTCCACTTCCTTTTCCATCGTTTTATTACAATTTCTTCCCTTTATCCACTCTTGCATTATTTGCTGATGATTCTGATCAATCCTCTGTTCCGATTTTTTCAGTTCTTCTTTTACTCCTTGCATTATCCGTTTCGATTCTTGTTGTTCCTTCATAATTATTGCCAACATTTCTTTTATGGAATTACTCTCTTCATTGCATGGGTTCTTCTGAGTGTTGCTAGTTGTTGAAGTCTCATAAAGGGCACCAGCATTACCACCCAGTTCGGTAACTGTCTGTTCCCCAGCTAAAATATAACTTTCGAAAAACGACAAATATTAATCAACGCAGATTTTACTGATTTACAACGCTGTATTGACCACCAAAGACCAACAGCACACACATTACCTGTACATAAATCTCTTCTCGCTTCAATCCGAAGATTACAGTTTCTTCGATTACCGAGCTAAATAATTAGCTCTGCATCCTATCACGGTCGCCACATATAATAATTGTACTCCTTCTTCTTTACTTACTATATGGCATCTCCTCTGTCACGGAATGCCACGTATAATCTTTGTACTTTTTACTAACCTTCTTGGTAGTAAAAGCGCCAATACTTCTTTTTTATTTCTCCAAAATAATAAAAATAACCATCAAAACTTCCACTTGGCTTTCTATTTTAATTTTTATTAATTTATTTCTTCCTTCTGTGTACAGATACAACTCGCAGTTATTTTCTCCCCCTACCTCTCTGCATACCACTTACCTCTTCTCCTTGCCCAAAGATCCTCTTCCTGTACTGTCCAGAGATTTTCATGTACTTTGTTCATCTGGTAATAACGATGCTTGGAATTTCTTTGACACAATACTTAAGAAATAGTAATAACCCGATATAAAGCACTTTTAACAACCTACACATACACAGACGGAAAAAAAAAATCCCAACACCAAGAAAAAATTATTGTAGAGTAATGAAATTTGGACAATGCATTTGTCAAGTTAACATGTTTAATTGATTAAATTTTCAAGATTACAGGTTAATTTAAGCTCAAGAAAATGCATTTCAAATGTGAAATACTGTTAAATTAATAGCCGGTGTAACCTCCAGAATTTTGAATGCAAGCCTGCAAACGTGAATGCATTGTGTCATACAGGTTTCGAATGTCACTTTGTGGTATGGAGTTCCATGCTTGTTGTACTTGTGCTGTCAATACTGGGACGGTCAGTGCTGGCTGTGGATGATGCTGGAGTTGTCGTCCAATGATATCCCATACGTGTTCAATTGGAGACAGATCTGGTGATCTCGCAGGCCAAGGTAACATGTCGACACTCTGTAGAGCACGTTGCGAGACAACAGCGGTATGAGGGCGAGCGTTATCCTGTTGAAAAACTCCCCCTTGAATGCTGTTCATGAATGGCAGCACTACAGGTTGAATTACCAGACTGACGTACAAATTTGCAGTCAGTGTGTTTGGTATAACCACAAGAGTGCTCCTGCTGTCATAGGAAATTGCTCCCCAGACCATGACTCCAGGTGTAGGTCCAGTGTGTCTAGGCCGCAGACAGTTTGGTTGCAGGCGTTCCCCTGGCCTCCTTCTGACCAACACTGGAGATCTGTTGTGTTTTCTGATGAAAGCAGGTTCTGCCTTGGTGCCAGTGATGGCCGAGTGTTGGTCAGAAGGAGGCCAGGGGAACGCCTGCAACCAAACTGTCTGCGGCCTAGACACACTGGACCTACACCTGGAGTCATGGTCTGGGGAGCAATTTCCTATGACAGCAGGAGCACTCTTGTGGTTATACCAAACACACTGACTGCAAATTTGTACGTCAGTCTGGTAATTCAACCTGTAGTGCTGCCATTCATGAACAGCATTCAAGGGGGAGTTTTTCAACAGGATAACGCTCGCCCTCATACCGCTGTTGTCTCGCAACGTGCTCTACAGAGTGTCGACATGTTACCTTGGCCTGCGAGATCACCAGATCTGTCTCCAATTGAACACGTATGGGATATCATTGGACGACAACTCCAGCATCATCCACAGCCAGCACTGACCGTCCCAGTATTGACAGCACAAGTACAACAAGCATGGAACTCCATACCACAAAGTGACATTCGAAACCTGTATGACACAATGCATTCACGTTTGCAGGCTTGCATTCAAAATTCTGGAGGTTACACCGGCTATTAATTTAACAGTATTTCACATTTGAAATGCATTTTCTTGAGCTTAAATTAACCTGTGATCTTGAAAATTTAATCAATTAAACATGTTAACTTGACAAATGCATTGTCCAAATTTCATTACTCTACAATAATTTTTTCTTGGTGTTGGGATTTTTTTTACCGTCTGTGTATAATCAGCTTACATTAATCAGAAACAAAATAGTGATTCAAAAATACCACTATCAATAAACACTTCCCATTGAAATAATATAAAACAAACATTAATTACTAACTCTTTTAAAACTAAGATGCTGTGAATTCTTACAGGAGCTACAGAAAGTTCTGAACAATATATCTAGTTGTGTAGGTCAACATTGAGTGAATGAATCAGCTAATAAGCTGAATCTAATAAGCAGGCTCACAGATAGAAAAATAATCTTTTTTTATTATGACAGGGTGGAAGAGGAATTGTTTGTTAAAAGCCTTAAGTGCAAATATCTTGGCACAACATTTGATGATAAACTCAACTTGACAGGTTTCACTGGCCAGGCAATAGGAAAAGGGTTCAAAATCCTTTATTTACCAGGGAATGTGATGATAGTATGTAGCATTGAAATGAGGGAACTGGGCTATAAAACCTCAGTACAACCATTCATGAAATGTAGGGGTGTAGTGAGGAACCCATATTTTCTTTATCAGGTACAGCAATTAGAAGGGGTGCCAAGAAGGGCTAATAGATTCATTTATGGAAATTACTGCAGAACAAAATCGGTAGCTGGCATAATAAATGAGTTGAATTGGAAGTTATTGGAAGAAAGGAGGTGGTTGAAGAGAATGCAGATGTTATTTAATGTAATGAGACATGGATGAATTTTGGTAAAAGAATTAAGACATGCAAGACAAAGATGGCTGTGACCACAAGATGTCTCTTGATTTTAGGCAAAAGGGCGTGGAAAATTGTTCTTATTAATGTAAAGAATTCACTGACTGAATAAATTATTAAGTAGGCTATAACAGCCCTCACACCCAGCCCTTTCACGAAATTTTACTTCAAGAACTATGCATAGCAAGATGGGAGTTGATTAATTGTGGATTTGTATATTTTTCACATGCTCAATTGTTAATTTGGATAGTCAAAACAAAGAAACTGCCATTAGGCACTAAAAATAAGATAGAATGGCAGGTAGGGATGTGACCACATCTTTCCCCCTGCCATACGTCTCACCTCTCACATGATTAAGGCTCATGCTGAAATTTTGTGCGTTTGTGTTTATGTTTTTGTGTTTTTATGTGTTCGTCTCGCTCTCCTGCCTTCATCTGTGGTAAGTGACGGGTATCTGTTTTTTCCCCCCCTATCCTATCTTATCAGTTGTTAATTTGTGAATATCTGTCATCTAAATAAATATTTTTTTATTTATGGAGAGAAGCTGTGTGAATGATATGCAATATCATCAAGAATAGATTATGAATGAAACATTAATTAAAAGTTTGTAATTGTAAGTGTTGATGTGAGCCATGATGTCTGGAGGACAATTCTCAATGTTTCAGGCTAGTTTATTTTGATAATCTTATATGCAAATGCTTGTGAACAGTATTGACTTTCACTTTAAGGTGTTTTCTAATGATTGAGAGTGATTTTGTACAATTTGTAATTATTTTTGTATGGATTTAATTGTAAACATATTGTTAATGCTCAAGAAATGTCTGTTGGCACTTTTTATTGTGTTTTGGATGTTTCTGTAGGACAGAGTCAGTTGTAAGTCACTTCTCAGTTTTTTTTTTTTTTTTTTTTTTTTTTTTTTTTTTTTTTTTTTTTTTGTGTGTGTGTTGTCAAGCAGTTTTACTGTCGTTTGTGATTTTGGTCGCTAGAATATTTGCATATTTGTGTTTTAGTATCTTTGGACAAGTCTAATGGCTTATACACAAGTAATATATTATGAACCTTTGACAAAATAAAAGTGGAGTGAAATGCAATTCATCAGTGTTGGTATAACTATTTCATCCATTAAAAAGCAGTAGTAAAGTAAGTAACTTTTGGCGGGAGTTAAAGCCAGTTGGTGATCTACAACAGCAATATGTAAATTGTAGGATGAAGTGATTAAAGCAAACCATCATTAATTGATGACAGGATGAATTAGTTAATTACTGAGAGCATATCAAGGTGCTAGACAATTTACCAGAAGCGCAGAATAAATTTTAAATTATAATTGACAAAGGAAAATAGTATAAGGGAAGAAAAATTATACTCAAAGAATTTGATGAAAAGTGAAATTGGGAACAAAGCGTGTATGGAAATTGCAATTGGGCGCCAAAGTAATTAAATTAAGTTAAAACTAAATAGTGCAATAAATGTAAATTTAACACAAATGAGGATATCTGCTAACAGAGCCTACTCAAGCATCACTGTCATATATGACAAATACCCACAAACTAAAAATATAATATGCTACAATTTAAACACAAAAAAATCACACATGCAAATAAATATGAGTGTTTTGGAAATTGAATAATTACTATCAAAGATATCATTTTCAATTGTAGGTTGTCCATTTCTTATTAACAAACTATTTCATATTCTCTACCATTATTTTTTTTTTTTTTAACTTCAGAAGGGTATAAATTTTAACCAGTTTTTATATCAACTAATATTTTTTTTTTTTTTTTTTTTGGGCAACATAATAATTTTTATTACAATCCTAAAAGGAAGCTTCTTTTTAAATCAATGATTTTTGCCGATAACTTGATTGAATAACAAATACACATAAGTGGCAAAAGACATGGAATACCTCCTAATATCAAGTGACACCCTCTTTTCCTAGGAAAATGGCAGCAACCCAAAATGCTATTGACTCAACAGTGTCGGAAGTCACATGGAAAATAATTATTCAGACATATTTCTTCCACAGCTGTTGACAGTTGTGATAGTTGCCAATGATTTCCACTGGGCATATATATATATATATATATGTTTGCTTTGACTCATGTTTGGTAGTATAGGTGGACAAATAATTTGCTGTAGCTGTCCATAATGTTCCACAGAACAGTTGTGAACAATTTTGGCCAAGTAAAATGGGCATGGTCATACTGGTAAAGTATGTCATTATTTGGGCACATGAAGGGCATGAATGGCCGCACATGATTTCCAAGTAGCTGAACTTAACCATTTCCAGTCAATGGCAAATTGATTTTGATCAGATGACCCTTTCCATGGCATGTAATCACAGCCGATACTGAGATGGTGCTATCAAGAGATTGTGCAGTTCCTTCCTGACAACCTGGATTCATGACCTTGTGGGGTCTGTACCACATTATACACCTACGATCAGCTCTTGCCTACTGGAATCATTACTCTCTGACCACACACCCATTTTCCAGTCATATAGGGTCCAACAGATATGTTCACTTAATGAGAGGCGTTTAATCGGATGGCGTATTATTAGCAGAGACATTCGCGTTGGTCTTCTGCTGCAATATCCCATATCTCCGCATGGATATATCTGTTATATATTCCATACCGAGTGGTGTTGTTCTTTGATGTAGCATTGCCTGTGTATCAACACTGACACCTTTATGCAGCTGTCACTGGTCTTGGTCATTAAGATGTGGTTGTCAACTCTGTTGTCCATGGTGGGAGATAATGCCAGAAATTACAAAGAATCACTGTGGATCAAGGAATGTTGAATTCATGAAAAATTCTGAAATAGAATGCCCCAAGTGCCAACTACCACTTCACATTCTAAATCTGTTTGTTCATGTCGTGTAGCTATAGTCATGCAAGAAAATCATTCACATGACTCATCAGAATACAAATGAAAGCCCTGACACTGCTCAGCATATTTATTAGTTTCTTATGAATTGTTGCTGTCATCTGGATATTTGCATCTTCCTATCTGATGACTTATGGTACCTCAGTGTGTGTTTTAAATGTGACTGACTACTCTCTGTGTAATATGTACACACTAAAAGAAGTTCAAAAGTTATTAAAATATTATTTCAATATTGGAAGATAATCATTTTGTAGTAGTGTTCTTAATGTGCATGTGTTGTACAATGAGTCAGAATAAGTAGTGTATCATTATTGCAGAATAGCTGATAGAGTTGTTCAGTGCATAACAATATATGAAAAGGCCTTTTGAAGGAACCATTTAGGAATTTTCCTGGAGTGATTTCAGGAAACTATGGTAAACCTAAATTTGTATGACTTGATGAGGATTTGAACCCATGTGCTTTTCCAGGCCCTAGATGTACTGTTCATCAACAAGAATCTCACACATGAAGGCCCCACAAATCTTTCAATACAGAACTTATGTAAGTAACAATAATGTAGGGAGAGAGAGAGAAAGAGGGGAAAAAAAACCTGACCTTCAAAACAAAAATCTTGTACAGCAATTTTTTTTTTTTTTTTTTTTGCTTTTGGCTTAACGCCTCATCAACGTCAAGGTCATTAGAGGCAGGAAGAAACTGGGACAAGTAATGGGAAGGATTTCAGCCATGGTCTCTTGAAGGAACTATCCCGGCATTTGCCTGGAGTGATTTTGGGAAACCATAGAAAACCCAAATCTGGATGGCCAGACAGGGATTAGGGCTCAGGTCCTCCGAATGCGAGGCCAGAGTGTTAGTGCTCACCCACCAATCCTCAGTGTACAGTAATCAATTTTCTTGGAGAGATGATAAGAATATAAGACTAAATGATTGAAAACTTTAGCGCATTAAAAGGAGCAGGTGCACTGCTTCAAAGTTGATACATCTACATAACTAAAAATTTATCGTAGTAATTTAAATAAATAAGTTATTAAAATCTGGAGATTATCTCAAGGATAAAAATTGTTATACGTAATCAAGTTTATGAAAACAAGGATCAAGAACTCTTTTAATATTTGTATCTGTACTTTCTTTGTGTTATTTATTGTACTTTGGAAGACTCTAAATATAGCTATAGTGTTAAAACTTAAAGGCATAGAGATGTTAAAATGATGTATTTTGAACTGAATGGTTTAAGTTATTTTCCTTTTTTGTATGTGAATTTCTCTGTCAAATAATATTTCCAGGATGTCTTCATTTCTCATCTGTCTAAGACATGAAATTTAGGAGAAAAGGGTGGAACATAGATGAAAGAATTATCTTCATTGAGTTTCAATGGCAGGATGTTTGCAACTAATAGGAAAAATGTTTTTAAGAACTCACGAAAGTCCTCCTATGAAGAGAGGTAGTTCTAGATTCAGCTCATTGAGTGGTGCTCCTGACATTCCTCTTGCTACAGGCCCAGTATCTAGCTGCAGAGTGCCTTCACGATCCATGCGGCTCACTTTCACTGAATGCCAGTCTCCGAGACTCACTCGGTTTTCTGTTCTGAAGAAGAAAAAATAATGTAAATGGATGCTAGATGAAAGAGTATTCCATCAAAATGAATAAAAGCAGTTTTTTTAGACAAAATAATTAATTATTTTTCTGCTTGTTGATATTGATGCCAATTATTTAATATTCTTAAAAATGATGATAAAAATTAATTTTGAAAATCTGGGTGGGAATGGAGATGGGATGAATATAAATGCCAAGAAGAGCTATTTTTTTAGGTACACAGATAAAAGCAAAGTTTTTTATGATTATAGAGTGAGGGGTGTTAAGCAAAGTATTGTAAAATTATGTTTGACCTAAAAAAAATTATAAAAATTTATAATTTTTTGGGTGGAGGCAGATTGTAAAATGGATGGCTGAAGTTCGTTTTTCTAAAAGTTAATGAATTTTTTTAGGAACTTAACATTGTGCCCCTCCTTCCTTAGTGAATCAACTTGATTCCAAATGAGTACCAAATTATAAAATCTTTGGGTGTGATGAGACTGGGTGTGACACTGTCCACACCACACAAATTTCTGATACCACGAGCAAGAGATGGAATGTAGAGCCCCGACTCCACGATTTACCATACTGTGGCTCAGAGAGCCCATTAAAGGGGAACACTGAACTATTTACCCAATTCAAAATATTTTGTGAAGAAGAAATCTGAAGTCATTGAAACCTTGGAATAAAGAGAAACATAAGCAAGGGAGTTAATCGTGATTGTGGAACTGCCAAATCAGTGTGCAGCACAATATGGATGCTGCAGGGCTGTCATTATGCTGCACCATGTTCACTGGAGGTTGCAGGGCCACCAATTAATTGCAGCACTTTGAGAGCAGTATTGGTTGTTGAGACCCCGTGCAGAGACGACTACTAGGCCGCCTAATCATTGTGTGGAGGAACAGGTATCACAACAGGTGGCAGCATAGCAGGGTTGATATCCCATCCAGAAAACATTTCCAGGCCACCCAATCAGAGCGTAGTGATAGTTGACTATGGTGCAACAGGTGGGAGGAAGGCCAAATGTATGTGCAAAGATGAAGAAGATAAAAAGAATGAAAAGAAAAAGGAACTCTCTCTCAGCACAGGGTTGTCATACACTTTTGGCCCATTTGTGTTGTGGTCACAGTGGACTACTGCTATGCTCTGATTGGGCAGCTTGGTAGTCGCTTTTGGACAGGATCGTGACCCTGCTATGCTGCATCTGTTGTGCTAACTGTTCGTAGATGCGATGATTTGGCTGGCTTGCAATCGTCTCTGGATGGGGTCTTGACTACTGACGCTGCTTTCGAAGTGCTGTAATTGATTGGTTTGCCCTGCAACCTCCAGTGGATGTTATCCTGCAGAAGGACAACACGGCCGATACTCAGGCTCTTAGGTAAGAAAATTCCCCTTGGCTGTAACGGCAAAGTATCTTGGGGTGATCCTAGATACAAAATTAGCATGGAAACTGTACTTTGAAGGTGTCAGGTACAGAGTAAACCAACAGCTGGGACAACTGAATCCAGTGTTGAACTATAATAGCACACTTCCATCCACATGCGGCCTTCACATATATCAGGCACTAGTGTGTACTATAATGAACATGTGTCCCATATATGGACATGTGCCACAAAAACACACATAGAGAAGTTACAAAGGATGCAAAACGAGGTGCCGAAGAGAGCACTCCATCTTCCAACAAGATTCCCAATAGAGATTCTCCATGATATAACAGGGATCCGAAAGCTCAAGATAGATATAAGCAACTAGCAAGAAAATTCTACCACAAAATGCAGGAGAGCGAAAACCACCTTATACACTCTCTTGCACAGTATGACCCAAAATAGGGCCCACACACAAAACCACTTCAGCTGCTGGCTGGCAACAATTGAGTAAACAACAATAAATACAGTGTGAGAAGAAAGCACATAAAAAATAAATAAAAATTATATAGTATATAAATAAACAAATTAAAAATTAAAAAACACAAAATAAAATTAAAAAAACTTAATAGTAAGGAAAATGCAAGAAAAAAATATATAAAATAATCCAGAAACAGAAAATAAAAGAAGGTAATGCCAAGATGGCAAGAATTTCTGAAATGAATCCCATTACCCAGAGGCTAAGGTAGAAAGATAGAGCCTCGCAAGTCCTGCAATGTCCAGATTGCACTGCACACTGAGGGGGCAGTTCTGCAACCACGAGCAGATGACTCAAGCTCAACATTGCTGATGTCCTGCAGTTTGGCAGTGATCTTGCAGATTTTCGATAGCAAGATATGATTATGTGATGAAGACAACAGAGAACATTGTCAAAAGGTTGTCAACATTTTGTGAAAATATCAGCTGAAGGCTGTGAAGACTATATTGCATTTATATGCTGGGAAAATCTCCGTTCACAAAAATAAAATTTTGTTATAAAATTAACTTCAATATTTTTGTAAAATTCACCTCTGAAGTGTGTTTGTAACTGAAAGAAAATTACAAAACTCAATTATATAAGGACTAAATTTCTTGGCTAAAATATATGTAATCCATTTTAAGGTAAGAATTCTATGAGCAAAAATACATTTAAGAAATTTAAAATTTTAAAACTTGGGAATGTTTAAGAAATATAAAAGATGTATTTTCTAAAGAAATAAAAAGTATGGTATCCTTTTATGGGTTGGTGATAGCAATTTGTAACGATAAAGTGGCGTCTGCTGGCGGCGATAATGCACTAGCAGCTTGGGGTGGGGTAATTGTTGTTCGTTTAGGTATCAAAGGATTGCAGGTTCTTCTACTAATAATTCACAAAGTCGCCAAATAGATAATCATTCGATTTATTCACCGAACGTACAATTACTAAGCCACCACCACCAACGATTATAATTTGACCGTATGTAAAGGCTATTCAGGACTTCTTCTCCTACAAACTGCAAGTTCTGAGCTACACTTCTATCACTTGGTTTGGATGCTTTAGTTCGACGACCACAAGTTCACTGCTATTTACAAAACACTGCAGTTTATCTGCAGGACGGCGGCGTACTTATAATGTTTCATTAGGTCCACATGATAGTGCCAGAACGCACCGCCAAACAATCACTGCCGCGCGCAACCAACCGTGACCGACCTCCAAGACAGCGAGTCACAGACTGCTCTCAACAATCCAACTCGCATCTCGCGTTACACTTTCAACAATCGGATCATCCTGATTCCACCGCTCAACCCGAACACACACATGGTTTTTTATACTGTCTCGCCACAAATTTCATACACTCAGTGAATCAAGATCAAAATAATAACAAATTTAGCATTCACTATGTGTAAGAGTAAGCACAAATATTTGGATCATATTGTCCCCCTTGGGAAATAGTAAATTGGGTTGCGATGCTACTAGCAATAATGTCCAAAACCTTCTACCACAATCTGAATATCATATCAGTCTGTGGCAGGCATCTGATTTATGTTACTGTGTATTGTTTCCTTGTTCTTTTTTATGGTGGTATAACATTGTACTTAACCCAGGACTTCTTTTTAGTAATTTCACCAGGTTTCTGGATTTTCATAAAGTTAAGGCACTACTTAAATATTCTGGAGTGTCAATCTGGAGTCACTTGACATTTTCACTAACTGTTACCTCTAAAGAGCACACCAAGTGGGCTTCCAGTGATGTTAGGCATTTAAGAATACGGTAGCAGAATAGGCTTGCTTGGAAGGAGAACATAAAATGAACTGTTTTAAGCAGGTAACTATACTTTCTCCCTAACTGAAAGATCCACTACTAATTGTAATCTTACTCTTAAGCCAATACACATATATAAGTAACTGACTTTTGAAATAGTAATAATACACTGTAAATCAGCACAATCTTTAATGCCTTCACTATTGATACTATACTGAACTCTTCTTTTGATTGCTGTAGATTATTATAATCAGTAAACAGAAGAAAGTTCTCACAGATTTAACTTTAGGCTCCTGTCTGCTAAACTGGAAATGAAAGAATCCAGTTATAAGATAAGAAGAAAAACTCAGTTTAGATAAAGAATACAGATTATAAAATTTTCACCCACACAATATTAGCTGGTCCACTTCCTAGGTCAAACTGGAACTGTACATGTCCACTGACAAGGACAAGTGCAATGTAGTCTCCTTTCCCATCTAAATGTTGTCCATTATACAGTAGAATTCCATCCAATATTCTTGTGAGAAACCACATTTCTATAGCAAAAGCCCTTCCAACACCTTCCAGCTTCGGAAGTTCAATGTATGAGTTACCATCAAACTCTGGCACAAAGGCTTCATGCAGCTCTGCATCAGCTGTGGAAGATAGGCCCTACAATTAAGTTAAATCCAAATGAGTATTTCATAAAGTCTATTTAAATTAGATGATAAGAAAGAAAAGGAATGATCTAACATAGAGATTATAAAAATCAATTGGCTTCACATAAAAGGAAACAATGTTTTTGAATGAAATGTAGTTTAGAGAAAAATATCAGAAGTTGCTTGTTAGAAAATAAAGTAATATTTAATCTGTCACAAATATTAGCACCTATTTTAGAAATTTTGTAAACAGCTTAAAGCTGTTTCATCAGTCATAAAGGTTGTTTGAATATGTTCTCTTTTTGTTCTTGTTATTGGTTTAAAATTGCAATTCATACTTCTTTTGTATCTTCTCCATTCTGTCTTTGCCTATAGTGGCTGATGATATCTTTAATTCAATTAATTGATATTATGTTATCTGTCAGTCTTATTAGTAAAATTTTAGATGTTTTTTTTTTCTTTCTTTCTTTCTTAAATTACTTGATCTAAAGCATTGCTTATTGTCAATCATATTGATGAGAACCAAGGTATTAGAGATTTAGTTCCAATTCAACTTCATATCTTTATGTTAGCTCAGAAAATATACTCATTTTTTTTATTTTTTATTATATAGACAGAAATGTATCTCCCTCAAGTTATTAGTATATTTACATGTATTCTGATGTTTATAAATTTAGGATATTTAGACTATAATTACCTAGGTTTTGCTGAAATGTTATGATCACCATACTAATTTTTCATGAGAAAGAAAGATATACTACCAAATTGTCTCAATATTGCTGAGAGGGATAGAGAATATCACAAGGATGAAATTATAAATTATTTATTGGACTGGGTGATGAGGAGATGTACTTGGAAGGTTAGGAAATTGAGAGGTTCTGTTAAGGTATAAGAGAGAGAGAGAAAGAGTGAGAGTCAGTAACTGGAATAAATAACCATGGGAAGTGCTAAACAATTTACTAGAATCACTGAAAGAATTTAAAATAAAAACTTAGAAAGGGCAAATGTAGGAGGGCTGTGATAATTCACTTAAACAAATTTAAGATTAAAACGATCTTTTAATAGGAAAGTAGGTGTGTAGGGAAATTGCCACTGAGGCA
>JARYHS010008075.1:100134511-100375079 GCA_031002005.1 Vandiemenella viatica | reverse complement strand
TTCGACCGGGCTTCAGATAAGTGAGGTAGAAGTAATTTATCGAGATGCCGTGAACCGTGTGAATGCGGTTATACCGTTCGCAGATAACTCGGTAATGAGGCGGTGTAACATTGTTTTCGAACATCAGTTGGGGAAAGATTAACACGTGCTTGAAGCACTAACCGAAATTCAGAATGTTCTTAGTCTCGTAATCGAGGCAAGAAAGAAGATCAAAATCGTTGCAGACAAGCTACTGCTCACAATAATTAGACTCGAAACGTAAGGTGTATACAAAAAATTCCTTTAACTGTTGTACTGAATTGAGTGAAAACAGTAATCATTTAGGATGATTGGTTTGGTAAATGAAGACAAAGAAGAAAAAGATATTTGCCTCATTTTTTTTGTATTAGAACCTGAGGTAAGACATTTGTCAAGAGAAATAAATCTGTTTGCGAAGAAAGATTAGTGTTTAGCGCCCGAAGTTGTACCTTGCAATTCACGTAACTGTATGTACTGTGCTAAGTTTTTTTAGCAAAATTTTTATCGTCGTTTATTCTGTTTAAAATAATCTTTTCATCTTTACAACTTAATAGTTCGATGCCTAGGAGCAGCATCTTACTGCAATTTAAGGCGAATGTTCGAATTATACTTACACAGATATACACTGAAACAACGCTAAACTGTTCTGATACACATGCTCTATCTACTTAATAACACACATTAGTTTGTGCGAAATCCAATCAGCCGCTTGAGTACAGTAAGTCCTAATTGTATTTGCTAAGTGGAGTTCATTAATAATCTAGAAGAACGCTGGAATAGATATGACAATGGCATAGAACCCAGTATAGATAGTCTTTAAATAGCCGAAAATTTGTTTAATCTACAATAATCTTCATGCCTATTTATTAGTAACCACAACAGCCAATGTTTCCATCATAAAAGGAGTAGCCTGCTCATCCCCCACAATCCGAATCAGGCATCCAAGAATATTAATTACTTAAATACGCCCCTCCTCTATCTATTCAACAGCCCACGTTAACACAGATCTGCAAAAATTTGAAATTAGCAATTATTTTAGCGTTCAGATATTTATAAGTTTTCTTGTGTTTTTTCCGTTTTCTGAAACTAAAATAAACTGTGTTGGCATACAAAGTTGATTTATTTGCACTCGACATATTTTGTAAAGTAGCAAATAAAGAAGACATGTAAGCAAATAATTTTACCGCAACACAGTTACTTTTGATGATGTTTTATTACACTTTGCGTAACGCGTTTCGAGAACTCATTCCCATTTTCAAACGCAATATTTGTACATTATTAATGCATTTTCATGTGCGAACTGCTTGTGTTGATGATTTCGTTTTTGATTGAAAATCTAAGTATACTAATTGCTTTTGGACTGGTGTCATATACAACTTAATTCAGAAAATTGGTCATCTGTATTCATTGATAAATTCTCAAATGCATTTAACCAGTGTGAGAAACAACAGAATAAATAACCCTCAATGAAATGAAGAAGGGGAAAAAATATCATTGAAGAATCTGAAAGTTCGTTTCTACACCGTCCCGTCAACTTCAGCTGGCTGAATTTTACAAGGTCTTGCCTTGTTGAAAGATAAGTAAGTAAAATGTCAGGCGGAAACTTACAGTTATCTAGCCTTTCAGCACTAAAATAACGACATTGTCGGAGTTACGATTTCCTCCTATTCTAGTTTAACATTCAAAGTCAGTGGAAGGATGTGTTAGTCAGGTGTGACAAATAAAATACTTTGGTTTAAATACTGTGATTAATGAACCAGAATTGATTTTATGGAGCTCCAGTTAAAATGAAACTTCCTCTCATTTACATCAGCTAGTCTTTCCAGTATCCAGCGAACTGCATTTTTGCTTGGCAAACATCCCGTTTCACCTATACCTTGTTAAGTACTTTCCGCGTTCATTAGCTGAAAAATTTCACCTCTGCTTAACGTGGCATAATATATCGTATCAAGATGCCGATGTAATTGCTCGCTCAGATCGGAGTATAAAAACTGGCTGCAGAGCTGATTTCGACTTCCTGGAACCTCGCCAAGCGCAAGAAGTACTGCTGAATAATTTACCACCGTCAGATCTCCTGTCGATTTATTTGATGGCGGAGATATCATGTTAACTTCAAATTATGTGAATAAAGAAGCTCTTCATGGATATTCAAAGTTCAGAAAATACGTTGTGGTCATTTCCAACCACCTCAGTCTTTTGGATGTAAAACCCGCTAATCATATCACAATCAATCAAGTGCGTGAAATTTGGTATTAGGGCAGAATTTTTGATTGTGGATTTACGCCAGGTCAACGTCAAGGTGGTTAGAGAAGGAAGAGGATTGGAGAAGGAACTGGAAGGAATGCGGCCATGATCATTTGAAGGAATAATCCCGTCATTGAACCTCGCCAACGCCTCTGAAACCTGCGCAAGAAGCAGACCTGCTTACTCAATTGTCTACCACCGTCAGAATCCCTGTCGATTTACTTGATGGCGGAGATATCGTATTAACTTCAAATTAAGTGAATAAAGAAGCTATTGATGGATATTCAACTTTCAGAAAAGACGTTATGGTCGTATGCAACAGCCTCACAGTCTTTTGAAAACATTACCCACTAATCATATTACAAATTTGAAACGAGTACTACAGTACCATCATTCAAGTGCGTCAAATCTGGAATTAGGTCACAATTTTTGTTTGTGGATATTCGTCTCGTCAACGTCAAGGTGGTTGGAGGAGGAAGAGGACTGGAGAAGGAACGGGAAGGAATTCGGCGATGGCCTTTTGAAGGAACCATCCCGACATTTGCCTGGAGTGATTTCGGGAAATCATGGAAAACCGAAATCAGGAGGACAGGGCTGGAATTCGAACCAGCGTCCTACGGAATCACATGCCCGATCGTTACCTTTTATCCACCGGCCTTGATTCTGAGAAACAATTTCTCACAACTGTCTCAATGGCATCCCGGGAAAAGATGGGATATGTGAAGTGAGTGGGATAAAGGGCAGCGACATAATCCTCAATGTACGATGATGATGAACTGCCTGTACAGGGGTCTTGGAACTAAAAAATTGTATTGCTCAATGGATGTAATGTATGATTTTTTCCGTAAGAGATCCAGAGAAAACTACCGTTAAACCACTGTGAGTGAGATGCCGCAGCTGGGATGGACTGTGATCTTGCGAACCTCGCCCAACTGTGTGTGTGTGTGTCGGAGAAAGGGTGAAAGCTGTGCCGGCGTCCAATGTCCAGCGGCGACCGCGTGACCTCATCGCGGATACGCATCCAGAGAGAAAGCTCCCGCCTGTCCCACGTGATTAGGTGGCGACGCACCCAAAAGTATTTATTGTGTAGAAATCGCGGAGCTCCCTTGTTTCGAGGCTCTTTTCTGAATACATTTGGAAGACGTGTGGTTTTCTTTGTGCAAGAGAAAGGTCGATTAACAAGCAGAAGGTGTGCCAGGGAAGACGAAGACAGATACTGAAGAAATCAGTCAGAGGTTGAAATTAGAATGTGAGGTTAGGGGGCCTCCATTAATCACGGGGGGTGAATTCCGGAAACTCCCTCCCCACACGTAGTGAGATTTGTGAGATCTGGTAGGACTCCTCTCCTATAATGACGTGAGATCATCCCCCCCCCCTTTCCCTCCTATTGACCAACCTCGCAGGTTTTTAGACCTTTTTCTTTTTTTAGCTCTATTGTTCTTCAAGAATTGAAAAGATAACGTGAGATTTCCATCGACCACTCCCCCCCCCCCTTTTTGCTTAGATTTTACCATCCCCCAATTTCACCTCACGTATTAAATGGACGCCTTCTTATTATCTAGCAATAACCTTAAAAATAGAACCTCATTGATGCACTATTAGATAATCAACCAAAACCATGGAAATGCTACATGTGTAGAGAACAGTAAGAACAGAACAAGTTTTTAACTTCGTCAGACCAATGGTAATTAGAAGAGATGAACCAGTCTATGCCAGTATTCTGCAACCGCTATACCTGTAGTGCCTCAGGTTGGAGTTAAAACCAGGCGAAATTAAACTGGTGACCCATTACGGAACTTCCAGTCCTTAAGCTGTTACTTGTGGAAGTAGATCTCCATATTTCCTATGAAATCCCCCAGCTCTAGAGTAGAGGTGGCGAACTCATGTCCACCCAAGGAGTTTAGAAGGATTATTAATCAGCTGGTGTAGAAAAAAAAATATCTTGAGCACGTTGATGGAAAAAATCTGATGTGACGTCAAGCAGCCATGCAGGGAGAAACTGGTGTCTTGTGGTTTAAAACAAATATTCGTTGCTGAGTTTTGATATTTTTGTGATAAGTGTCTTGGATACTATTGTGACGGGCAGTCTGTGAATTAGGGTTTGAATTGATAGTTTCGATGTTTTAATCTGTGAATATTGTAAGCTGCTTCGAGCGAGAAGATGCGTACGTGCGTAAAAGTGCAGACTTGCAAGTTGACAGTCCAAGGTCTGCAGTACAGCACAGCGTAGCGCGTATGCATGTACAGTGCACGTGATAGCTCACGCATAAATACACGATCGTGGCGTGATCTCGTTCTATTGCTATTCTATTCTATTGTATTGACGATTCTGCAGCAGCCATGTGAGAGGTAAGACTTGTGTCTTGTCTGTGTGCCTTTCGGCACTGGGCAAGCTATGCTTGCCCATAGTCTTGTCTCACGTTAGTTAGTATTTGGTTAGTTAAAGTAGTTTGATAAATTATTCAGTCAGTGTAACTTAAATGAGTTGTTTGCCTTTGTCGTAATAATGTTGTAGCCTCGTGATATCCTTATTTTGTAATGTCGGGTTATAATCAGGATCGTTAATTATTCAGTTAGTTGCATTTAATCAGTAAAGACATCTTTCCATTATACTCGTATGAAGAAGCTATTAATTCATTTAGTAAGTTGTTAACAATTGTATCAATGCTTGCGTGTCATTTCCCTTCCAGCATAACGTTAGGCAGTTTTGCGGATAAATGTATTGTTCGGCTTTTATAAGTAAAATGTTTTAAATTATACAGTTGTGTCGCCTCAGTCATTTACAGTCGTTAGGTTAGATCCCAAGTTATTTCAGATAATAATGTGGAAGAGTTTGTGATATATCGGCAAGGTAAGATCTATAATAAGTATATCACTGTTAGAGCAGTTCGGGATCCCTGCTATATCAAAGATCGCCCTGGTGTCAATATCCTTATCCTGACAAATAACATCTCGGTGCCCACAAGTAGTTAATCTGTTATAATCTGGAAGATAGCCTAAAATCCTAAGATACTTCTAAGAACAACCCCCAAATCAATCTAGACGCTCACAAGTGGACTGCGCGGCCATAATAACCCCCTTGATCATTTATATATAACCCACAGGAAGTCACAACTGGTGTCAGAAGAAAACGGTTCTTTAGAAGTGTCTTTTTTCGTAATATTTCGCTAACGTGTATGTTCAAATATTCGGTAAATTTTTTGCGACTGTTAGAAAGTATGTATGATCTTTGTACTTTTTTTTCTAAGACAATTCGAGGCTTACAGACATGTCACATGCTCTTATCTTTTACTATTAAGTTGGAAAATTGTTAAATAATATTTTATTAATGTGAAATTTCGTTTCGTATGTTTTGAGTAAATGTGGAGAAAAGTACCAAGTTTCGCCATAAGAGGGCGCTCTTCAGTTGCAAACGCACAAGCAGACGACACGTATCCAGCAGCTGAGCAGCCAATCAGGGAAAACCGTGATGCATGATGGGATGGAAAGCTTGGCGCTTTCAAGTTTTGGCGGTGCAAAGCAGACAAAACGCGTCAACCATATGGCAGAAATCCAGAAGATAAAGTAAGCATTCAATTTTTCTATTTTGTCAGCATATGGGGGCATCCTTAAAAAAAAAAAAAATTGTATACTATGTAAACCATGTTTTTTGTTCAAAGTTTTATATCAAGTCATAAGCGAAATGTGGCAAAGTTTTGTTTTTTCATAATATTTTAAAATGTATTTAAATTCGTGGCAATTGATTTTGTTCAGTATAAAAGATCTGTTAAAGGGTAGACAGTTTTTCAATCATGTGTTTTTGTCGAAATACAACCTAACAAATAGGTTAAAGACATTTCACTGCACAAAACCTGTTCTGTCATGTGATAACAGTATCTTCTTTATATAAAGTGGCGCAATTTGAAAATTAGTGGTGTTTGTGAAATTAACATCTTTAAAGTGGCAAAGTGGGAGTATTCTTTTTTTTGTAACAGTTGAGTGTTTTGAGTTAATGTCAGTAACTGTGTTAGTGGGTTTGAGGCAATATTACTAAGTTCTGAGGACCATCATGTGGACCCAACTATAGTAATTTATACGGCCAAATACGGATCTAGAATGGAATTTGAATTAGCTACTCAAAGTTCACTCGTTATGCAGATTCAGAAGTTGTGATTGTCGATAATCTATCTTCACAGAAAACTTTCATATCAAAATTTGGCTTTATGACATGTGTAGAAGGAGTAAGAATTAATACAATGGTCCAGCAGCAAATGAAGCCTTATCTCCAGGGATCTGAGTGTGAAATGTTGCTTTGAGTCTATTGTTTGGTTCATTTATGTGTTGTTATGAGAAATGTGATAATGAGGTATTTTGAAGAAGAATTGTGAGAATTATGTGATTTTTAGTTGTTTTATGGTTATATGTGTAAGTTATGTTGCAACGTTTTATAAAGATCAAGTATTGTGATTTATGGAGTACGGAAATGAAGTATTTGAGATTTATTGTTTTATGAAGTATAAAGATGCATCAGAAGTATTTTTTTTTATGGAAGTTATGTTGGATTATGAGAAGCTACAATGACGTGATAATGTGTTGTGAAATGAGATGATATGCAGTATTAGGGAAATTTTTAGCCACTAATGAGAAGTTTGTAATTATGTTGATGAAATAGTAAGTTTCAGCAGTAATAGGTGAAATTATATCAAAAAGTCACTATTGAAATAAGTATAAGTATTTAACATCAGATAACAAGCCACATGTATAAGATTTTGTAAAAAGGAGTTTAAAATTGTTTATGAAGCCACAAGTGAAATTTTTTTATGTTTTAATTGATCTATCAAGTTTGTTAGTTTAAAAATATTGTATCCAAAGTTTCTTTGAGTTTTTATGGGGAAATACTGAAATAATCTGAAGTCATAAAAAAAATCTTCTTCCTTTGGTGAGAAAATAGTTCACTGGTTCATTTTCTTGGAATTTTTCTTGGTAATAATGTCAAGCATAATAACGATTTGTCTAAAACTGCATGTTGAATGAATATGGATTGTTTTTAAGTTGGATTATCAGGTCAGTTAACATATGTATCACAGCTGAACCTAGGAATGTCGAGTCCTCTTATGAGGTTACCTTAGGGAACATAAAAATGCTCGAATGATAGTTTATGAGAATGGATGCACATGTATATGATGAATTTGTTGGTGAAATGACATGATACTTAAAAATTCTCATGCTGTAAGCAGCAGTGTTTTTAAATTCAGTTCTGCATTAATATGTATTTTTCTTTTTTTTCTGTGTTATAATTTATGAGTTGTACATTTAACTATTCTTGTTTATAATCGTGTGATAAGTCTTGAAAATTTTCTTTTCCTTTTAAACCTGTTTCTGATTGATTGTGTTTGTGATAAATTTTTGGAAGTGAAGTAAGCATCTGAATTTTAATGCAAATTAACAGAGATGATGATTTAATTTTAAACCAATGTCTGCAAGTGATTATTTGAATTTTGATGTTCTATATATTGTATTTTGAATTTGTAAAAGGATGTCCTCTTTCTCCCCCCCCCCCCCCCCCCAGACTTAAGTATTGAGCAGTATTCATTTAATTGCATTTATTTCTCAAATTTTTGAGCTAATGTTGATAGTTTCAAGTTTCTTTTCCATTAAAAGCCTTTTCAATTCAATTTTTCTTAAAATCAAATGCTGACAATTAGAAAGTTGGAAATTAGAAGGTTGAACAGTTAGAATGTTTGAACAAGTGGAAGGTTAAACAAGTATAAAGTTGAACAAATAGAACATTGCATATAGAAAATTGAGATAAAGTTCCAAGTTGATCCCTGACCAAAGCAGACAGTTGAAAGTTGAACTTTAACAATGAAACATTTTCTGTGAGCAAAAGTTTAACACGGTGTTTACTAAAAGTGCATAACTAATTAAATGTGAAATAGTGAAGAGCAAATACTGGTCCAGGTTATATGTTACAGCAATTTCGAGGCGATATGGACACGAGGACTTTATGCAGTTACATCAAGCAGACGAAACATCAAGACAGAACATCTTTTCAAGACATCGATGGCAACAACTATGAGTACACTAGATCTTAGATTTTAATTTTCCTTTGTATCTGGATTTTTTTTCTTTCGGGACAGTTTAGTTTCATTTCATGGTTTTGTTTCAATGTAGGGGATTTTATTTTATTGTAGTTATACTTCATGTGTGCATAACTAATACTACGAGACATAAGCAATTATGAAGCACTCTAGCCTACTATGGTTATTTTTTTTCCATTGATCTGACATAGTTCTTGCTTTATACTGTTAGATAAATCAATATTGATCAATCCTTTTTTCAACACCTCATTTGTGAAGCAAAAGCCGAGTTTTTCATTATTTTGATTTTTTTTTACTGTGAAGAGAATCTTTCCTATCGAGTACCAGTAGTTAACTTTTCAAATATGTCAATGCAGTTTGTATGAATGGAACCTCAATTTCAATAATGGGAATAATATATTGTTTCAGTGGGTTTATGTGATGATATTTAATTAAATGTTTCATTGGAGTTTTAAGAAGTTATAATGTTGCATCGAACTATGAGATTTAATGAAATGATTTGATTATTGCCAGGGAGAGCAATATGTTGTTAATGAGAATATTTTGTTGAATATTGGGAGAATATGTGAATATGTTGTTGAATAAGAGTATATCGTTAGGAGAATGTATTGCGGTATGGATATTGGTTCTTAGGCTTCAAGAACTTCTCTGTATAAATCAGAGTTTGGATAGACGGTTGCCAGGTAAACCACCATACGCGCATGTTAGGGGAATGGATATAGCAGAACGTGCAGTGGTACAGAAACACGAGAGTGTACGCTAATTACTGTCGTTATATGGCTGAAATACAAGCTCATGCTAGCGGATGGAATCCGGAACCTGATGCTGACTGTATACGAGTTTATAAGCCTGTTTGCTTGTCCAGGTCTCTGAAAGAAACAAAAACTCTTGAGCAGAGAGAATTTTTATTTTTTTTATTTGGGGAATAAGCAAGGAGCATTTTTAAATTTTGAGGAGTAAAATTTTGTTTGAGTGAAATTCATAATGACATGCATTGCAATTGAGATCAGTAAATTCTTGCATTAAAAGATTTGCTTAAACTTTGGATTAATATCTTGCTTTGTGATATGAATTTAAAATATTTTGATTTGAAATTTGAGAAAAGGAAAGAATCTTTTTCTATTCATATACTGTCTTTACACTTTCTTCTTGTCAAGTAATTTGAGTAATTTGTTATGTATGAATGATCCTAATGTATGATTGTGAAACTTTAATTTTGGTTGGACTTTGTGTCGAGTAGTATGTAACAGTGGATTCTAAACAATGAAAAGAATTTTTTCTTGATTCAGAGGTTTATTAAATAGGATTTATGATGCATCTTGATGTGATTAAAGAGCATAACTATGCTGATGATTTATTGAAGAAAGCATATTGATTTTTTTTGGAATATTTATGATTTTGAAGAGTTTTTTTTCTGTGAGTTTTGAGTCTTTGAGCGATTGTTGATAGTGATTCAAGTGTAAACTTTCTTCATGATGATTAATTTGTTAATTTCGGGATTACAGTAGATTTATTAATGGGATTTTAAGTAACTTTTCTTGTTAGAACAAGACTGATTTTTTTGTTTTGTTGTAATTTCTTTTCTTTTTGTAATGTTAAAGTGGTCAACTACCAGGTATATATAGGTGAATTTTAGAAAAAGAAGGGGAGGGGAAAAAAAAAAAAAAAAAAAAAAACGAGTAACTCTAGTACATTCAACGATTCATCGAGTTTGTAAACACTGATTTTAACTTTTTTTTCTGATAACTTGGATCAAAATTATGTTTTTATTTTTTTACGTTTTGACTTATTCATGATAACTGATTATATTATTTTCATATTTTGCATTTATGCACAATTTTTACTTTTTCATTTGAGTTGAAATCTGATTTTATTTTTCAATGTGATTTGTACACTGATTTATACATTGCTTTTACAAGATTTGTTTGACACAGATAATTGAAATTTCTCATAACATTTATATGTTTATAATTATGATTTTCTTTTGATATTTGATTTAATTTTGTGAATTTATTTTCTGAATTTGAAACTTGAATTTTATATGATCAACGAAATCCGCTAGTTAGATTTGATTTGAAGGAAGTGACATGC
This sequence comes from Vandiemenella viatica, assembly GCA_031002005.1. Lineage (NCBI taxonomy): Eukaryota > Metazoa > Arthropoda > Insecta > Orthoptera > Morabidae > Vandiemenella > Vandiemenella viatica. The sequence continues at coordinate 100,364,646 of JARYHS010008075.1, read as the reverse complement.
ATAGCAAGCATAATTTTTCACGATTCTTTGAGTTTATTTTAAAAGATTTTGATTTCTAATGCTTCTTCACACGATAAACTTTCAGATAATTTGTTCTATACCATATTTTCAATTTTACTTAAATTTTGTTGCATCTATACACTGGAGTGCAAAATCATTTGGCGGTTAGGTTTGGTTTTATTTCCGCGCTCCGGGAGTAGCGCGTTTTCGAAAAGGCGGGATATGTGACGGGCAGTCTGTGGATTAAGGCTTAAATTGGTAGTTTCGATGTTTTAATATGTGAATATTGTAAGCTGCTTCGAGCGAGAAGATGCGTACGTGCGTAAAAGTGCAGACTTGCAAGTTGGCAGTCCAAGGTCTGCAGCGTAGCGCGTATGCATGTACAGTGCACGTGATAGCTCACGCATAAATACGCGATCGTGGCGTGATCTCGTTCTATTCTATTCTTTGATTAACGATTCTGCCAGCAGCCATGTGAGAGGTAAGACTTGTGTCTTGTCTGTGTGCCTTTCGGCACTGGGCAAGCATGCTTGCCCATAGTCTTGTCTCACGTTAGTTAGTATTTGGTTAGTTAAAGTAGTTTGATAAATTATTCAGTCAGTGTAACTTAAATGAGTTGTTTGCCGTTGTCGTAATAATGTTGTAGCCTCGTGATATCCTTATTTTGTAATGTCGGGTTATAATCAGGATCGTTAATTATTCAGTTAGTTGCATTTAATCAGTAAAGACATCTTTCCATTATACTCGTATGAAGAAGCTATTAATTCATTTAGTAAGTTGTTAACAATTGTATCAATGCTTGCGTGTCATTTCCCTTCCAGCATAACGTTAGGCAGTTTTGCGGATAAATGTATTGTTCGGCTTTTATAAGTAAAATGTGTTTAAATTATCAGTTGTGTCGCCTCAGTCATTTACAGTCGTTAGGTTAGATCCCAAGTTATTTCAGATAATAATGTGGAAGAGTTTGTGATATATCGGCAAGGTAAGATCTATAATAAGTATATCACTGTTAGAGCAGTTCGGGATCCCTGCTATATCAAAGATCGCCCTGGTGTCAATATCCTTATCCTGACAAATAACATCTCGGTGCCCACAAGTAGTTAATCTGGAAGATAGCCTAAAATCCTAAGATACTTCTAAGAACAACCCCCAAATCAATCTAAACGCTCACAAGTGGACTGCGCGGCCATAATAACCCCCTTGATCACATAGATATAACCCGCGGGAAGCTACACCATTCCTTGCCCCCCCCCCCCCCCATCCTTTCCCGTCTCTAAAAGACCTCGCTGTTAGAGAGACGTTAAGCAGATAAAAAAAATCATGTAACTGTTAATAATGAGTTTTTCTGTGTTTTTAGTCCTTGTGTGCATATACTGTACCATATAGGTCAAGAATTTAATTTCCAGCACTTAACAATAAATTGATGTTAAATTGTGAAACTTGTGGCCATTACCAGTTAGTTACCATTCAGTGATGCCACTTTAAGTCTGAGCCATGAGTGCCTCACCATTACTTCCAAACCCTCTTATATTCTCCACAATTCGTAGTATTGCTTATAGCTGCTAGTTTCCTTTTTTAAGAAAATCTTTCTGACATGTTGGCGATTTTGTTGCTTTAAGCTTTCTTTGTTCGCTCACCCTACAGACATGTCTGGTCAGGTCACTATGTTGGATAGTAACCTTTTACACAATCATTGTCTATGTAATCTTGATCAAAATTAAATTCTTGATAAACATGGTTTGGTGTATTTTTGTCTTCCTTGCATATTATCCAGCTCAGATTTAAGGTAAAACTGATGTCTATTAATGATTAAATTATAATAAATGCTTTATCCTACAGATGTTCCTGCTGATTATTTCAAAAAATCTATAAAATTTGATGGGAAAACTATTTTAAAGGTCTTAAACAGGATTAATAAGAGGTAAGTGAATAGTACACTCTTTTCCTACAAACAAGTCATCTATAAGGAATTAATAAAACAGGCAGTTAGTTTAAACATAACAACTCATTTCAGTATTATAAAACTGTAATACTGAAAAGAAGTACCTTACCTCTGTGGATTGCATGACTTTTGCTTTCAGTGTGATATACTTCTACATACTATAAATTTATAAATTGACTGGATTAATATATAAATATAAAAAGTGGTATTATTTAGTTTGAAATATAAAATTGTAACTGGCTTGCATGTGTTAGCTAAAAATTAGTGATTTCTTTTAATTTATTTATATATGCATATGTATTAATTAAGCCTTTCCTGGGATATTGCTTCTATATAGTTTCAACAGATATTTGGCCAGATAAATTCTATTATACACAAAGTTTCAACAGCTTCCTTTGCTTTTTCCATCAGGTGAAGTAATATTTCGTAAATAGAATTGTTTTGTAAATTATGACACCAACACCACAGTTGATGTTGTAATATACCAAAGAATTCTCTTTCAAATTCTACTTCTCCTGATAAAGACAGCCAAGGAAGCTATTGAAATGTTATGCATAGCAGAAATTTTCTATTTGAGCACCCATGGAAACTATGTAATAAAAATATGTAAATACCAGGTGTTTCAAAAATGACCGGTATATTTGAAAAATCAATAAAAACTAAATGGGAAGCGATAGGAATATACCGTTTGTTGGAATATGCTTGGGACAACAGTAAATTTCCAGGCAGACAAACTTTCAAAATTAGTTACAATTTTCAACAGCAGATGGCGCTGCAGGCAATTTGAAAGATTTACACGTAAATGCAGTCTGTGAGTTCGCCATTCTGTAAGTCATCTTTTTGCTGTAAGCGTGTGCTGTTGACAGATTGCAAGTTTGCTGTGAAAAAATGGTATATTCCTTAGAATAATTGTACTTTAGATTTTTCCAGACGGTGTATTTCTATCGCTGCCCATTTAGTTTTTATTGATTTTTCAAATATACCGGTCATTTTCGAAACATCCTGTAGCTCCCCCACTCCTAAAATATTGTGACAATATCTGGTGCTCAAATCATGGTTACAACCTAGTTGGTGGAAGAAATTTCCATCATTTGGGAATAGGCCAGCAGAGTAAAAGAGGTGGTGGTGCACAATTCCTAATCATCTGATTGTATACCACAAACCTGCATTAAATCCCATGTTTTGATGAACCACATATGTATGTATGTGGATTAAGGGCATAAAACAATACTTATGGTGAATATTTTGTTCACATGGGAATGTAAAACATGGTAGGCCCCATCAGGGTGGAGCTTGGTTTCATGGTCTTTCTATCAGTTTCATATGCACATCATGAGAAAGTACAGTTTCATAATGTATTGAATAGAGATAGAAATAATCAAAAACTTAATGGAGTTATTATCGTTCGAATAAAAATTCTTATTCAATTGACTGATAAATTTATGAAAATCAAGCAATTTGTCCAATTGCTTTTCTTATGACTTCTGGAAACGGAGATTAACAACACAACCCATGCATCATTACTTAGACACGTAGGTGAAAGGAACTGGTCATCATGCTACAAGTATATCCAGCGAAAGAACAATTCTCATTAGGGGTATTGTGATGCCTAAAATTGGTGACAAAGTTTTTTTGGTTTTAAATAGTATTTTTAGAACAACCTAATTTTTCTATCTAACTTATCCAATACCATTTGTACTTTGTACTATATATGATGCTAGGGGACCAATAAATACAAATACATCGTGGTAACAGTAGTAATGGTTATTGATCAGTCCAGTTGGTTTAAAATACTGAATTATAATATGCTTTATTAATGCTGATGAAATTTTTATAACAAAGTTATATCTTAGTACTGTTTCTCTATGTGCATGGTCGTGACTAGATATTTCAGTTATTGGTCTAAATTTTTGGTGTATGCATAAAAGTTTTGGGATATTTAAAATCAGTGTATTGTTGGGTAACTGTTTTCACTGTCACTATTATCAAGATTCGACAACTGCATGCATTTAATTAATAAAAAAAAGTTTTCTTATGTAATCCTCAAAAAAATTAATTACTTTCAGTTCTTTTTTTTTTTTTTTTTTTTTTTTTGTTGTCATCAGTCTTTCGACTGGTTTGATGCAATCCTCCATTCCTTCCTATCCTGTTCTAACCTCTTCATTTCTACATATCCCTTACAACCCACGTCCTCAATTATCTGCTTCATATACAATAATCCCTGTCTTCCTCTACAGTTCTTACCTTCGACTGTTCCCTCCACTAACAAATTAACCAATCCAGCATGTCTCAAAATATGACCTACCAGCCTGTCTCTTCTTTCTGTAAGCTTCTTCCACAAACTTCTTTCCTCACCCATCATTTCCAAAACTCGTTCATTTCTTACTTTGTCAGTCCACTTTATTTTCAGCATTCTTCTGTAGCACCACATTTCAAATGCTTCAATTTTCTTTCTTTCCGGTATTCCTAAAGTCCATGTTTTGCTACCATAAAGTGCTGTGCTCCACACAAAGAGTTTTAAAAAGTTCTTTCTAATTCCTAAATCAATATTTGAAACTAAAAGGTTTCTCTATTTTTCATGAAGGCTCGTTTTGCTAGTGCTATTCTGCTTTTAACATCATTCCTGCTTCGGCCATTGGTTGCAATTTTGCTTCCCAAGTAACAGAACTCAATTACTTCTCCTATTGCATCTGATCCTATTTTTATATTTTATCTACTAGTATTTGTATCATTTCTGCTACATTTCATCACTTTTGTCTTGCTTTGATTTATATTCAGTACAAAATCTTCCTTCAGTATTTTGTTCATGCCTTTCAATAACTTCTCAATATCCTCAGCCCTCTCTGCTAACGAGACAATGTCATCAGCAGATCGTAGCATACTGATTTTTTCTCCCTGAACACTTATGCCACATGGAAATTTTTCTTTTACTTTCTTCTACATACAAGTTGAATATTAACGGAGATAGACTACAACCTTGTCTCACACCTTTTTAACTGGTGCATGTCTCTCATGATTCTCTACTTTTATTATAGGCACTTCATTCTTATATAGTTTATAGAGTATTTTTCTATCTCGATACTTTAGACCTGACTTCTTAAAAATTTTGAACATCTTGTCCCACCTAACATTATCAAAAGCTTTTTCTAAATCAGCAAATGCCATAATAGTATCTTTGTTTTTCTTGATCCGCCCTTCAAGTATTAATCTTAAGGACAGAATTGCTTCCCTTGTACTGCGATTTTTCCTAAACCCAAACTGATCTTCACCTACTATCTCTTCTACTAACCTTTCTCTCGTTCTGTATATTATTCTGGTCAGTAATTTTGAAGCATGTGATGTTACACTAATGGTGCGATAATTCTCACATTTGTCGGCTTGTTCTTTCTTTGGAAGTGTGAGGATGATATTTTTATTAAAATCAGTTGGAATTTCTCCTGTTTCGTAACTTTTTGATATCAGCTTGAATAATCTTTCAATTCCTTCTTTTCGTAAGGATTTGAGAAGTTCTGCAGGGATCTCATCAATTCCAACTGCCATATTTGCTTTCAAGTCATTCAGAGCTTTATTAAATTCTGTCCTCAAAACAGGATCTCCTAAGTCATCAATGTCGACATCACCTTCCTTTTCCATTACACTACTATTGTACAAGTCATCCCCAACATAGAGTTTCTCAATGTATTCCTTCCATCGGTTAGCTCTATCTTCTGAGCTTAAAAGAGGTTTCCCATCGGCAGCTTTAATGTTCATACCTCTTTTCTTCATTTCTCCAAAATCCTGTTTGATCTTCCTATATGCAACATCTACTTTACCTATGACCATTTCCTATTCTACTTCTTCACACTTTTCTTGTAGCCATTTTTCTTTTTCTATTTTGCATTTCCTATTTATTTGATTTCTAAATTGCCTGTACTGCTCTCTTCCTTCTTTCCTTGTTTCTTTACCAGCTTTCATTATTTCGGTCTTTAATGTATTCCATTCGTCCTCGGTTGAGCTCCTTTCAGAGTTACTTTTTAGATAAAGTCTACCATTTCTGCAAATTTTTCTCTCGTGCTCGATTGTTGGAGTTTATTCACTTCCAGTCTGTTCTGCTTATACTGTTTCCTTATTCGCTTAAATTTCAGCCTGCACTTCATGATTATCAAATTATGGTTAGAGTCTATGTGTGCTCCTGGGTACACTTTACTATCGAGAACTTCATTCCTGAATCTCTTTTTGACCATAATATAATCTAGCTGCTTTCTGCCTGTATTCTCAGGACATTTCCAGGTGTATATTCTTCTTGCATGGTTCTTAAACAGTGTGTTTGCCACTACTAGCTTATATCTTCCACAAAATTCTAGCAACATGCTTCCTTGCTCATTTCTTTCTCCTACACCAAAACATCCTACAGTATTCCCCTCTTTTCCTTCTCCCACTATCACATTCCAATCACCCATGATTATTAGATTTTCCTCCCCTTTCACATATTGGATTAATTCTTCAATTTCAGCGTATATTTTTTCTATTTCTTCGTCATCTTCGTGTGACGTTGGCATATACACTTGTACTAATGTGGTTGGAATGGGCTTAGTTTCTAACCTCATAAAAATAATCCTGTCACTAAACTGTTTATAATAACTCGCCCGTTTCCCTATTTTCTTGTTCATTACAAATCTTACACCAGTGACTCCATTGACAGCTTGTCTGCTAATTATCCTAAGTTCCCCAGACCAGAAATCCTGTGTGTGCTTCCATTTAATCTCACTAATCCCAACAACATCTAACTTAAGTTGATCCATCTCCCTTTTTAAGTTTTCTAACCTATCTGCCCTATTCAGACTTCTAACATTCCACGCTCCGACTTTTAGAATGTTTCTATCCATTCTGATGACTCTTCCCTGAGCAGTCCCCACCCGGAGATCCGATTGGGGGACTATTTTACCTCCGGAATATTTTAGCCAGGAAGAAGCCATTATGATATATGTAATTTGAGAGGATTACATGCCCTCGGGATACCCTTTGGGTCTTTAATGCAGGGGTTTCCTGTTGCCTTCTGCATCCCCATGCCGTTAATCATTTCTGATTTCTCCGCCTTTTGGGGCCATTTCCAACCCCAAGGGCAAGAGGGTGCCCTGAACTGCTCCCCGCTCTTCTGTCCTCCTTTCGGAGGCTGTTGGCAAGCAGTGGGTGACTCCTTATACTGGGAATCTTTCAGTCGCCAGAGCCTCGTCCGTGCAAACAGGGTGCACCAAGTGAAGGAGAGGTTGACATTTGGTTGGAAAAGGCTAGTATAGTCTCTCCCAAACTCTTACACCCCGCTTTCAGTTAAATTACTCTTAAAATTTTCATGTTCAATTTTAATTTAATTTTGATGGTTCATGCACCATTGTATAAATCCCCTACTCACCTTCTTTCTTATTTCATTCATTTTCCTTATTTCTTATATATAAAAATCACACCACCTAAGTACTATTACTAATTCTTCTACAAATATCCATTCAAGCATCATCATCAGTATATGCCTAATACATTCCCTGCAATCTCATTACTCTTCTCCTGTCTTTGAATGAATCCCATCCAACATGCTGTATTTTATAAGTTACTGATTATTTTCTGTGGTAATTTTCACAAACAAACATAGCAGTAGCTGTATTTTGCATACCTCCAACTCTTATATTTGAGACCAAAAATGTGGGTCCAATATTACACTACTGTACGCAAGCTATGGTCTGACCCGAGTTTTGTAACTTAATTCTCATACTTCTCTGGTACCCTCCCTTATCACTTTCTCCAATAAATCAAGGATTTTAAAACCTCCCCTACCATCTGCTATATTGAGTTTACGGTCAAACTTTATGCTAACATATTAATTCTTGTTGATTCTTGGCTGTCCGGGTGATGCCGTGTCATATTTCTTAAAACTGACGTTTCAACCCTCATTCTGGGGTCTTCCTCCATGGCAGAACTGAGACCCAGAATGAGGGTCGAAATGTCAGTTTTAAGAAATATGAAGCGGCGCCACCCGGACAGCCAAGAATCAACTGACTCTGGCCGCGGAAGCCTACGATTACATATTAATTCTTAATCACTTCAAGAAGTAATTTCTTCTCTACCATGTAATAATAAAGAACCTTTATTAATTATTTTGTGTACTTAATCATCTGACTCTTCTTTGTATTTATCTACCATCTGGTGGCTCAGTGGTTAAGGCGTCTGACTGGAGATCGAAAGGTCCCCAGTTCAAATCCCTATCTCGGAGGGGATTTTCATAGGCACTTAACATGACCTTCACCTCTGGTACAGCTAGCTGTGTAATGCGAAGTACACAAGAACACTTCCATGGTTCGGATTCCACATTATACTGTAGGTCCTCTGTAACTGGCAGGATTGCCGAGTTAGGTTAAGGGGGTTGACAGGGCTGGAATGTCCATCCCATAGAAATCCTGTCACCAGATCATTACGACCACACTTAATTATTATTTTATCTACATTCTATGTTGACCTGTTGAAAGCTCCCTGTAGCTGTTAACAATCTTCTCCCATTGTAATTGTTTTGTATTAACGTAAATAAGGAAAGTGATATGAAGAATCACTTACCGAAGGTGATCGCAGAACCATACAGAAACAGATAAAAAACCTAAACTTAGAACAATATTTAAATTTCCAGGTATAAATCTTTCTTGAGCAATAGAACATGAAGTGCACAGGATGGGAGTCAAAGGACAAATGGCTGTGAATTGTTTGAAATATGGAGAGGGTGCTGGGTAAAATTCAGACTGAGACAGTATTAGAGAAAGAAAGTAGATGAAGTAATATAGCTCCAAATCAAATAAATATACAGAAAATATTTATAAAATAAAAAATAATAAAAAATAAGTAAACAACAAGATGCAGTTCCTAGTTGGATAAGGGTAGGAAATGAAGGAATGAGTTGAGCATAATCTCTAATTTAGGCCAGGTGGTGCTGTCTACACAGTATATTCTGCTAGGCCAAACAGGGAACACTCCTACAAGACAATCTGTGAAAGAAGAATTAAAGACTGAGCGTGGTGAGTGAGTGGTAAACGTTCTGGCCTCACATTTGGGAGGACACCGGTTCAAATCCCCATCTGGGCATCCAGATTTGGGTTTTCCATGGTTTCCCCAAATCACTCCAGGTGAATGCCAGGATGTTTCCTTCAAAAGACCATGGCTGAATTCTTTCCCATTCCTTGTCCCCAGTTCCATCCCACCTATAATGACCTCAACGTTGACAAGGCATAAAGCCATAAGTAAAAAAACAAATAGTTTTTTACTTGTATGTGTTTGCCTGTTATTATTCATACAGAGAGTTACAAGTATCCAGTACTGTTAGAACTACTTACAAATTGTGAGAACACAGCATGCATGATGTGACATAAAGTGCCTGGTATTTTAGGCTATACAGATTATCAGCTGGCATTCTTGCCCAAAGCGAATTACAACGTAACCAACAACCTCCATTAAAATTGATTGTTGTTAATTAAAATGTCCACCACATGAAACACAATAGCATTTAATAATACATCTTCTAGGTCATTGCTAAAGATAGGAGGGCTAGGCATCGCTTTTTACTCCTAGAGTTGATGAGTTTTCGACACAGATAGAGAACAAGTTGGTTTAATGTATTAATACTGAATAGTAATGACTATTCCAGTTCAACTTGTGAAGGAATTCAGGGGTATTTAACCCCTACATGTCTCATCTTTTATTGGTGCTCACTCACACCTTACCTGGTGACTGTTAGGTGAATAATGTGCCTCAAATCCCGTCTTCAGTCAGTGGCCTATCAAATCATTCTTAGAAACTCACAAAAAGTCAGAAAAGATCTCAAACTATTTAATTAAAATAGTCAAAAAAGTTATAACACATGGTTATTTTTTCATCTCCTTCTTTCACAGACTGATAATATAATGTTTATCTATCAGAAGATTACACATGCAAACAGTACATAGTATATCTCCTTAAACTCAAAGTTCTAAATTATTTTTCTTTTACTTTCACTCTTCTGATGTTTCTCAAATATACTTTAACAGTTCGTTATATATGTTGCACAACTCTGAATTCAATAAACAAAATCCCTATCAGTCCCCAACCATATTTCTTTCTCTTTTGCATATGTTACATGACATGGTGAACAAAATATACCTTCTCTTCTGGGGAAAAAAGTGACCTATTTACTGCTTTCTGAGATTAAAAAATTAAATAAATGGAATGATTATGTGCAATTCCAGGCTTCACAAAATATAACTCATGTCAACTAATAATTTAGGAGATTTGTTTTCCTGACTAAATACCTCTCACATCCTATTTAAATGCGGCAATGGCTTTACACTTTTACTACTGATGCACCAATTTACCTACAGAGTGACTTCTCACACAATCTCATTTCCTAACATGGCAGTGTCACTTAGCTTTCAACAAAACAGTTTATACTACACAACAACTTCTCAGGTCAAAGCAAATGATCCATACTAACATGCAATTTCCCTGTTTTAAACTTTTTTTTCTCATTTTATTAAAAAAAGAATACACACTCTTCCACGGATAACTGTTGAATGCCACAATTAAAACAATCTGAACACTTACAAGCATAAAGAAGCTATTATTGTTGAGATAGCATGATACCTTAAAGAACACTCCAAACTTTTATATCAGCAATACCATATCAAATATCAATACCCAATCATACTCTGAGATAGGAATAAAGAAGTTTTTTTATATACAATATAATACTATAGTCTGCAAAAGTTTTTTTGCCCCAAAATTCTGATTGTTTCCTCAGAACAAATTAAACTCTGCACTTGTTGGAGAGAGTGATGAGAGGATGCACGAGAGAAGTAAAGGATGTTGGGTTACAAAACTTTGGTAAGACCATTGCTCGAATATGGTAGTGTAGTATGGGACCCACATTTTGAGTATCAAATACAGGAGTTGGAGAAGGTGCAAAGAAGGGCTGCTAGATTTGTTTCTGGAAATTATCACATAATGCAATCAGTGACAGATATGATAAAGGAGCTGGAATGGGATTCATTGCAAGACAGGAGGAGGATGAGGAGGGTCATGGGAATGTACAGGGCGTATACTGGCGATGAGGCATGGAAAGATATTGCAGTAGGTATGAAAAGTAGTTCATGGAAGGGAAAAGATGACCATGACCACAAGCTGGCACTCGATTTCAGGCACAAGGGTGTGGGAAGATTTTCTTTTTTAGGTAAGGGTGTCAGGGATTGGAATGAGTTACCAAGGGGAATGATGAATAACCTACCGAAAACGTTAAAAGAATTTAAAGTTAAAATTTGTAGAGGGCAAATGTAGTTGAGTGTAGAATAGGGGGAAGTTGGGTGTGTAGGGATATTGCCACCGGAGCGTGTGCTCCATTGCAATTAAATTAAATTAAACACAGTGTTTCTTCTCAAAATGCTGTGTAGAACAAGAACAAAGGGAAATTTATTTGCCAGACCAAACATTTTCTCATAACCTTATCAATACGTAACACATATCGTTTATTAAACATCTAAATATTCAAAACATATAAGACAAGCATTTAAAATCTGTTACATTTTAGTGTTAGATTTTTAAAAAATGTGTACATTTATTCAGTTTATAAAGAATTAGAATGGACAGATGGGTCTGTGTATTTGTATCAAGTGTGGTGGGTGAGCAGTAATGTTCTAGCCTGGCATTCAGGACACGGGTTCAAATTGCCGTATGGCCATTGAGATAGGGTTTTCCATGGTATTATGATTAAAGACACCATGGCTGAATTCCTTCCAGTTCCTTGCTCCCACTTATCCCCCCGCCTTCCCTGTAATGACCTTGAAATTAATGAGGTGTAAAGCTATTTAAAAAATGTGTATTTGTATGGTAGCTGGCTTTTATATATCCAAGTGTTTTTAAGTGAATTTCTGTTATTGATCTTAATTTGCCATTGAAAGTAGATACTATATATCATAAAAGCTTTCATTTTTGTTATTTGATCAGTTTAATTAATTTCATTCATAATCATAAATATTATAATTGTGACAGTTAAAATGCTGTTATGGAAGGAAAAAAAGTAAGAATACAAAAATAAACCTATTACTTCACAAAGATGAACGCAGGAAGGCTGCGACTAATAAATAAATATGTATACCCTTTGCAATATTTTAGTATAAATCTGAATAATGTATAAATGTGAGACACATAGCAAGAAGTCAGATATACCAGTATACATGACTAAAAAAAGATTGACACCAAAATATTGCAAAGTGTATTAATATTTGTTTGTTCATCATCACTCTTCTGAATTCATCTGTGGTCACTGATAGGTTTAGTTTCCCTACAATTTCTTACAATCATATGTATATGTATCATATAGCAGCTGGATGAGGTAACCTAGCTTAAATAGCATATTTGCTTAAAACTAAATCATAAAATATTAATTTATCACTTAGTCTCTCTGTGCCTATTGAAGATATTAACACCTTAACTTGTTTCTAATTCCCTATGTAGTATAAATGACTCAGTGATTACAAGTAATGTTAGTGAGCTATTTGAGCCCATATTATATGGTGGAAGTGATGTTGATGGTGATAGTGGTGGTGATGGAGATGGTGTTGGTGAAGATGAGTACGACTATGGTGAAGATGAAGATGTCAAAAATATTCTTGAATATAATGCTGTTACTGACAGTAATATATATGAAGATGGTGAAACTTCATTCTTAAGGTACACATTCATTAAACAATTAATACAACTATTATTGCTTTCTTAAAACTCTTAATCTGAAAAAGTAACACAAAACTGTTGAGAAAATGTTTATCATTATTACTCCCTATTTCATATTCACATTATTGAATCTGTGTTGATTTTATTTCAAATTCAGATGTTTCCTATATCATGCTAATTGGTTTATTGAAATTTATCTTGCAATATCCAATCTTAAAACACTTAATGAAATACCGGTGCACTAAAAAATCTTTCTCTATTCAACTTTTGTCTGTTTATAACTATTCTTTGTTAGTTTTTTATAGCAGTTTAAAGATGGTGTAGATGATTATGAAGGTAAGAGTTGTGGTAATGGCAAAGCTGAGTATGACTATAATAAACACGAAGCAATTATGATATACTAAAAAGTTTTTGTTTGGAATTTGTCTCACTTATTCATCAATTATTCATTTCACTTCTGAAGATAACTCATATTTTATCACATTTTGTAATTATTAAAACTAGCTTGCATTTTTGTCCACATTGCTCTTTTTTCTATGCAATAGCAGTCCCTATATGGTGACAAATGAGAGTTCTGGAGATATTTTCCCCTTCAGTCCTAACAGTATTGTATGATCAATTTAATGTTATGTTGTTTTTTTTTTTTTTTTTTTTTTTTTTTACTTTTTCTTTTCTACTTTCTAGTTTGCAGGCAATTGTACAGATGTCTCAAACTATCAATTTTATTTGCTAGTTTTATTTGTAATCTTAAATAGTTTCTTCCTATCCTCTTCATTAACTCTTGCAAGCTATTCCGCAAAGTACTCTGCAAGGTGTGACCCATCTGTCACTGAGTGAGATGAGTACAGTTATTCTAAGTATAGCATTTTGGAATTTTAATACCTAATTTATAGGTATAAACACTAAATAGAATACTCATACCAAGCCTTATAAACTATGGTTGTTTAGTATTTTTTATAATTTTTCTCATTGTTTATAGTTCATTAATCTGCATTCATCAGTCTATGAATTCAGAGGGGCAATTACTGATGCTCTTTTCATCTTCAATGCTTTCCTTTCTATAGCTCTTCAAACACTTAATTTTGAATTTTATTGCTACACAATATCAAAGTCACTATAAATGTTCTCACCTTACCTATCCTTATGCTGAAACTCAATAAAGCTAGAGCCTTCAAATCAATTTTTTATAATATTGGTGTCCCCACTTGCGACTGTTATTCAAAAACTGAAATTCCCTCTTACAATGCCTATCTTTCAGAAAAAAAATGCTAATGTTAATTATTCAATAGTTTCCTATTTTTTGCTTACAGTTTTGAAACATAAAATGAGGCAACAAGCATTCAATTTTATTCATTCACTTAACAACGCACTATGTGACTAATTTGAATGAACAGTTAACCACAGAGGATGACACTAAAGTTAATAAACCACTGTCAGGCATATTAGTACAAAGAGGCCCCCAGAAATCAACATACTGCCCTCTCCATGACCTGAACTGGCCAATCCTCCAAAACTCTTTACTAAACTAACTCCCACTGCAATTCATTGAAGCAATCACACTATTGTATATTTATCATTTATTTTCTTAATTCTTCTTAATATACCAAATTAACAGCAAATGTTCTTCTTCTATATACTATAACATTGTTCTCATTAATTCCTTCAATTAACTCATCTTTCTCTTAAAACCTCTATTTACTTCACTTATTCAGATCATTGTTATGTGGTCCATTAAAATGAATACATATAAGGGAAAAATCTGTCCCATTACATCAGGTTCAAATCCCTAACTGGTCTTGCGAATTTTTTGTTTCTGTAGTTTGCCTGTGGGCAGAAAAGTACATTTACATCATTTACAAGTTTTTATGGATGTTTCTCATAGCCATTGTAGCTAAGGTGTATTAACAATGCCTGGCACTTGAGGATAGGTATTTTAAGATAGGGAGGGGGTAGACCCGCCCTTTTCTCCTTCATACTTATATTAATCATTAATTTATACTACCTTTGTTAGGTAGCAAACGATTTTATGTAGATGTGAATGGATATAGATTAAGAGTTACTTCATTACTTGAAAGTATTCAGATTGTAAGCACCTTAGAATTTGGGTAAATTCTAGTTTTCTTGGCTATAGAGCATAAGGGAGGGAGTAAGCTTTCCAGTAAACATAAAAATTTTCAGTTAGCGACTACAGGATATGAGGGACACGTTTCATGCAGAAGCTGATACTGCAACATAACTCAGTAAATAAGCAGATTTAAAAACATTTAAGTCACTCATCATATAATACAGGTCCTAAATAAACAATTTATAATAGTAAATAACCTTTAAACTAACCTGAGCCAGTGTAATCCATTTTGTAAACAATCGATTTTGGTTACATAATAATTTCACTAATTCTCAACACTTTTCGGTGCAGTAAAGTAATTTCATAATAATAATAATAACCCGAAAGAAAACTAAATTCACTAAAAATCAGTAATTTCAGGCTGTGTAAATAGAAAAAATAAAATTTTAAACACTTTATTAGACACACTTGCATTTTCAACATTAAAATACCACACGTTTTCGATAATTTTCAGAACTAAAAAGTAAATTTCCTGAAAGAGCAAAGAATCTAGAATATTATATTAACCCTGTGATGCATGAATTATTAATGAGTGGGAATATGTGATGATAAATGGTTTAGATTAGTAAATAATGATGTCTTCTAAGGAAAATTTTACAATTTTATTAATTTTTTATTTTTACAAATAAGTTACAATGATGTCCATTAGAGTGGACTCCATGCACCCGGGTCTTTATAGCAGATTAAATTTATTTTCATTTTTTCATATGGAAGTTGGCAAAACAATTAGGACACAGTGGTTCCTTACATTTCATACAAATATATTTTGTTTTTTCTTTCATGCTACATCATGACAACTTTGCAGCATTTTTTTTTTATCATCAAGTTTTGGCCAATGATTCCCATCATGGTATCGGACTTCTTCTGCTGCTTTACAAACTCTTCTATATTTCTTTGGTGATGGCGTTATTGATGGCCTTCCTCTCTTCCCAGGTGTGTGTTTATGTACTCCAAGGTTAATGAGGCTTCTTGCTATACATGCCTTGAAATTTAAGAGCCGAGTAACATTTCCTTTCCTTCTGTATAGAAGCCAGCAGTTCACAACTGCTACATCCATAAAATGAAAAAAAAGATATGGATGTTCCAACATTTATTTCTAAGACGATATGGGTACAATGCCAAGCATTGCTCCATGAGATCAACACGTCCCATGTGGCAGTTATAAAAATTAACAGCAAAGGGTCTCGGAATGCTTATTACTTTTCTTTCTTTCTTGCTCCACCGAACAACTGTACTCTTCCAAACAGTTTCAGAGTTCTTCAGTTTCTTTGTATGCACTTGATCTTCAGTAGCTTCTATACTAGAGGCTTCTTCCTCCGAGTCAGAGCTACTGATTTGAAGTAACACTTTTGGACATAGTACATCTAAAAGCTCTTTCTCATTATCTTCACTGTCATCTGCGAGTGTGCATTCTGAATCAGATGCAAGATCTTCAATCACCTCCTGAAATACAAGTGAAGAAATAAGTAATTATAAAAATCATTTAAAACAAATGTAAAACATGTAATCAGCGTTAATTAATTTTAAAAATGTAATTGTCCACAGAAGAGCATATATTACATTCGCTAAAGGGTTACAATGTTCGATACTGTACTAATAGTAAACTGAGGTCGCCGTTTCATGATGTCCACTCTAGTGGACGGATGAATTTTGTCTTGTACTGGTCATAAAAAAATATTTAGAACACTAAAACTTACATAATTATATGACAAAACTCCTACAGAAACATTGTGAATTTACTCACCGCTCTTGCTGATCGTCCATTGAAGCATTTCTCTGGAATGCTAGACAGTGCCGTCCGGTGCTTACTTACACCTGCCATCTTGATGCCTTACTATGTTCAGAGGCAAACTATAGCGCTAGTAGTCATCACAGACGCTGCCTGATGGCAGCACCTCATTCACTGTGTCCACTGCTGTGGACTGCATGCATTAGACTCTTTAAAACAGAGTCACGTGAGGCATTGTGGCAGCCAATAAAAAGTGTCCACTGTAGTGGACGCTATGCACCACAGGGTTAAAGTTTCAAAACATTCCATGCAGTAGAATAAATATTAAATCACTTTTAAAGTTATTACATCACAAATAAAAACATGGTAATTTCGAAATTACATTGCGATTAAACTAGACCACTTTTGTAAACAAAACAACTTTTTAAACATGTAATAAAATTCAAAGAAAATTCAGCTAATAACACTTTATCAATATAAGCAACACTTTAATAATTATTAACTAAAAATTAAATTTTTCTGACATGGCCTCTAACTGGTATAAACCTCAATCTTTGTAAAACAGATAACTTTGCTAATACACCACCGACAACAATAATAGTTACAGTTTTGAAATCAGGAGCAAGCACTGAACACGTTGACATTGATTTAAACATGATAATTTGTAATCCAGCGGGGACATCAAAAAATTGCACAAATTAAGATATGAATCGCGGATTTACCAACTGTTTTTAGGAAACTCATTACCATTGCGCTCGCACACTTAAATCATTTACAAGAAAACGCATTAATTTAGAATTATAGTCATCATACTTTTAATAAACCTTAAGGGAAGACTACACACTGTTAAACTTTGAACACTAACGATAATTAAACTTTTTTAGACTATTTGTTGGAAAGCAGTAGATCACAGTTAGCATGCGGCTGAGGGTATAAATTAAGCTGCTCAGGCGTCTGGCTATCTTTATTCTTTTAGCCTTTTGTTTCCAGTTGCGGAGTAATCATGAGCTAGAGTGTTTCATCGAGTAGTGTGAGTGTCATTCAGCCGAGATGACTTCCGGTTATTTTGAACTTTGAAATACGACATGGGCGTGATACACCGCCATATTAACTTTGCCTGCCAGTGACCGGTGCTAGCATTGACTATGGACTTATAAATTTTCTAATGGGTTTTAGTCTGGTGCTTCTTCCTCTTCATGACTTGTGATTTTTAGAGACATTTGGTTCGATAGCCAATTCAACTGTAATTGCTATTTTTCAAATGTGACTGTAAAATAAATCCAAAATTTTCATCAAGTGGACTTTAATATGTTTTCGTAGTGAACATTAACCATTCCTTAGCTTTTGGTTTAAATAAGCTTGGTGACAACCGATAGACTTTATAGTTGAATTATCCAGGCTGATACATGGTCATTTAAATTTTTTATTGCAAACTTAGTAGAACTTTCAACAAGTCAGGAGTCTGTTAAGGTGACTAAACTGATACTACACCCTGAGTACTGGTTTAGCCCCTTACTAGATTTAGTCATAAAATAGAAACAAGAAAAATTAATGTTTACTATGAAACAAGAAAATAAAAAATGTAATACATAATTATAATTTTCTATGGGATTTTTTATTGTTGAACATAGAGGAACAACTTTCTCACTGACAGTTTTCCATATGTCAAACTTCATAACACACTTTTTATCGGCAAAGAACAGAAAACACGTTAAGACGTACGCTCTGATTTGTAATCAATTATTATTAAATGATTATAATTTATATTAACTTCAATCAGAATACCGGTTTTGGCATAGTTCAATGCACTTTTCTTAAAAATTTCAAAGAATTTAATTCATTATTAGCTGAGAAATGACGAGATAAGTTTAAAAGATCATTGACTTTTCAATGATTTTTTTCAATAAAATTAGGATTTACAAGCGCTCGGGGACTTTCAACGTCCAGATACTCAATTAATGAAATCATAGATCATACTTAAGTATTTTTATTATAGAAATCATGAAATGTAAGTCTGTCAGCAGAAACTTACCTCTGTCTATAGAGTCTTCCTTCGGAAATATACGACGGGCTACAGACTGCGTTGAAAAAGTCAGGAAACTGATAAAGAATTAAATTAATACTAATTTAGCTAATTGTTCGCTGTCAACACTTACCTAAATGAAAATTGGTACTAAGCGTATTTTTCTTTTCTATTAATTGTTCCGAGTTTGTCACTTCACTACTAGATGTCATCACTTAAATGAAAATTTATAGTAGACGTTTTTCTATTATGTTTATAATCACATGCAAATTTGTGGGCTTACTAAAGTGGGCACCCAAGGATATTTGCCGCCCCTAGACTGAAGCCTATACAGCATAATGGGAAAGCCAGCACTGGTGTGACACTGTGTAATACTTGAGTAGAAATCACCTTAATGTACCGGGTTTTTCTAAATGAATATCATGGTTTTATGCTTTGTAGTATTGATTACATAAAATGATAAATTAATACATGAAATGAAAGAGCAACTCAAAAGTTCTGTTTGTTGGTACCTGTGTGCATGTGCACGCAATGTTTCCTCTGTCGTCCATTAGAAAGCGCTAGTAGCAAAAATGGCGATAAGTGAACAGAAAGCTTTTTGTGTTCTGCAGTTTGCAAAGACTGAATCTGTAGCTATTATGCAACTTACATTCCGGATTAAGTTCAGTTGTGATTCCCCAAGTGATAATAACATCTGTAGTTGGTATCATCAGATTGAAAATACTGGCTGCCTTTGCAAAGGGAAGAGTACGAGACGACCAAGGGTTAGTGAAGAGTTCATTGAGCAAGTGATAGAGTCTTTCACGCGTAGCCCGAAGAAATCAGTTTGGAAGGCTAATTGTGAATTAGCAATTCTGGTGACAACTGTTTGGAAAGTTTTATGGAAACACTTACAACTACGTCCTTATCATTTGCAGTTGTTACAGGCTCTAGGGGCTACAAACCATGGTTTATGTGCCAACTTTGCACGTGAAATGTTGTTGCACAACGATGAAGATTTTCTGGATCATTTTGTTTTCAGTGATGAATCGACATTTCAGCTCAGTGGAAATGTGAACACTCATAATGTGCACATCTGGAGCTCAGAAAATCCTCATGAGATGGTACAATTGCAACGAGACTCCCCTAAACTGAATGTTTTTTGTGCCATATCTCAGTGGAAAGTTTATGGTCCTTTTTTCTTTGGGGAAACAACTGTAACTGGTACTTCCTACCTTGATGCTCTAAAACTACAGCTATTTCCCCAATTGGTAAAAGATGAAGCAAGTAACTTCATTTGGCAGATGGTGCACCACCTCACTGGCATAGCGACATGTGCGATTGGTTGAATGTCACTGTACCCAACTGCTGGATTGGCCGCAAATAGTTCAAAGACAGAGCTTGTTTTGCATGGCCTCCGTGCTCTCCGGTCCAACACCATGTGATTTCTCCCTGTGAGGGTTCATAAAGGATCATGTGTATATGCCTCCACTACCAGCTGACGTGCCCACGTAAGCAGCTGTTGTAACAATTACACCACAAACACTAATCAACTTTTGGGAAGAAATGGGCTATCGACTTGATGTGTGCTGTGTGACGAGAGGTTCTCACATTGAACACTTGTAGGAATAACTTTTAGAGTTTCTCTTTCATTTCATATATTAATTATAATTTTATGTTTATGTAATAAATACTACAAAGCGTTAATTCCCCGATATTCATCTAGAAACACCCTGTACTTTAGTATTATTTGGGAGTTCTGAAAATATCTCAAAAATTATTACACAATTCTTACCTAGGGCAGAAATATAGGCAGATCACTTGTCATGTTGACAGCAAACTAACGAGAATTTTTCTCATAATTCCAGAAACTGTACACAGCATTAAACACATCAACATTCAGTTGTAATGAATGTTTGAGCTATCGTTTATTAAGCAATAAGTTTTTGTTCAGCAAATATTTGTTTCAGTCTCTATTTTTCGTTATTTAACATTGACAGGATCACATTAGATGTATTCTAAATGAATAAATAAGAAATAGCATAGTTATTGAAACTTAAAAAAAACTTTAATAACGAATAAGATTTCTGTTTCTTTGTAAGCAACTTGTTTTATGCTCCAAAATATATAATGGCAGTTCATAATAATTTCTAGTGATATAATTAAACTTGGAATATAATTTAAATACAATTTTTGTTTCAGAAGAAAGGAAGAAAAAACAAATCGTTTTGAAATCACATTCAAAACTATTACTGCAAATGGATTATTGCTATGGATTAGTAGTGACACAAATGAAAGACTCAATTATTTAGCTATTGCTGTTGTTGGAGGATACTTGGAATTTAATTTCATTGTAGGTAGACATGGAAAATCATCAATATTAAGATCAAAGGTAATTGTACAAAATTTACAACTTCAGTTTTTAAAAATACACATAATTGGTTTCATAGTTTGGGCCTATTTGATAAATGTGAAATATCATGAATATGTAAATAAAGCAAAAGAAATAGTCACTTTCTAAAGCTGGCAATACGTTCTCGAATAAACGGTGTAAATGTAACAAAACTGTAAAATTTAATAAGTGATTAATCTTATTACATAATAAAGGGAATATTAATTTTCAGGTTTACGTAAGTGATGGTGAATGGCATAATGTTTTAGCCCATAGAAGACATAGGAAATCATTCTTACAGGTTGATAATGAATCTCCCATAAAAAGCCTAAGTAAAAGAAAGGGCACAAAGCTCCATTCATCAGGAAATCTCTGGATTGGTTAGTTTGATTAAAAATCTTAGTTTCATTATTTTATTGCAAATTCTATACTATTATTTAATGCATATCTTTCTAAAAGTATACATACTTTCACTAATCTTATGACTGATTCTTTTGTTGGGCTACTGTTATAACTTAGATTGCTTACATGAAATTATGCTGAGTAACAAGTTTAAAATGTGAATCATTGTGAACAACTATAGAGCAACCTTGACAGGTTAGCTATTTAATTTGGAATGAAGATAAAGAATCAATTTATTAGATAAACAGATGGGGAAATGAAGGTTCTGTATGTTTATACTGTCGAAGACTGTTGAAGGCATAAAATGTGAATATCTCAGTATAATACTTGATAACAAACTCAATTTGGCAGAATTCATAAGGCAGCTGGCAGGGAGAATTTTGAAAGTCCTTCATCTTCTGGAAAAGATGATAAGGGGATGAACACTAGAAGTGTCTAGTATGTATGGGAGGATGGATAGAATGATAGTTTGATTTGTTTGTAGAAATTCCTATAGCACACAATCAGTAACTGATAAGATAAATCAGCTGTGGTAGCATCATGGGATGGCATGCAGCAAGCAACAAAGGTGGTGAGTGTGTAAACACTATACACTGTTGAAGAAGGCTGGATTGATAATGAGTGAAGCAATTGGGGCAGGATGTAGAAGGGAACATATGGTCCAATTCATAAATATGACTTCATTTCCAGCATAAGTCAGTTAATAAAACTTTATTTTAGGATGAGGGGTTCAGGGACAGGAATAAATTGTCAAGAGAGATGCCTAACAATGTAGTTCAAATATTGAACAATTTACATATCAGTGCAAAACTTAGTGGATAAGTAAGTACTTGTAAATTGTTACTGAGGCATAAGTTCCATGTCAATTAATAACAATAAAATGTGTATAGAGTTGGCTTTTATACATTGGCATTAGTTTTCGATAACCCATATTTAAAGTGATTTATTTACTCCAACCTCAGGTGGGTCACATAACTTGCCTCAAGGATTGCCAGCAGCATATTATGTGAACTTCAGTGGCTGCATTGAAAAGATATCAGTTTCACAAAGGGTGACTGATTTGGTCTCTGAGGACAACACTAACAAAGACGTCACATACTGCCATGAAAATGATGTCTAATTGACAAATTCTGAGTACCTAGCACAAGTGGATTACAAAAGAAAGCAGCACTGCCCAGTATTTATTTATGAAAGGAGTATAGAAGTTTCCTAAAAAATTGATATTCTAGTAACAAGAATTATCTTAAAGAGGAAGAAGTTACTTTAAGTCATGTTAACATCTGTGACATTCCTTGAAAATGTTCTTTTGAATGTTTAAATTACCTAAAGACAAGAAAAAAACTTAAAAAAACAAAGGTTGGTAATTATGAACTCTATCCCTCTTTGGCCTAAGTCTTTTTGTTTGATTTTGTGTTTATTGGTTTTAAAATAATCACTCTAGGTTCTAATCAAAATTTTAGATGTATTTTTACTCTGCCATAAATAAAGAGATATGTCTGTGAAGCAAAAATGTTTAAAACTCTGGAGATAAATTACCAACTGCTGTTATATCAATGCATGGGATAAGTTATTAACACAGCTTGCATTTAATTTCTCTATCTTCTATTGCAATCATTTTGAAAACAATGTCAATACATTTTATCAGTATCAAGAAGTGAACTTGTCCTATAGCTTCTTAATTAGACTGAATGTAATAATTGTTCTTACCTGATGATGATGTTTACCTCCACATCATCTTGTGCCATCCAAAAATAAGCCAAAACAAAATAGAGTTGTTCATTGGTGCTAATTCATAGAGGAATAATATAAAATGCAAACAAGTATCACTTGTTTTCTTTGAAGTTCATTCTTCAAATTATGATACCATACTATTATGGACCAAATATCAAAAATATGAAAAAGAAAACAATATTCAATGCTCAGTGGCAAATCACTAATCCTTAATATTATTTAAAATCAGTATTCTATGTGATAAAGCACAATGTTTCATTATGCATGAGAAGAAAGAATTGTGCAGTAAATATATTTGTATGATATACTGAAATGTGTGACAGTTTTTTTTAAAGAAAACAAAAACTTTTTTAAAAATATTAAAAGAGACAGTGACTGTTGTCCATAAACTGAAATATATTTTACATCAAATGTTGCCTAATTGTATATGTTGTATAATAAAATGTATATTACAGATTTGTTACAAATAAAATGTTTTTTACTGCAACCTGTTGTTTTTATAATCTGCTTTATCTTCTAAATGACACTTTTCATTTCTCCCATAAATTTACTACTTAATAATGTGACGACATTCACAAGAATTTGTTTTGAACTTGACTCCATGTATTACTAAACTTCATAGCAAACTAGTGAGTTGTAGTTTCCAACTCAGAGAAATGTATAGAATCTCAAAATGAGTCATTCATAAATTATATCACACAGATTTCATGGTTATTTGACCCTTCTCCCTCCTTGTAACATCATGTCACACTTTGTGGACCCCTCCCCTCCCCCCAGTTGGGAACAACATTTTTAGTATCAAATACAGGAGTTGTTAGGCATGTGAATCAGAGCAGCTAGATTTGTTTGTGGACCCAGTCAGTATTTGATACAATAGAGGAGCTGGATTGGGAGTCACTGGAAGACAGGAGGAGGGTGAAGAGAGTGCTTGTAGTGTACAAGGCATATGTTGGTGATGGGACTTGGAAGGAGATTGGTCAAAGAATTAGAAATGGTGCTTGGAAGGGAAGAGATGAACATGAACACAAGATGGCACTCAGTTTCGTGCATGATGGAGTGGAATAAATTACCAAAGAAGTGATGAATAATTTACCAAAAACACTGAAGGAATTTAAAATTCATAAATGCAGAGGTGCATTGGTGGAGTAATTTAAAATTCAAAGTATATATCATATTGTAAGGTCTGTATTTGTCAGATGGCTGTGGTGGTTATTCTGTACTTTGATTATACTAATTTTCTTAATGTTTTACAAAGACTTGCAAAACATTTCTTCTTCCTTGTACTGCAGTCCTACTTCTGGTAGCTGATACCTAAACTTTGGCTGCATGGGATTGGAGAATCATACGGGATTCTTACACTCTAGTTGAATGAAAGACTGAAGCCATTATAGTCCATATTTATTGCAACATACGTAATGGTTCAGTTACAAGTAAAAATACATCTGCAGACTCCACATGATGTAATGTGAGCAAAGGCTAGGTTTCTGCAATAAAAAAAAAAAAAACATTCTAAGACAGATAGTCAAAGGAGAATTGGCGGGTACCAGTGGCGATCGATTGCTAGACGATCCGAGGCAATGCTTATCACTTCTGCAGATCAGATACAAGTAAGCAAAATTACAAGTTGTTGGTTACAAGGTGAACTAAGCTGCTTGTGCAATTTCAGCCATGCACCAGCATAGCTCCTGAGCTGATAGCTGGCAGTTTCCACTTGGTTGAACCAGCATTTTATCACACATGTCATCGAGGCTCAGACTTGGTGAAGGTGAAATAAAAAATCTAAAATAATTAAAATATGTCCTCTACAATAATAATAAGAAGAAAGAGGTAATTAATTGAATACAGAAACTGTCACCAGAGCATGCAATCTATCAATATTAAATTCAATTCAACAATACAGTTAATAATATAGGATAGGCAATAATAACCCATCACTTGCCACAGATCAAAGCAGGAGGGTTAGATGAACATGTAACAAACAGAAACAACTTCACAATATTTCGGTTATTAATCTTAGTCATGTAGGAGGAGAGACATATGGCAGGAGTAAAGATGGTGGCCACATCCTGCATCTTTCCCCCTGCCATATGTTTCATCTCCTACATGACTAAGATTATAAACTGAAATATTGTGAAGTTGTTTCTGTTTGTTACATGCTCATCTCACCCTCCTGCCTTGACCTGCAGTCTAAAGTCTTTTCTCAATATTCTGTTCAAGATGATCAATAGTTTCTCTATCCTCACTATTATCTGCTAACAGGACAATATTTGTTCTTGCATATTTGTATCACATTAAAATAATAACTCTTATACAAATTGAATACTGGAGGGTACTTCAGACCTGGTTCATGTCCTTTTTAATTGGTGTTTGTCTCCCATGAGTGTCTACTTTTATTATAGCCACCAGATTTAGATTTACATTATTCTTTTATCTATTTGAGAGCTGAATTATTTAAAATTTTTAACATCAATGTCCACAGCCTTTGGTATGTCTTCAATTTCATTAATGTATTCATGTTGCCGTTCTAGTATTCAACTCAAGGCAAAACTCTTTTACTTCAGTATTTCCTAAATCCAAATTGATCTTCATGTAATAAGCCATTACCCCTTTCTTTCTGTTTTAACATATATTATCCTGGTCAGTAAATTAAAGCATGTGATGTAACACTTATTATGTTATCATATTTAGTTATCTACTTCTGCTTTTTTTACGAGATAATACCAAGGTAATATTGACAACAGTGACACTGAAAATGGTGTTAGGCTTACTAATAAGGAAGAATATGGAATCATAAACCCATCACTCACCACAGATAAATGCAATAAGGCCCCTACTTTTAACTCTGGTTAAGTGATGGGTTTACTTTCCCTATCCATCCTTATTGTCAATCATCATCATAATCCTCAACAGTTTCCAGCTGCTGTCTATGTCTGTTTTGTGCACAAGCCTCTCTGTTTCCTTCTATCTTCTCACTATCACCACCTTGGTCTAATACTCTCCTATATTCCCTTTCACTCCTCTCAGTTATCTAATCATTGGCCTTCCTCTCAGTCATTTAGCATGAATCTTCTGTATTCTCTGCTCTTCCATTCTCTTAACATATCCATAAATGTGCTGGTCTTCTCTATTGTATCCTCTTTTACTGCATCTCTAATCATTTTGTTGCTTATTTTGTCGATTTAATATCATTTGCTTGCATGCCACTAATGTCCTGCTTCTTTAGTGTCCAGGTTTCTGCATTATACTTTAGGATAGGAATATAGAGTGTGCGTTAGGTTACACACACACTCCTTTGTTGCACTTCCCTATTTCATATCAGGCATCTGGCGCCTGTTAAAAATAAATCTGTCTACCTCTTTTTTAACTTACCTCACAATCATTCCTTACAATTTCTTCTACAATATTGTCAGTATAGAATATAATACTATCATTTTGGTGTTTAAGTTTATATACAGCACCACTAATACACCATAATATTCTTGAAAACATTTTTTTTTTTTTTTTATCTGAAGTCCTATGGTAAGTCTCAGTGTATACCCATTTGATTCACCATCTGTCTCATCCCTTTACATAATTAAGATTTTATACTGAATTTGTACAAAGTTTTGTAGTAGTTGTGCTTTTAATGAATACCTGGTTAACTTTTCCAATCCTGCATTATTTTTGTATGGGTTAGAGTTATTTATGGATATTTGACTTAAAAACAACAGAGCACCAACAGATTTCCAAAAGTTACCAAGTTTCACTTATGAATAAATAATCTCACATTTCTTCTTTGGTTTAGCAACCTTTCAAATCAAATTTAAGCAATTTCATAGCAGGAAAATTCGTATCACCATCTGTACATAAACTTCATGCTAAGTGTATTAATACATTCATAAAGGTATTCAAAGAGAACAATTTAAAACAAAAACAATATTTGAACACAAATTCTTTCTCTGTTTCTCTCTGTGCTAATCCATCTCATGTTTTTATTTTTTTCCTGGTGTATAATGTATAGTTTCTCTCGCACTAATCCATCTCATGTTTTTCTTTTTCTTTTTTCCTTGTATATAACGTATAGTTTCTGAGGGGAGCAATTGTATCCTACCTGGCATTTTAAGTAGGTGAATGCAGAATCAATTGGGAGCCAACATAATAATTAATAACCTGTTAAGAATGGTGTTGATTTGGTTTTAATTTATTGATGCTAGAGACAGAATGAAATGCAGCGTGAGAATCTTATTATCTTTGGATAGTTCATTAAATAAATTTAATTGCTAATATTTGAACTGTAAATGCCTTAATTAACTGGAATTATTCTGGCTGAAGGCACAGTTCCAAGACATTCTTTCTGCAGGATTGTTACAAGGCATAATAGGTTGTAAAACTTAATCATGGTTCCAGCGGTAGCCGAAGTGATTTATTCAAGCAGTGACAATACTGAAATTTTTCGACTAGTGTCTTATTACCTGTGTGTACTGTCGGATTTTTGAAATTGAAAGAATCAATGATAAATGCTTTGAAATTCACCAAAAGGTAAACCATGACTGATTAACCCAAAATTTACAAGTTGATCTTCAGGCAGTCCTAAATTACCCAGTAGACATGAGTATGCACTAGTCTAGGACTCCCATAGAGTTAACATTTTTTCATTAAATAAAAAATGAATAAAATCATCCGAAATAAAACAATCAAAGTAATATGAAAAGCATGAAAATTAATTTTTCTGATTTCACTGTAGTATAAGACCAATAAAAGAAATGTTCAAATCATCATAAACTTTAAAATTTGTTCGTATAACTGGATAACAATTATGATCTATTAAAAAGTTTTCCTTTAAATATAGTTTTAAAAAAAAAAGAGGATCCCAAAAATTTAAGTGCCTAGGTACCTATACTTCTTAATCTGGCACTGCCTTAATTGATCACAATGGCAGTAGTCTTGTGTGGTTTGCGAACAAACTAGTTCGGATGTGTGCTCCCACAGAAGAACTATGTGAACTAGTTTCCTGATCTCTTGCACCTCAGCTTGTTAGTTCATTCGATCCTTTTCTGAAGACTGGCTTGTAATAGTGAGAGTGAGCAAGACTGCGGCGCCGCCCTAGCCACCCACCTCACATGCACTTCTCATCGTTCAGTTTAGTTCAATTAGTGGGGTGTATTATCTATTGGTAGTGACAAGACTGACAAGTTTTGGCGCGACATGGCGAATGCTGGTTTATATGATTTATAATAATAATACACTGCTAACTGGTAACTATCTCATATTTGTAATGTAAAATGACTATCAAAATATTACATTATTTCTACAATGTGATGATGTGAAGTAGTGTAATGTATATCAGTTTGATTATAGGGTTAATATGTTTTCTTTTAGGTTATTTAATACAATGTGATCAAAAAGAAAACACAGTTCCCTGTGGACACAATTCACTGAAGACACATATAAAAAAAAGGCAACTGTTCAACATTAACTATTGCAGGAGGCTTAAACAAAAATTTAACCCAGAATACTGATCTTTATGAAAGTTGGCACATATACGAGGCGTATTTTTTAAGTAAGTACCGTTTTGTCATACCGTGGCTGCAGCGGTACGGTCGGCATTCCGCGCATGCGCACTGGGTACCTGCATCTCTTGCCTAAGCACTGACTCCATTACAGTCTAATTCTTCCTTGTTTATGTTGTTCACTGAGTGTTTAAGATGCCTCTGATAATCGTAAGTCCCGCCGACTGTGAAGTATGGGCTGTTATAAGATTTCTTTGTGCTAAAGGCCTAAAACCGATCAATATTCATCGTGAGATCTGTGCAGTTTACGGACAAAACATTATGAGTGATGGAATGGTGAGAAAGTGGATGAGAGCATTTAAAGATGGCCACACAAATGTGCATGATGAACAACGGATTGGGCGTCCTTCGGTCGTTAATGAAATTTTGGTGCAGAAAGTGGACAATAAGGTGAGAGAAAACAGACGCTTTACAATTTCCTCCTTGTGTGATGACTTTCCTAATGTTTTTCTTAGTGTTTTGTATGGCATTGTGACCGAGCACTTGAATTACCGAAAATTGTGCTCACATTGGGTACTGAAAATGTTAACGGATGTGCACAAAACCAAACGTTTGGGCAGTGCATTGACTTTCCTTGAGCGGTACCACAATGATGGTGATGATTTCTTAAGCCAAATTGTTACGGGCGATGAGACATGGGTGGCCTACGTCACACCTGAATCAAAGCAACAGTCCATGGAATGGTGGCATTCAGATTCACCCAAAAAAGTGAAGTTCAAGCAAACAATTTCTGCCCGGAAAATCATGTGCACAGTTTTTTGGGACAGAAAAGGTGTATTTCTTGTGGAATTTCTGCCTCGTAATGAGACAATCAATGCAGCAGCTTATTGTGAGACATTGAACAATCTGCGCCGTTCAATCCAGAACAAAAGACGTGGCTAGTTGAGCAAGGGCATTGTTTTGTTGCATGACAATGCCCGTCCACATGTGGCTAATCAGACAGAAGATCTCATCACATCTTTTCGATGGGAAACTCTAGATAATCCTCCGCACAGCCCTGATCTGGCGCCCAGTGACTACCATCTGTTCCTGCACTTGAAGAAACACCTGGGTGGTCAGCATCTCTAAGATGATAACGAAGTCAAAAAAGTTGTGATGCAGTGGTTAACAAGTCAGGCGGCAGACTTCTATGAGGAGGGTTTTCAAAAACTGGTACTACGTTATGAAATGTGCCTCAATATTGAAGGGAATTATGTAGAAAAGTAGAGTAAGGTACAGGCTTTCATGTAAAAATAAAATTATTGAGATATATTTGCACGTATTTATTTAATTTCAAAATGATACTTACTTAAAAAACATGCCTTGTATATGTAATTTTTTATGTATAAGATTTCTTCCCTTAATAGGTGTACAAAACCCACATTTTAATCGAATTCGGTGGAACTTCGCATGCGTATACATTAAAACATATAGAAAAAGAAAAATACTGTCCACATAACTTTCACAAAAACACAAACCCTATCCCACTTTCTACCCCTTTAATTACTGTCAATGTTCTTTATACAAAGTTACCATTTCTTTCTGATTTTGAAGGAAGTATGCACATGTATACCGCTAAACAAACAGAAAAATACTGTATACGTTTGGTTTCAAGAGTCCAAACACCGCTTCTTCTTTTCCATCCATTAATCTACAGTTTCTATCCGATTCTGAAGGAAATTTGCACACGTTTACTTTAAAACATACAGAACAATTGTGTTTAAATTAGGTTGCAAAAACCCAACCCCTCTTTAATTCTACCCCCACCCCTCCTAATTTCCAATGTTCTTTATAGATACCCACAGTTTTATCAGAATTCCATGGAACACTGCACATGTATACTTAAAAACAAAGAGAAACATAGTGTCTACATTCTGTTTACAAAACCCTACCACTCACTCCCTTATCCCATTTAATTTTTACAAATGTTCTTTACACAAAGCTATAGTTTTTATCTGGTTTCTATGGAAATTTGTACATGTATTCTTTAAAACAAAGAGAAAAATACTGCCCACACTAGCTTTACAAAAACCAAACTACTATTCGTCTCCACACCCCTTAATTGTTTTTTATACATACCTACTGTTTTTATCTGATATCAATTGAAATTTGCACACATATACTTTAAATTAATCAGAAAAGGCAGCCTACATTTGGTATAAAAAAGCCCAATCCCTCTTCCTCTTTACCCTGGCCCCTTTTAATTTCCAATGTTCTTTACAAAAATCCACAGTTTTAAATCCCATCAAAATCAATTAAGCAATTTTTAAGTCATGGCATAAAATAAATGTGTCATAATGTACTTCTGAACTTGGATCCCAAGCTTTCACGTTGTGAAAACCAATTAAAAATCTATATTTTCTGTGTGATGCCGGAGCAAACAGATATATTCCACAGACAGATTTCTGTATGTGGTATGTATTAATGCCCTGATGTTACATGTTTTGGTTATCGACCAGCAGCTTTAACAGATGTTGTGATATGATCGAAACATAGCCTGGACCAGAATGTAAACTGACATTCCTTAACACAACACCCAATTCACCCCGTTCTGGAAGTTGTTGTGGTATTTAAAGAAGAATTCTTCTTTGAAAGCCAGTACTTTAATCCCTGAGCTACCTGGAAGTTCTCAAAATGAGAACTGCTGTGGCATATTTAAAACACAAAACAAACTATAATACCACTAAAAATTTAAAAATAAAATAATTGTTTTAAAAAAAAACCCTGCCTTCAAAAAAAGCACAAAACTTTTTAAAATAACTTTATATCTTGCTTAGGAGAAAGTAAATCTAAATGGACAATGTTTTACATTACTGTCATTGAAATTTTTACATTAATTAGTTATTCTTGGAGTCGGTGTCAGCGAAAGCAAGAAAAACAAAAAGATAAAAACAATAATGAATAACAATAATACATTAAAATCATGTTCTGTTTACCTACAATTAATGCTAGAAACATGTTTCAACAAAACTAAAACATACAGATGATACGCCGATATTATACTAACTGTAAATCGTTTACTGCATGATGCAGCCTACCAACTGACACTGTAGCGCCAGAGATATGCCTGGATGACCAATAAGGCCGAGCGACGGATTAAAATACTGTTAATTTGTTTCCCTAAGCTGTCTCCCACAATGACACTATCTGCCGCACCATATGCTGTAAAATATTGAGAATTTTTGTTCATACTCCCCATTTCGCCTCTAACACCAAAAGAAGTTCAGTAATTCGATCTTTGTGGTGTGACTGCTGGTATCGATTCCAAAAATAACTAATTAATGTAAAAAATTCAATGACCGTAATGTAAAACCTTGTCCATTTAGATTTACTTTCTCCAAAGCAAGATATAAAGTTATTTTAATTTTTTTTTTAACAATTATTTTATTTCAAATATTTTTATTCTTGATTAGTATGTGGTGACACTTTGTCTAGAGCATTTGCATGTTTCAGTAACTGTCTCTGTATACTCTGGTTTCATGTACAAGTTCTGCTATCTTCTTATTTTGTTAGAGCAATCAGTTTTGATCTCCTACCATGGCAGCTCCAAGTGAACTTAAGTAAATCATTATGCATGAAAAATGTGTTTGTTATTCTCAAGTTATTAAAGCCTGAAAAATAAATGCGGATTTCCATTGGAATTTATTACTTGTTCTCCGTATTGTTCCATTACATTCTGTAAAGGGATATTCCCCAACCTAGCCTTTAGGTTCCTGCAATCAATACACAATCATCCATGTTGGTGTGACTCTAGGAAGTTTGCATTTCATCATAGAATTTCTGCAAGTCTTTCAATCGTTCTTTTAGACTGTATATCCTCCAGTTTAATTATGAGCTTTACTAGATGGCCTGTAATCCATTCATAAGCATTAATTCTAGATTTACACTGCTTCCTCATGATTAAAGCTACTGCCAATGCAACCCTCTTCACTTGTGGCATACAACTGTAAACCATGCCACAATCATTCAACTCTATCCTACCATTCAGCTTCTTATTAGTTTCTGCATATCTTTTCATTTTATTTTCTGTCCAGTTAAGAATTTTTTCTCAGTTTTCTATGACATGAAGATCTATGTGGCCTCTAGTCTCTGTATAAAAGTTGTGATTTCTCCGTTATGAGTTACCAGCCTACAGCTGGCCAGTCAAATGGCAGAGCTGCCACATTCAGGCATTATGATGTAACAGTTTTTCTATAGGGGTTGCCTCCTACAGCCAAAATGGCCCAGTTTTAAGGCATGGGTGCTCACTTTTCACCCCTTTCTATTTGCTACACCCCATGTAGGATACATTGCTCAGGAGGTACACAGCTTTCGACTTCCTGGAAAAAGGTGTTGCAGACTTAGTTGCTAGGAGGACACAGAGGCATTTCTCAGGGCTTAGGCCAAGGTTTTGAGAGAAATCTCGAGGCCATAAATTCCTCCTGTAATAAAACAGGCCACCAGCTAGATTTAACAAAAATTAAAAATTCAGCTTATTTTATTTTAATCTCATTTACTGTATTCCTGACAATAACGAGCTACTTTCACAAAGGTATCCATTGTTCACTTTGTTTTCTCACTACCATACCACCCCTAATATTTCCAGTTTAATTCATTTGTGGGGTGGGACACTGTTTATACACCTATCCACCTTGTCATGTGTTTCATTTCTGCAGTTCCTAATATTTTCCAAATGATAGTATTGGTTTCCCAGGTTTGCTTTTTTTTTCATCTTGCCTTAAAGGATGTTCATTCACATTATTTTCATAATTTAGTTGATTATATTAACCAGACAGCAGTTATACTTAATCAACATGTCTGTGCCCAAACCATCAGTTCAAACACAAACAAATTTATTGTTAAGGGTATAAAGGTTTTAAAACCAGCACCAGTTCCATCTGAGAGTTATTGTGTAAGCATTCTAAATTTTAGAAACATGCTTGGTATAATGTAATATAGCAGTTTTTTTAACTTGCTAGGAGCCATCCTTTTTATGCCTGCACTCTCAAATATCTACTAGCCTGCAGGAAGCTTTGAGAAATCACTGGTGATATACAAAGGGGTACCCAAAAAAAGGGAATTATTTTTTTTAAAGCTACATATTTTCAATTTTTTTACAACACAACCTTATCCCCTTCAAAATACTCGCCATTACAACTAATACATTTGTCTCACTGGTGTTTCCACTGTTCAAAATATTTTCTGTAGTCATCTTTAGAAATGGTTGACAGCTCCTCCCTCATTTTTGACTTCTTCAATGTTGTTTCATTTCCCTTTTCATGCATGGAAATAAGAAAAAGTTTCATGGAGCCAGATCAGGCAAGTAAGGTGCACAGGGCAGTGAAACTATGCCTTTTTAGGCAAAAACTGCTTAACAGAGACAGCTGTGTGTGCAGGTGATTGTCGTCGTTGAAGAACCAGTCTCCTGTATGCCACAAATCGGGTCTTTTTTGATGAACACCACTGCGCAATATTCTTAAAACTTCCAAATAAAAGGTTTGATTGACAGTCTGATGTGGAGGAACAAACTCTGAATGAACTACGCCCTTGGCATCAAAAAAGCAAATGAACATTGTTTGACGTTTGATTTGACTAGACATTTTTTTGGACAGGGTGACTTCCATTGGCTTGACTGTTGCTTTGTTTCTTCTTCGTAACCATAGCACCAAAACTCATCACCAGTAATGACCTTTGACAGAAAATTTGGATCAATTTCGAGCTATTGTTTCAACTCAACGTTCTTTTTGATTGTCAGTCAGAACCCAAGAATTAAACTTGGCAGGAATCCTTTTTATTCTCAAATCTTCGGTTAAAATTCAATGTACCAAGCTCCATGATAACCCACTAATCTCTGGCAGTTGATAAATTGACCGTCGATGGTCTGAGAGCACAAGCTCTCAAATTTTTTCAACATTTTCGTCGATTTGGGCAGTTGATAGACGTCCAGAATGACGTTTGTCATCAATCGACATGTCAGCATTTATAAACCGAGCGAACCACCACTTGTACACTTGAGTTTTTCCCATATCGTCATCTTTGAAAGGTGATTTGAACATTAAAACAGTTTCAGCAGCATTTTTACCGAGTCAAATCAAAATTTCACAGCTGCACATTGTTCACTCAAAAACGAAACAATAACAAAACAGCGCTAGCAAAACGATCATTGCATATTAACAGAACAAGCTAGGTCAACAACACAGGTGACACTTAACTCATAGTGAGTTGCACTATAAATGCCTAGTGGCAGAAACACACACTACACAACTCCGCCCACGGCATTGCTATTCCAGTTATTTTTGGCTACCCCCTCGTTCTTTTAAATGACAGTACTTTTGGATATAGGGCTTAAATTAATTCTCTTTTTTTTTTTTTTTTTTTTTTTTTTTTTTTTTTTTTACTTAAAGCTTTACGTCTTGTCGACATCGGGCTGGCATTGGGGACAAGGAACGGGAAGGAATTTGGCCATGGCCTTTTGAAAGAAGCATCCCAGCATTCACCTTAAGTGATTTGGGGAAACAATGGAAAACCCAAATCTGGATGCCCAGATGGGGATTCGAACCCGTGTCCTCCCGAATTCAAGGCCAGAACATTAACCGTTTAGCCACCATGCTCTGTTTAAATTATGGTATAGTTAATTAAAACTGGTTTGCAAAATTAAAGATCAATAAGTAGTGAATATTTTAGACATTTGGATTTATTTTGAGTCACCTTTACCCGGGGCGCACATTAAGCTGCGTGGCGCAGTAGGGGCAACGCAGAGCAGGGCAGGGCAGCACAGACTGGCAGTTACTCGCGCATATTAGAGCGCAGTTTCGTGCGACAGTTTACAAAGCATTGTGTTGTGCGAAAAACCGACAATAAAGCGTAACCAAAAACATGTCGATGCAAAATCTCGATTTTTGATTTCTGAGTCAGATTGGAATGCCGAGCTTGGAAAATTGTTATTACTTTAACAGAAGCTGAGTTAGATAAAACTATGTAAAAGTGAGTATATGAAAAGAAGAAACTCTCATCTGGCTTTTGCAGTGACAAGAGAATTCTCAAAAGATAATTTCCGGATGACTCGAGCGGAGATTCACGGCATAATGTAACCTGTTATTTTCTCGACGAAGCTCAAATATCTATTAGAACTGATGAAAATCTCACGGAATTTTCGTGGTTATTTATTCAATTATTTAGCGTTTGACGGTACATGACATTTATAAGAATGTTTCTCTCTTTTATTTCATATTATATTTTTAAGTAAACTATATAGTAACAGAACATAAACACTTGAAACTAAAAAAGCAGTGTCAACAAATTAAGTGTTTCTCGGGGACACTATCGAATGATGTAGTACAAACATAGGTGGGCACAGTTAACCAAAAAGTTAACTTCGTTAATCGTTAATCTGCTACTCAAAAAATTAACTTCGATAATCGTTAAAGCGTTACATGTTTGCAAGTTTAACGCAAGTTAAAGTTAACCGTTAAAAGTTAACCATCCAAAAGTGGAACTGATGTTTATATTTTGCAATAAGTATTACTGCAAGCAGTACCGAGGTGTTATGCACAGTGATGTGAATCAATAATAAGTCTACCAAATGTCGTTTTGGAAATTTAGTTTTTCTTCAATGTTTTACCAGTTTCTTAAACGTATCAGATTCTTCAACATGCAGTAGAATCATGTTGGCAACGAAAGGGTTTATGATACAGGGCGTTCGCCGGGAAACGCAACCCACTGTTAGCGCTACAAGGAAGAAACTCTCCCGGCGAGCGAGCGGTCAGCTTCCGGCATTGTTCGACCGTCGGCCGCGGACTATTTCATAATAATTACGCTTCATAAACTTGTATGTGCTAAGCATTTAAATGTGACGTAATTCATTAGCTTACCTTATAAAAGATGCTGGAAGTGTTGACCCTCTTGTGTAATGCACATTTCACATCTTCTGAACATATTTCGAGACATACGCTGCCCTAACTGACTTAATGATTTTTTGGGTGACTGTTCTAGTCGAAAAGCGATATCGTCAATTTTCTCCTCTGTGAGAATACGTTTGACCGACAGTCTCTTTTTGTTAAAAAAATGAACCCATTTCTCTTACTTTTTTAACCAGACACAGAATTGTTGATTTAGCTGGCAGTAAAGCGCCAGGAAATTCGCGACGAAATTTACTGCGACACTTTTTAAACGACTTCTTTTTCACATATGTATCGTAGAGAAATATTCTTTGTTGCAAACTGTAACGTACCATAATTTTACTCACACTCAAACACGGTACAGATTAGTAAGAGTATGAAGCCCCAAACCAGCCAAACGGCAAAGAAACGTTTATTCACAACACTGATTAATAAGAGACTGAAGTCACAAACTAGCTACAATGCAAAGAAACCGTTCTTAACAATGTAAGGGTCCCATTATACTGCGTCACTGCACTGTTGGGGCAGCGGAGGTGTTAAACAGTGCGGTGATTCACGGTGCCGTGTGGCGGGAGTTGCTGGCACCACTGACCGAGCAAGTTGCCGACGGCAACAGACTGGGAGGGTAGCGTTTTCCGGCGAACGCCCTGTACATCGTTCCACACCAGTCTGGAATATGACGG
This sequence comes from Vandiemenella viatica, assembly GCA_031002005.1. NCBI lineage: Eukaryota > Metazoa > Arthropoda > Insecta > Orthoptera > Morabidae > Vandiemenella > Vandiemenella viatica. The sequence goes on along the minus strand of JARYHS010008075.1, from coordinate 100,327,525 downwards.
TGCCCGTGGCTAAGATGTCAAAAATTTTACTGACGTAAACTTTTATTAGCAGATGGAGGTGAAATCAAATCAATTCTGCTCCTATATACATCAGAAGAAGCTACCGCATTTGAAGAAGGCTTTGAATTATTTTTCTTTTTTCTTACAAGTTAGCCCTGCTTTTACTTTTTCTTCAAATTGTTCATGTTTGAATATATGCATCCTCTTCATATGTTGTTTAATATTATTAAGGATATACACGTGAGATTTGATTGTAGAATGTTTAGGTAAACACAGTTTGCATTCATATATCAATTGTTCTCCCAGCCTTTATTTAAACGCAACATAATCGCATAAATGTGGCCAAGGATTTTTAATCTTCTCGTTGTTATTATTAGTGTTGTTGCTTTCACTAACGGATTCAAGAGCTCAGTTTTCATGACGTAATCATATAACGAATGTCAGTTTAATTTATTTCACTAATGAACACCAAACCAGTAGCAACTAAAAAGTGGCATTTTCCTGGCAACAAAGAAAGTTAGATTATAAAAATAACAAAATCAATCACCGATCGAATTAGAAACGAGTAGTGAGCTCCGGTTTGCAGACGTAAAATAGAAACGCACCAAAACTCTAGCTTTCCTGCTCACAACCACGCCATGCCTAGCATAACAGTTGTATATGCACCACACTCGCACTTATTACCTAATTCATTCGCCATACGACTCGCCGAACGGTCGAGCGTGTAGTGGCGCGCAGTTCAAACAAATACATTAACTACCAATGTAACGGACTAAAGTTAACGGAAGTTAAGAGACCGTTAACGATTTTTTAGGTTAACTTAAAAGTTAAATTTTTACAATTTTGTTAACTTCGTTAATTAACGATTAACGGTTTTCTGCCCAGCTGTGAGTACAAATAATAAGAAAACAAATAATGTGATAATAGCCTATATATATCAATCTTTTTCGAAGTTTTATTAAAAATGAATTCAAAAAAAGAAAAGTGAAAATTGTAAGTGGACAGTTGTATGATAAATAAATGCTGAATTTACTCGCCACTTGTTGGGCTCATTGTCCAAATCTCTTGTTTAAATTTAATTTTTATGTATTTTTTATGACTGATATTGTGAATCGTAGGTAGGTTACGCACCAGATTAATCAATTTTTCTTATTCCATAGTTGAAACTAATTATAAGTAAAGCAAGATTATAAATAACGCAAGAAGTGTAACGGCAAAAACCGGCACGAGTGAGCTGCGTGGCACAGTTTCTGTGTCGTGATCACAACGTGGCGCAGTACTGCGCTGCTCTGCGTTTCAATACGCGCTGTTCCGCCCCAAAACATAGAGACACAGAAACTGTGCTGTGTCGACCATGGAGGAAGGAATAATATGGAGACGACGCAAGAGACCTTTGCCACGCATGGAAGTGAAGCAGGCCGGCGGAGGAGTGGGGGGGCATGGCCGGAGTGGTGGGGACTTGACCGCTTCCCAACAAACACGGGGAGTATGGTTAAACACCTCAAGGGGACTCTAGGATAAACGTGACGCCGCAATCTGGTGATGGATTATTATGTAACTCGATGAGACAAATAAAAAATGAAGAATAAAATTTTTTGATATCCTGCTTAGTTTTCGAGATATTCTGTCTCAAATGTGAAATGGTTTTGGTTGAAATTCAGAAGAAAAAATTATTCAAAGTCAAATTTTATGATGAATTTTTATTTAAAAAGACGAGACAAATAAAAAATAAAGAGTAAAATTTTTCGATATTTCACCTAGTTCTCGAGATATACTGTCTCAAAAGTGAGGTGTCTTGAGTTGAAATGCAGAAGAAAAATTTCGCAAAAGTCAAATTTAATGATGGATTCTTATGTAACACGACGAAAAAACTCGATAATAAGGAATAAATGTTTTCGATATCTTGCTTAGTTTGGGGGATATACAACAACCAAATTGAGGGGTTTAGGTTTGGATGCAGGCTGGACCAAAAATTAATTCTGTCAAAGCCACAATGATTACATGGTTGACATGCAGAATGGATATTTCAGTTTTATTACTACCACTTGTGGTTAGTCTGAAATGTGTCCTAGACCAGAAAAAAGTAAGAGGACCCACTCTAGGGATGAGCAACCCAGACATTTTGTAGGCTGGTACCAGAAATAAAATGTTTCCGCATAATTTATAGTTAATATAAAGTGTATCAACAAAAAGTAAAGAGTGATACTTTACTATAATGTATGGTTGGCATCATGCGGTGTTCTTTTAAGTAACTTCAAGCAAGTGTGCTCCAATCATAAATGCGATGATGAGTCACTGTCTGAACAAGCCTATACTTTTTTCAACAAAATAACTTATCACGCTAGAAGAACTCTACTTCAACTTCTGTTTAAAAGGGCAGAGGCTTTATTATTACCTTTAAAAATAAAAGAGCCGTTTCACAATTGTTGCTATTACAGGAATGTACAAGTAACTTTATGACACAGAATTTGATTCATTATTTTCCTTTACTTCACATTATTAATAATGAATTAACATGTGGTTAAAGGTAGGGACCGTGCACAAACTACACGGCCTGGTCCGGGGGGGGGGGGGGGTGCTGGAAGGCTACGTTGAGCTATGTAGGGAGAGGGGGGGGGATTCCAAGCCAGGCCACGTAGCTATCCTTTCATAAAATTTGTCACAGTTAAAATGAGGAATGGAATTCACAACAGCATGTGAATATTTATTGGTTTAATTCTAGATGGCGATACCGCTATAGCACCTTTCTGCCACACGCAGCTATCAAAGAATTATCCATACCACTTTTATGACATTTTTCTTCTGGTCCAGGCTGTATTTCAACCTAACCTCAACTGCTAGGAATAATTTTAAAAAAAGCTAGATCCCTGTACTGGTAGTAGGCCTAAAGTAGTTGTAGCAGTATCATGATCTAGAATTAAACCTATTTATTTCCCTCAGCTAATTATCTCCTTATGTAATTTATAACAGTCTGACAAGAGAAAACAGTGCAAAATGTCTTCTGGAATCAAAAGGGGGAAAAAAACCTACTTGCTAGGTGAGGGGGGGGGGGGAAGGGGGGTGGAGGCAAAAGCCAAGTTGGTCTACATGGGGAGGGATAGTGGTTCACAGGAGGCCAAATTGGAGCTATGTGGTTTATGCACGCTCTCTTATGTATGTATCTCAATTGATGCTATCTATAAACATTAGAAATTAAGGAAAAAAAGTCTGTTAAAAATTATTTTAATAGAATTTTATTTGCCAAAACATCTACAGCCACAAAAAAAGACTAAGGGTATTATTATTTTATTTAATTTCAATGGAGCACACGCTCCATAATATCCAAGTGTAATTAGGAAACAGTGATACAAGATTGATTGAAACAGAAAGTTATATATGTAATTTGAAAGTGTCACCATATGGCAAGATAATACTTGACAGCAGTAGGAGCACTGGATTCTTAGGTTTTCTGATTCATGTTTGAAGTATTTCTTTAATTCCTTAGTTATTGATCAAAAAATCTTAAAATATATATTAGCATATAAATTTAGTCAGGATCACTTTGAAATATTTTTACAATGTATCAGATCTTTGGGGGGTGGAGGGGGGGGGGAGGAATTCAAACAATCCCACTGCCCATACAATTTAAAGCAGCTTATAAAAAAAAAACCTACTCTTGAAATGTGAAGTGAAATATGCAAACACTGGTAATTGTATACTCCTGGAAAAATTGTTAATCATGCTCCAGAACATATTATAAATTTTACATCAAGACATCATCGAATTATTGAAGAGGAAAAAGAATTACTGTTTCCTCCCAAGTCCGACCACGAATGTATGTTTGATGCAGGTGCACTAACTGTTTTAATAGATCATATTGTACACTACATTTCAGGATTTGTGGTACACAAACATCTAAAAATATTAAAAAGTGAAGAGTGTGTTAGTATATTGTGATCTCCATTTCTATTATTTTGGGGATCTCTCAAAACGTACAAAAGTAGAGATGGTCTTATTCATCGTTCACTTGATATAAGTAACATTTGTGAAACGTTTTAAAAAGTATTTAGCAGAAATGTGCATTCAAATTTTGGTTTATTTTTTTAAAAAGAAGTTAAACATTTTGCAAACTGAAACACAAGTTGTTCAATTGATAATCTGTGAAAATTTATTCAGTCACCTTAATTTGCGAACAAAGTCATCCCATTGAGAGCTATGACTAAATATTTATAGACGTGCTGCAAAGTTTGCTGTGTCTACCGCTCACTTCAACAACGATAATTACAATTCAACTTACTTATGAAATGATATTCCAGGTTCATTCCTGTCTGGCCTATTTGTGCAACCGTACGCAACACAAGCTGGCATTTTTAAACACTTATACACAATACTAAATGAAATAATCACTGCCTCTACCACAATGTGAACACCTTAATTGTTGGGAAGCGCCATATGGTCGCTGCCGGTGCTGCCACCATGCGGGAGAGTTTAGTGCTTGCTTCACCGATTTAAGCTCACTTCTTCTCCATATAATTCCTTCCTCCATGGTGTCGACTGCGCGTCAATGTGCGCCCGGCCTTAAGGTTTTTTATAATTTAATAGCTTCTTCCGTATTTACTTCGGCAATTTAGCTAAACAGCGAATTTTGTAAGAAAATTCCAGGAGGATAAAAAGAAGCGTAAACATTTAGACAGTCATGACACGAGCTGATTGTATGGCGGAGTAAAATAGTTCTGTCAGAGAGATTCAATATAAATTGTTAAAAAGGCAAAGATTTCTTCGATGATCCTTTATAAAAGTCAATTCTTGGAAATTGTAAATAATTTTAATAAAATTGTTTTGGGGATACTCTTATGCTTCCGAAACATGCGGATCTAGCCTGTATTAACCCCATGTTCCGAGATTTTTGTCTCCAGTGGCGAAGCTAGCACTGGTGTCACCCAGATCGGAATTGGATGGTTCCAAACGATGGAAACTGTGTAATTCAACGTTAAGTAAAGTAAATAAATAAATAAAAATATACAATGAGTGTAAAGAACAATTTTAATAAAGCATGTTTAAATAAATAATTTTGTTGATTATCAAAGATCGCTCATCAATAAATTTGCAGTATCTACTATATTATTCCATAAGCTCATTCACTCACCTCGAAAGCTATTGGCTGGAGAACGGTGTCACATGTCAGCCTTCGCTCGCAAAACAGCGACCAGAGATACCATTAGCAGAAATTCGTGGTTATGTTCAAAATTTAATAGCTAAGCAACTGCTACCAAATTAACTGTCATAACACATTCATTAAGTTTGCTTTTCGTAGCGTTTCATAGTTTAAAAAAAATACTAATAGATTGTGCGGCTGAAAAAAACAATCTGCTTATCAGTCACGTGTTGCTAATGAAAGCAATTTTTAAAAAAAAAAAAATTGAATTACTCATGGTCCCTACTGTAAACATGAATACCAATTGTCATTCCGACGTGGAAACAATTCAATCTAATTAAAATTTTCACTAATGTTGTTGCTTGACCAAAGTTTATGCATTACAGTTTATTTGCTTTTTATGGATTTTACTGACCACTTTCATTAATGGCTTTGTTCATGTTCGCTGTGAGTTATTAGGTTATTTTAGGTAGACATCAGACCAAATGTATTACCAAATCAAGTATTAAGGAAATTTATTTCTTTGGAGTTGCTCAACTGTTTAATAATATGGAATGTGTTTTAGGTTCTCTGGCTTTTACAGATACTATGACCACTGATTACATTATGAGTGTCTGCCCAGTCTCAATAAAAAATGTGATGCCTTCAAAGCAAACAGGATTTTTTTAAATTTTAAAGAGTGAACTTGAAGGGTCAAATACAAGTAAGATTTCATTTAAGCAATTACAAGATTGCGCTATCATCCCTGTTCGCGTTTAATACCTACCTCTATTAATGCTTCTTAGTTCTTCAAGCTCAAGAGATTTTATTCATCCTGAAACACTGGTCAAGTTTACATTTGGCCAGATCAGATCAACCTGTCATAATCTTTCATCCTAGAAACTGGAACTATTCTAGACCCATGACAATACAAGGAAAACATTCACGGGATTACACTAGTTAAAAATATTTAGGGAAGATCTAAATAAGCAAGAAATAAATGCTTTAAAAACTCATGTTTCTGGCTATAACAGATGCAAACTCAGACATCACATTTGTTCATCAGGATGGCATGAACATTTTGCCCCATATTGTTCACTGTTATGTGTATGTACTTTTTGAATAATTTTAACTATCTAAATGCTCGTTTCACACAAATCAACTGATACACAAATTACCGTAAATAATTTTAGTGCAACCATAAGATTAATAATGAGTTCTATAAAATCTCATTCAACTACGAATTCAATAATTCTAAAGCTACAGTATCATTTTTTTACTGGAACTGTAACATACAACACTTTTAAATTCTTTCTCAATTTTGCTATTTCCAGGAGGAGTTCTGCTTCTGATACCTCATCATAAGAAAAAGTAAATTTGAATACAGCTATTTTTAACTCTCCCACGTTTGCCGAAAGCAAAGTATTGTTCTGTACAATCTTGAGCGTTGAAGCTACATCGTAAATGAGTTTGATCTAGTTTGGAATTAAGTACCAAATCGGGCAAGACATTCTAATAAATCATTTTAATTTTCAACTCTCAGTGCGATTTCTGTATCAGTCATTAATTTTTAGGTCAATCACTCGTTTGTATTGGAATATTGTCATTCTCGGATTTTTTCGGAGTAACACATGTTGCCTCTTCTACCAATGGTTCATAGTTTTTATTCAATATAAAGCTGAATTACCTCAGATTTTATCTCTAATTAACAAGTTTGCCTACGGGAAAAACCACCTCCTCACACCTATCCCTGCTGTTCGAGATCTAGCTCATATCAGCATAGGGGAAATTACAAAGTTGCAGAACTCCAACCACCCAACAAAAGTATCTGCCAGTAAGAGGCCAATGACTGGAGAGGCACTGGCCAATTTCGGTCAGGATCCCCTTCCCTTAGCACTCTAGTTAACAAAGCTTTGCTTGCAACATTAAAAGAGTCACCATCGGGGTCATTTACGTGAAACCCTACCACACATCTCATGCTTCTGGCAACGTCCTTTATGCACTTAATGGGATTTGGTAGTCAACTAGTCTAACAAGCAGAGTATCCAGGCATTACTAGGAGGATGGATATGAAAGTTCCAATGCTTTAACCTGTTTAATCGATTGTCGTAAATATTATCCATCACAAATCACTTCCAATTTCCCTAATGTTTTATGATATATGGGAGGGGAGAGGCAAGGGGCAGAACAAGTAAATTTGTCTTAAGACTGCATGAAGGTTTTCAAACCAAATGTAAAAATTATTTTTCCTCTGATTTTAAAGTATACTTGCGCAAAATACCTTCGAGATCAGATAAAACCTGTAGATTTATGTGCCACCACACCAACTTTAAAACGATTTTTAAATTTGAAGTTTGCATTGTTCGGTCAGCCACTGCACTATTGAAAATATTATTAAGTTATTTAATATTAAACGGTACCAGTTCAGACTTCAAATAAGGATACTCTTGGGTTACTATCAGCATTGGGAGATAAAGAACCGATGACAATTCCCAAAGGAACTATTAGTTTTTGTGGGATAAAAAGTATCCTGAGCCAATCGAGACTGTACCCTAACTGCATACCAAACATGTCGAACCATTAAAACATCGTTGAGCCATAAACATTCAAACTTTTGAATTTCCAACATATATAAAATTCTGGTGTTATATGTAATGTCAAAATCATATACCTGAGTAAGATATACTGTAAGTGTTCCAGCACTCATTCATATTTCTAATTCTATACACTTGGTATTATTTTCTAACTGACCATGTTATCACAGATTCTGTAAAGCTTGTGTCAGGTGTGCCATGACCAAAATGTATTAAGTGAACTGGAGGCTTAAAAGAGGTTAATCAGGCAAGAGTCATCCCTGGGACTTCTGGTCAGAGTAGCACTGACAAGATAAACAGTTCAGACTTGAGCAGTCTTGACAGGTTCTTCAAGGGAAGATAGTTGGCTAATGCATAGCAATATAAATTTTTTGAACACAATGTTGCATTGATAAACTGCTATACACTTAACTTCACGTTTATACAGTAATTCATGGGCAAGGGTATGGTGTACCCAAGCACAGATCTGATTGGTTCTGCAATATAGGTTTTACAGAATATAGGATAAGCAACAAATGTGCATATTACATGGACATCCAGTTAACCAAAACACAAACAAAACTCAACACTGTGTTTTCTTCGTGTTAGTAGACTTATTCCATCTCCTGATTAAGGTAGCTGTTGCTCTCTGCAGATGGCCAACACTCATGAGATTCCCTCTAGCTAAATATGGAGAAACAAGCATGTATCGACTCCTGCAAGGAGGGGACATGCCTGAGTTACTTACCCTCACACATGTCAACGATGAAATTGTGGGAAATATACCTGTCTCCACTACAAAGTTCAACCTAATATTGCAGTATTTTCCTGTGTTTGTTGTTCTGATTAGCTAAATATTGCCCTGATAACATTTTAGTTTAGTATGTCCCTTTCGTATTGACCTGTTCAGGTTTCTGGGTTACCTCATTAGTAAGCATGTTCTGTGCTTCATCTCATATCTTATCTTCAAATAAGAATTCCTTTTTTTATCACCATTATCTCTGAATTGTTGCTTTTCATCTCTACTATAATAGTGCCCCTATTTCGCAGACCTTACCTGATATAACTTTGCACAAATCTACGAGACTTTCAATAATTAAATGAAAGGACAAATAATTGATATCAGTTCCATGGTTTTGAGAAAAGATTCAAATCATAAATTTGTTACAACATGAAAGACATGGCATTCGCACTGAAAAGGACAAACATGCTTAGCAAATACAGGAAATGAAAATGATAGATTCGCAATGGGAAAATAAAGATTGATATAGACAAAATACACAAAAAATAAAAGTAAAAAATGAAACAAATAAATCAAGGAATTGGTTAAAGAAATGAAAGTGGTATTTATTACATATTCACAACAACTTTATCAGGAAACCAAGAGGAAAATGAAGAAAGTGAAATAAGACCAAGATCCACAAGATTACACCAAAAAGCTTGGGAAAGATGTACAAGTGATTCTGAACATGATATTCTTGATGACAAAAAAGCCAATGAGTTTCTGAATTTTTTTTAGATAAAATAAAAAAAAACTATGTGGAATGTAACTGAATGTGTTGTGTAATTATAGCACAATAAAGGATAAAAGTAAGACAGGAGATAAACATTATAATGCAATTAATCTAAAATCACTGACAAAAAGAAAGCTTTAACACTATAAAAGATGGGAAAGCTTGTGGAAGGTCCGAACTCTGAAATACTAACTGAGATATAGGCAACACTTTTTTTTAAGAAGAATTAAACATGATTTTTTAAAAATATCTAAGGAGTATCAGTGGAGTTAGCAGCCAGTGAACTGCCTAAGTATGTTGTTCCCTGAGAAAATTGTTTAAGTCCTGTTTGGGACCAAACATTAAAACATCACATCAAATCTGCAGGATACAAGGCGAGTGAGGAAAATTATGGGCAGGCACAAGGCACATACGGGCACTAAGGCTTGAGTAAATATTGGAAGGAGATTTACAAACAGCATGTGGAAGGGACGAGAGGACCATGACAAATTATCAACTTCACCCATAAGGGAGTAGGAAAGTTTTCATGATGGACTGGAAGAATTATCTGAGCAACTAATGAACAACATGCCTCACACTGTCAAGATTTAAAGGTAAAACAGTGTATAATTTTCAGATGTTTGAATTTACACCCACCATTTTCCCGACCAGCGGTCTTTCTGTGAGGCAGACTCCAGCTGCACCGACCTCTCCCGTTGACGATGGGTTTATCCCAAAAATTTCTTTATTATTTGTGTTTGTGTCTTTTCTGTGTGTTCATGCCCCACATCCATCATCTAAAGGTAAGTGGTAGCTCATTTCCCTATCCTAATTTGATTCCTTTCCACTACTTAGCGTCTTGATTTCATTGTTACCAAAAATTATAATTAGGTATGTAGGGAAATTTCCACCATGCCATCAACTCCACCACATTTAATAATGCAATAATACTGACAGTGAAACTGGTGTTAGACAATGAAAATAAGGAAGGAAATCCTCCAACAGGGGAATCTTTTTCAATTATTGGTCATGCCTCTTGCATTACCACTCACTTCATTTATCAACCTACCTGTCTTCACTGCAAAACCTTACATCAGGCTCACTTCAGAGCAAGTGTCCTAATGCTAGTACCATTTCAGAACTCCATGGATAGGAACTATGCTACCGACATATCCAAGATAACAGCCAACCCCCAAGCCTCAACCTCTGTTAAGATCGCACCTGTATGTGTGCCACTTATTATATAGGTAATTATAATTAACATTTTAAAACATATCCAAAATATATTTGTTTCATTAAAAAATTTATTCATTTTATTTTGACTGATAATTACAAAGATTATACTTTCCCACAATTGATAACTGTGAGAAAACTAGAATTAAAATTCATAATTGGCAATACCAATTTCAATGTGAGAGAGTGAAAGCAGTTGTACACATGGCATCAATAAGACACAGGCAGTGGAAACAAAATAATTAAATCAAAATTAAAAGCTGTTCCAGACTGACCAATAAAATATAAAAAAAACTAAACTTCTGTAAAATAGGAGCCACAAGAAACAAAAACAGATAAGTGGAAACAAAACATTGACATTGCACTACCAAACCAAACAGGATAACAGAGCTGGATCTACGAGGGAGAAGGGGGATTTTGGAAACCAGGGCACTTGTCCTTGGCGGCAAATAAATAAAGGGTGGCGGCAAGTTATATCATGGTGAACTTTTTATTTATTATTAAAGCTCCACTACTTCCCTGGGCAGTAACACTTGGGGTAGGGGCGAAAAAATAATGTTCTAAGGGTCAGCAATCTCAGTTTTTGCCGTGGATTGGAAAATTCCTAGATCCGCCAGGATTTCACAGAAGATGAGGAACAAAAAAGATATGGGAAGAATGGATAAATAAGGGACCATCAGACACCATGTGAAGCAAGTACAGCTACTTTGCACAGAACGATTAAGTTTAGAAGTAAAAGGATCATGGTCAGAGGATATTTTTATTACAAAAAAAAAAAAAAATACTAAAATGAAAAAGTTACTAATCAATGGTAAATTCTGTTTATAACATGGTGTTCAACAGCTGTTACCTCAAGTCATATAACTACTGATGCTCAGAGAAGTTTTTGCAAACTTACAGCAACCCAACAGATCTTGTGATGGTCAATAAAAAACATAACTAAATAACAGACCCTCTACACACACAAAAGTAATGACTATAAAGATATCTATGTTACAATTTACATAATAGTACACTTTTGGTCATTTCATATTTTTCAAAATTGATCTAAAAGACTTGTAAATGGCAAAATCAAACTATTACATCTTCAATTTTGGCAGTTCTATCATTACGTGGCGCCACAATCTGATGATGAATTCTTTCAGAACTCAACGAGACAAATTGAAAACAAAGAATAAAATTTTTTGATATCTTGCTTGGTTTTTGAGATATAGCATGTTAAAAATCAGTTATACATATGGTTCCTTGTGAATTTGGTGACGTTTCTACTGGTCCAGGCATTATTTCAACCGAACAGCAACCACTAGGAAGAAAATAAAACTCCTATATTGCATTATCACCGTGTGGGTATAGTGGTTTTGGTGGAAAAAAAATATTTATGGTCCAGGCCGGATCTCACCCTAACCACCTCACTTTTGAGATATAATATCTTTAGTTTCAAATATTGATCTAGGAATTAGAAAGAACTTTTTAAAACTCTATGTGTGGAGCACAGCACTTTACGGTAGCGAAACATGGATTTTAGGAATACCGGAAAGAAAGAAAATTGAGGCATTTGAAATGTGGTGCTACAGAAGAATGTTGAAAATTAGGTAGACAGACAAAGTAAGAAATGAACGAGTTTTGGAAATGATGGGTGAGAAAAGAAGTTTATGGAAGAAGCGTACAGAAAGAAGAGACAGGCTGGTAGGTCATATTTTGAGACATGCTGGATTGGTTAATTTGTTAGTGGAGGGAACAGTCGAAGGTAAGAACTGTAGAGGAAGACAGAGGTTAGAATATATGAAGCAGATAATTGAGGACGTGGGTTGTAAGGGGTATGTAGAAATGAAGAGGTTAGCCCAGGATAGAAATGGATGGAGGATTGCATCAAACCAGTCGAAAGACTGATGACAACAACAACAACAAAAATCTCTAGAACTAAGCGAGATATCAGATAGATGTATTCTTTATTTTTGATTTGTCTTGTTGAATTACATACAATTTCATCATCAAATTTGGCGGTTGCAAAATTTTTCTTCTGGTCCAGGCCGCATTTCAACCTAACCACCACAATTTTGAGATACAATATCTCGAGAACCAAACGAGATATCAAAAAATTTTATTCTTTATTTTCGATTTGTTTCATTGAGTTCTAACAGAAGCCATCATCAAATTGTGGCACCACGGTTATCATAGAATCCCCTTAATTTTTAACATATAGCAATATAAAAAAATGACAAACATTGTAGCACTATAAAATAAAATACCTGAAACTTAAGTTTTAAGAACTTAAAGAAGAAATATAATTCCTTTGTAAAATTAAAACCCAGATAATTTTTTCAAAAACATCAGATTTATCAACATGATGAGGCAGGCCCGCCGTAAGCGGGCGTGCAACGCGTGCGCTGCACGCGGACGGCACATCGAGGGGGGGCGGCAAAACGAGCGATCGACAGTCGCCACCCCGCGATAGTTTGCCACTCCATTGTCGCCGCGACTTCACGGAATGCATTTCAAACCAATCGCAACCTCTACGAGAAAATAAAAAGTTCAACTTCCTATGCTCCACGTGCTGGTGTCAGGTGATTTCTGCAGTATTGGTGCCATTCCACAACCATCTCATTTCTGCATGATTATATTAATTTGTGGCTACTTTTCCATAAAATCTGAGAGGAATGTGTGAAGAACACATCATTGGAAGCAGTAGAAATTCAAATCACAAAGTCAGGAATTGGAATAAACTACCAAGTGAGAGGAAAGAATTTAAAGTAATAATATATAAAATGTGAAAGAAAGTAAGGAAATTGTCTGTGGATTGTATGCTACATACAACTGAATTAATTACAACTGACAATTTTCTATGACAATGAAATACTGTTATGCTTCAATAGTAAGAACTTTAAATGTCTCACAGTGCTTCTGTGGCACTGGGAGGATGGAAAGGCTAGTACAAGGCTATAAGGAAAAATATTACTCTTGTTGGGGAGGGAAAGATGCTGCTGTTATATACCCTGTATGTCCACAAACTGAGTGTGCAGCAGATGCTGTGGTAAATGTTTTTGGAGGTAGACTCTCCTTAAAACTATTAAGATTCAGAACAGGAATATTACGAACATTCACAGTAAGTTCTTTTGCCAAACATTCCATTGTAATAATTTCAAAAAAACCATTATCACTCAAAGCCTTGCATGTGTTTTGCACCTGCTCTATACAAGGTGAAAATGACACAAACCGCCCACCACTTTTCTTAAAAGAAGAAACAGCATGTGACACAGCATCCCATGGACGAGGCAAATCTAGGAAAACACAATCTGCACTGTTCGCAAGGCTTGAACCAAAACCATCTTCACAGACATCGCGATGTTGCACTGTCACATAATCCGATACCCCATGATCACGAAATTCTTCTCGAACAACTTCAATTCTGCTAGCATGAAAATCAAATGTATGCAGGTGGCCAGTTGGCCGAATTGCACGAATCAAAGCGTGAGAGAGTGAACCACTACCCGTACCTGCCTCAATAACTACACTACCTGGCTTTACCTCCAGCTGGAAGATTATTAAGCTGATATCTGGAGTGTAAATTATCTGTGTCCTGTGCAGAAGTGTTAAAGTCCATAATTCTGGAGTAGGATGTAAAACATACACCCATCCTCTTGAAAGTTTTACTTTGCTTCCAAACTTTTTACCGATTAAAGAATCAACTTTTAATGCACCATATGTCGTTTGAAATACGTTAGACACCAATACGCCGTTTTTGTTTTTTATTTGGGGCGTGACTTTGATTGCATGCATACTGGAGACACTGACGAATATCACAACAGTGTCATTTTCCTCTATCACTTCTTTATAATGTGAAAAACTCATGTTTGCAGGCAAATTATGACCAGCATTACACTTAACCTTTCGTGTTACTTGCCGAAATTACACACTGCAAACCTAACCTAACACAACCGTCAAATATAAGAAACAACACATGGTTTCATTACACAAAGATATTACAACAAAAGATAATAATACCAAGCATAACTACATTTTTAGTTACCAAGAGCAAAATAATGGATGCAGAGTCATAAATTAAAGAGTTTCGGAAGACTTATGAAACAGAATTAAAAAAAAAAAAAAAGATTTGTAAAAGTATATGAGAAAGTACAATAGATTTTTCAATAAAAAGATGCCACCATAGTTATAAGTTTATAACTGAAGTAAACCATGAAGTAAACTTGCTGAATAATCAATGTTACATACATGGAGGAAGGAAATTCCTTCCTCCATGGTTACATAAGACTTAAATTACTATGCACAATTTTTTTTTTGTAAGATATGAATGATGTCTCTAAGTTGCAACAGCTTTATAAACTAGTTAGGGCACTTTGATAAAATATTTCTTGACAATTATCGCTAGTGCAATATTTCAGTTGCATTAAATACGTTTTCCTGTAATGAAACTGCCCAAGTTATTTGAGAACGACTGCTTCATGCAGAAGTGGAAAATTTATTTATTCATTCAGTAGCTCTCACTACGATTTTTTGAAACAAAGTCCGTGCACACTAAGGCTACGATATTATTTTAACATTAAGTAAGTGTTTTACTTAAAAATAATAATTTTCTAAATAAACCACAATTTGGTTTTCAAAAGGACCATTTAACGGAAGAAGCTGTATTTGCATTCACTGACAACGGTTTCGAAGGAAATAAACGATAAATTAATTCCTGTGGGAATTTTTTGTTAATTATCTAAGGCATTTAACTGTAAAGATTATAAGATTCTGATACAAAAATTAAGGTATTATTATAGATGGCATTGTTTTTTTTAAATTTAATTTAATTGCAATGGAGCGCAGGCTCCGGTGGCATCTTCCCCCTATCCTGCACCTACCCTACATTTGCCTTCTACAAATTTCATCTTTAAATTCTTTCAAAGTGTTCGGTAAATTATTCATCATTTCTCTTGGTAACTCATTCCAATCCCTGACACCCTTACCTAAAAAAGAGAATCTTCCCACATCCTTGAGCTTGAAATCGAGTTCCAGCTTCTGGTCATGGTCATGCCTCCATGCACTACTTTTCATACCTATTGCAATATCTTTCCATGCCTCATCGCCAGTATTTACCCTGTACACTCCCATGACCCTCCTCATCCTCCTCCTGTCTTGCAATGAATCCCATTCCAGCTCCTTTATCATATCCGTCGATGATTGCATTCTGCGATAATTTCCAGAAACAAATCTAGCAGCCCTTTTTTGCACCCTCTCCAACTCCTGTATTTGATACGTAAAATGAGGGTCCCATACTACACTACACTACTATATTCGAGCAATGGTCTGACCAAAGTTTTGTAACCCAATTCCTTGACTTCTCTCGTCCATCCCCTCATCACTCTCTCCAACAAGTGCAGAAATTTGAAACCTTTTCCTACCACCTGTCCTATGTGTCCTGCCCAGTTAAGTTTGTTATCAAAAGTAATTCCAAGATATTTACATTTCAAATCTTCAGTAAGCAATTCTTTCCCCACCTTATATTCATTATTAACCTTTTGTTTTTTATTTGTGTATCTAATAAGCTGACTCTTCTTTGCATTTATCTTCATTCCATGTTTACCAACCCAATTAGATATCCTGTCCAGATCACCCTGCAACTGTTTACAATCCTCTATCGTTTTGATTCTTTTATACAGCATTATGTCATCTGCAAACAATCTAATTTCAGATGGTATACCATCAACACAATTACTCATTAGAAAAATGAATAGCAATGGTCCCAATATGCCTACTGTGGCACACCCACTTTTACTAACACTTCTTTTGATACTACATTTCCTACACTAACTTTCTGTTTTCTACCTTTTAAAAATTCTTCTACCCAGCAAATGACTTTATTATCCACTCCAATGGTTTTTACCTTATTTACTACCATTTTATGGCTTACTCTGTCAAACGCCTTAGACAGATCTAGTGCTACACTATCAATTTGGCCTCCCTTGTCCATTTCATCTGAAATATCTTGCATAAATCCCACCAACTGACATTCGCATGAATATCCTTGCCTGAAAACATGTTGCCTGCTTGAAAACCACTTACGTTCCTCACATATATTTCTGATGTGGTTGCATATCAATCTTTCCATTAATTTACCTACCACTGATGTCAAACTGATTGGCCTGTAATTCTCAACTCTATTTCTCACCCCTCCCTTATGAACCGGTACTACTATTACACTTTTCCAGTCCTGTGGTAAGCAGCAACTGTCTAGACTCAATTTAAATAATATTTCGAGATAAGCTACAATCTCACATCCGGCTATCATTAAGATATCTGTAGTAATATTATCTTCAACAGCCCCTTTATTTTTTTTCAGCTTTCTTATTTCCTTCATGATTTCCTCAGGAAGGATATCAAATTATTTACTATTGTGATTTCTAATTGTGTTGTTAAGCTCGTTCTCCGAATTAGACCCTCCTGTTTCTGATTCATTGTCCCTAATGCTTTCACTGAACCCGTTACTTAAAATCTCTGACTTTTTCAAATCTTCAGGAACTTCTTCTCCATCCTTATGTATAAGTTTCTCTACACCAGTGTTTCCCAACCTTTTTTGGGTCATGTCCCTCTTTTAACATTTTTTTTTTGCCCCCATACATAATTTTTAATAAAAAAATTATTTGTTATTAAAGAAACTCATATAGGATGGTTTTTGAAAGAAAACACTTTAATATTGTCATAAAACACAGTAACTAAAATTAAAAAACATATAATGAAATACTAAAATTCAAAAGATTTTTAATAAAGATTTATTATGGCAATTTAGTGTGATCCTTGCGGCTGATGCTTGCTACATAGAAATTTTATATTAGGGTCCAATTTAGTAAGCTTTTAATCTCAAGTCTCCACATTGTGTTATATCCAGTCGATTTCTTTTTTTTTATCAGTAAATCATTTACTGTACTAAATCCAGATTCAGCTAAATATGAAGATTGAAAATAACGAACACTGGCGTTATTGGCGCGTTTTAAAATGTCCGGGTTCCAGAGACAGGCGGAACATTACGCGGTGAATCCCAAAAAGTTCAAGTTGACGACTCAAATAATCCAGATGATATATTTTGCTAACATCAAACGAAACTAATAATTATTTACAGCACTGTTTTAAGAATTTGCTTTTTTGCTATATTTTGTACCTATATCTAGCATTGCATTTAAATAACCCGAAGTGAAAGCGGTAAAGTCGTATCAAGTCAATTTCTAAATTTCCCCCCTAAAAAAACCAAATTGCCCCCCTGTGGGGCGTGGGCCCCACGTTGGGAAACACTGCTCTACACCCTCCCTTCCCCTCAGTTTCCTGATATTGCCATAGAAATTTCTAGATGCATCAGTGAATGGTCCTACTGCACTGACAATACTCTTCATAAACCCATCTTTAGCCATTTTCTTTGCTGTTATTAAGTCCTTGTTTAGTTGTTTTAAATATTCCCTACTACCCTGCTGTCTCTTAACTCTGTTATGTTCTTTTCTTACCAACCTCTTTAACCTCCTCACTTCCGTATTATAGTACATAGGTTCTCTACTTCTCTTTGTTTTCTGCTTTGGAATAAATTTTTCTTCCCCCTTTTTTATTATCTCCTTGAACTCTTCCCACCTTAACTCTACTGTACCTGAGCCTTCCTTCCATTTGCTGAATTGTTCTCTGAAATATCTCTTCAAATTTGAAACCTGTGCCTTTTTATAATTGTACCTATTTCCCCCTTCAATTTTGGCTGCTGGTTTACTGAATCTTCTAATATCCATCAGAACTGCTTCGTGATCACTTATTCCTTCAGTTACTTGATACCTCAAAAGGTTTTCATCGGGCTTAATTACACTCATACCAAGCAGAGGCGGATCCAGGGGGGAGGGGGGCTAGGGAGCTCATGCGCCCCCCCCACAAGTATTTAGGTTCACCACCCGACATCGTAATTTTTGAGATTTGGAATACTTTTCTCTTTTTAGCTCTCGCACCTTACCCGACTCAAGCCATCCCCAAACCACCCAAACTCAAAATCGGCTCAAGACCTCCCCCCCCCCCCAAAAAACCAAAATACTGGATCCGCCACTGAATTACAAGCTGACATATTTTCTTCCATTTGCAATATATTTCTACACGATATGGCCCTGTTTTTGTTCAGTTGTAATTATTGAAAGGTTCTACCTTCAGCCTTGGCTCATCAAAAATGTATAAAGCGTTACAGGTTTACAGTGTTATATTAAAGATTTTTCCCCCACCTATCTGATAACTTTTTTTTTACTTAATATTGGAAAGTAATTGTATTTTTTAATATATTACACAAGGTGCTTTTAAATTCGTCATGTCTGAGAAATAGTTCTGCCTTCAATTATTTTGCTTTGGATCTATATTATCATATTAGCCCCAGCCATTACTGTAATTATAAGTAGGCCTACTTACAACAGCCGATAAGATATTAATATTTCACTGGATTAATATAAAACTAAGCACATACAAAACTTTTTTCTAAGCTTCCAAGCTTTCTAAGCTATTGACTACAAACCTTTGAATTTTTTTGCAGTTTCTTTAATTACTTCTTCATGAAAATATTTTGGACGTACACATAGGCAATTATGCGCGACACATTGTACCTTTCGGTAACTGGAAAAATTTTTCCCACCTAAATCTTTTTTGTGAGGTGCAAACAGATTTGCTTTCTTATTGGTACATATTGCTAATATTTGGTACATATTGTACTGTACAATTTCAAGATAATAAATCTAAAAGCATGTTTTGAATTACTATAGAAACGCAGTTATGAAATTGGACAAACATATACGTACAACTACACAATATATTATACAATGCACAGACTAAATATTTTTTAACCAAATGAATAATACTTATATAGAAGAAAGAAAGAAAAGCTAATAATGTTATGTTACAACTCATTGTTAATTAACTTTTGTTATGATATCTTTAATTCAATTTTAATTAAAATTCAACCTGACGACCATCTGTTCCATCTTCGTTAACCACTGGTGGTCCATGAACCACTGGTTGAGAATCGCTACTCTTTTTTAATAGGAACACAGCACACTGGATGAGATAACACACTAGCGATCAGTTTTACAGTAATGACAGCTAGTCTGCAAGCCTTCTGTCTCGTAAATAACACGTTGTAATTATGCAGACGCTTTTTAGAACCATACCTCTATCAGTAATTTATTGAACATTTTTTCTCCGTGATCTGAATAATGTTTGGTGTTTAGTACATGTGGTTACTGTAGGCCATTTCTTCTGCAGTTGTTTTGTTAAAATAGTAATTATCTTGTTTTTAGTCTTGATACACACAATTCAACGAGGTATTATTAAATAAAATTTTGTTTACTCAGTGACTCGTTTTCAATAACTATCGTAAGTGGCAATCTGCTACAACCAATTAACTACAGGCATCAAACATAAAACATTTGGTATCAAGAATATCTAGAGATCAATGACAATTAACGGAGCGTACAGCGTCTCAAAACCATCAAGGGTTCTTTAAGAATTTTTATTTGACTGTGCCTTATCAGTTATCTTAATACTTCTATGTTCGTCCAGTTTGACATTTAATTCTTCGTTCATAGTCAGGCGAGATTTGCAACTTAGTTCCTTAAAAGCAATTGTTTTCACGAGAGTAAATAATCATAATTTGCTTGCCCTATGTTGCGGTCTCGTGGGTCGCCCACTCACATCAGCTACCAGAATGCTTTACTTTCAATCTCGCTCACTGAAATATAATGTGCATAGTTTAAACTCTTACCGCAAGTTTCTTCTAAAGATACAGATTCTCTTGACCGGCCGCCACTCAGTTTCCAACTGAGAACATTTAAAGACTACTGAATGAACAAACAGTTATTTCACAAAACTAATTTTTATTCATTGCCTTCAATTTTTCCAACACCACCAATTTTATAAACTTATCGGACTTCTATCACTCCAAAGTTGCAGATCCAGTTAAAGTAGAACGGCTATTTGTACACCTTTTACTCACATTCACACGTTTACAACTTTCAACTTAACACCAACCACACTTCTCCACGTCCTGCGACCGACTGCCCACCTTGTGGCTACCACCGCACCCACCATGTGGCCCCCGGGGCTAACCCTTCCGTGGCCACGGACATGGTGCCGATGACGTCACAAACCGGCGCTACTTTCAAACACACAGTGGTACCGCTACAACCCCCCTTAGTTTATCCTTGTTATTGTGAATTTCCAATTAGCAATGGCAAGGGTAAATTCAAATTAAGTCCCCTTCCTCCTATTTTACAATTTCCACACCTCATTCACACAAAATACATACAAAACTCCACAAATTGATCTAGCAATACTTACAAATATCACATTAACCATAAACTGCTATATTTTTTTTTAAATTGGTTGGTGTTGGAGCAATATACAAGCATATCAAAACAATAAGTGTCAAAATACACATTGGTTCCAAAACAGTTTTCTTTCTACTAAAATGTAATTAAAAGACAACCATTATAGAATGTCATGAACATTAAGATATAAATTAGTTGAAAATGAATATTTCCTTACTGCAAACATGAAACACAACATTAAAAGCAACAAACAAATATAAAACATCATGAACATCAAAATACACCACAGTAACAAACAACTATAAATCATGAACATCCAAATACACTTTGGTTCCCAACGGATCATTCCTTACCACTAACATCAAATACACAAAAAAGCCGTTGAAAGATTACATTTTCCCCCCATAAAACCACCAAACTCTCTAATCCTGCCACGGTAGACAGCATTATTGGAAACAACAACTACAAAATCTCTAGTTTTTTCCCTGTTAAATACAGTATTATTCCAAAACAAGGGTTAATTTAGCATCCACCCGGCTGTCCCATAGATCAAAATACAAATATAAACAAACAGTTCTGTCATCATTACATACATTTTTTTTCACACTCCTTACCCTATACTTAAATATTAATTCACTCACACCATCTGTAAGAGATGCTTCCCAATGGCACCTTTTGGAGAGCAAGTCCCTTTCCAGACATCAACAGTTCTGACCATCAAATATCACCAAAATTCTGTAACACATTTCCCTTCTAGGTTATTCACAATAATATTCACTAACATTAAAGTCATATATACATACACACTAAAAAAAACAAAACCATTTTACGGATAAATCTAGTCAACTTTCAAACATCTATATGGTTTCAATATTCTTACATTGTAATTTCCCTTAAATTGGCCACTATCTGGATCAATTAAAGTGTACGAATTTTCATTGTATCTGCAAGAAATTTTAAATGGTCCCTCATACAAAGGTTTGAACTTCTTAATGGTATTATCAATGGCAGAGGACTTGAAATGGGTCTGTGCCAGCACTAGATCACCGATATTGTAAACCATAGGTTTAATGTTTCTATCATGTTTCATTCTTCGTCGTATTGCATTTTTCCACAATTCCTGTAATGCTATGTTTATTTTTTCTGACTTAGGGATATTCTGTTCTGGAAATTTCACATATTCACGTACAATTCTAGGTGTTTCCTTTTGGATCATGATTTCATATGGTGATAGGGATGTCGAATCGTGTGGTATTGAATTTATAATGTCTTCTATATTATTAACTTCTAATGCACATCGCTTATGGTTATAACAACAGTATGTTCGGAACAGTCTTCCTAATTCTCTCATAACCCGCTCGGCGGGGTTTCCCTGAGGATTGTACAAAGATGTTTTGAGAACCTGTATGTCAAGTCGCTCAAAACAATCTAGCCATACTTTACTACAAAATTGTGGTCCATTGTCTGTAAGTATACTTTTAGGTTTACCCAGTTTGTGAATATATTCATTGTTTTGAACACATTGCCTTTGCCGTAGCTCTTCTGAGAGGATATAATTTGACAAATTTAGAAAATACATCTAACACTACACATATCTGGTTAACTCCACTTCTTGAAGTCGGGAGAGAACCATAGATGTCGACCGCAATTAACTCGTTGAGTCTATCTGGGACAAGGCTCTGCATTTCCCCAACTCTTTTCTCATTGTCTGCTTTGTTCTTCTGGCATACTTCACAACTAGCAACTATTCTACGAACTCTTCTTGGCATATTGGGAAAATAGAGGTACTCTCGCAAAATCTTATAGCACTTGTTTGTTCCATAATGCCCATAGCTAAGATGGTGCTGTATTATAAAAAGGTCAACATATTTTTCTGGAACCCACAATTTCCAGTCTTCACTCTCTTCATGCATCCTCCTGAACAAAATGCCTCCTTCCATACAAAATACTTTGCTAGTTTAGAATCCGGATTACTTATAAGTACCTGGTCAATCACTTCCTTGATATTGCCATCTTTTATTTGCTGTTCCTTCATATATTTCAAACAACTTCTCACTTATCATACCCCTTTAACTCCTTTAATATACATGATACGGGGTTGTTGCATTTATGGTATGTTTGCATCATTTTCCATCATTCCTATGGGTAACCTTGATAAGGCGTCCGCAACATAGTTGTCTTTCCCTGGCAAATAACGTATTTCGTAATTAAATTCCTGTAGGAGTAGAGTCCATCTTGTTAATCTTCCATGTACCAGTTTGCATTTCTCTAAAAATGAAAGCGCTTTGTGATCCGAGTAGACTATAATTCTTCTTCCTAGAAGGAGATATCTGAACTTTTGGAATATCCAGACAATAGCAAGTGCTTCACGCTGAGTTATGCAATAATTTCTTTCAGACTTGTTCATCACTCTACTGGCAAATGCGATAGTTCTTTTGTCAGTCTTTCCTTCTATGACCACTTCATGAAATATCTCTGCGCCCAAACCATAAGCAGAACAGTCTGCTGCTATACAAATATCCAAATTCCAGTCAGGCGTGTAAAGTTTAGTACTTTGAAGTAGCGAGTCCTTCACTTTCTGAAAATCTTCCTCGCATTCTGTGGACCATTTCCAAATAGAATGTTTTGCCTTCAGTTACTCAAAATGTGGGCTGTTCAAGATTTGTCCCTTTATAAATTTCCTGTAGTAGTTGCACAACCCTAAAAAGCTTTCCAATTGTTCCTTGTTTCTAGGGCTGGGGAAGTCCCTAATGGCACTAAGCTTAGCCTCACTTGGGGTAATTCCGGAAGAGTAAATTAATGGCCCAAAAATTCAATTTCACTAGTAAGAAAAACACACTTTTTCAGTTTTATCGTCATCCCACCTTTCTTTAAAGCAGCTAGCACCTCCCAAAGAGTTTCCCAATATTCTTCCAACGTAGCACTTGCGATTAATATGTCGTCAACATATACATACACTTTTTCCAGCAAGCGTTTTCCCAAAACTGTGTCTAGCGCCCTGATAAAATTTGCCACTGCATTGTTGAGTCAAAATGGAAGTACTTTGAAATGGTAGCACCTCCCCTGGTATAAAAAAGCAGTGTATTTCCTAGATTCTTTGTCAATTGGCACCTGCCAATAGGATGAAGTGAGGTCCAAAGACGTTAAGAACTTTTTTCCTTGTAAACTTTGTAATATCACGTCGATTGGTTGAGGGTGGTCCCTTTCTGTTATTAGTACTTTGTTTAAATTCCGAGCATCTAGAACCAAACGAACAGATTGATCTGCTTTTGTGATAATTACAAGAGGGTTATTGTACGGACTATTCGATCTTTCGATCACACCCCACTGAATTATTCTATTAATTTCTTCATCTACTAACTTCCTCTTCGCTATAGGTACTGGGTATGGCTTAATGAAAAAGTGCTTGTCACTATTAACAGTGAAATGAACATGTATAGCCTTTTATCAAGCCTGGTCTATTTGAGAACACCTCATTAAATTCTTCAATAATATCCATTAATTTCCTCTTGTGTTCCTGGTCTACCCCCTTTAAAACTTTTATTTCTTCTCTTTCCACTTTTTCGTGCTGCATTGTGGACACACAAAATTCCACTAGTTTCTTTCGAAATGAAAACTCTTTAACTTCACCTGTGCCATTTGTACCAAATGAGGCTTTAATGGAACCTATGCTTTTCTCCCTCCACAAATTCTTCAAAGGTACTATCACTCTTGAACCCTCTCCTTCAAAATCAATCGAACCTTTACCACAGTCCAAAATAGCTTTTGTAGAATGCAGCAAGTCTATTCCAAAAAATGCAGTCAGGATTCAGTCCTGGTATGACAAAAACTTGTACATCCAAATGATGACCTTCAATTATGCCTTCTAGTAAGGCTTGTAGTTTTATCAATTTGCTTTTATTACCAGTGGCCGTTGTGACATTCATTCCTGACACTGGGAGTGTTTCTAGTCTCTTCATTTCATACAACTCTTTGAATAACTGTTCTGAAATGCCACAAATTTCTGCTCCCGTGTCCACCAATGCCTCAATTTCCCTCTCATGTACTTTAATTATAATTGATTCTTCCTCCAAGAGGTCTTTTCTTGGGTTGTTGTGAAAAATGCTTGATACCAATTTATTTCCTGCTGGTCCCATATCCCAGCCTGCCTTCGTCCGGACCACAACGTTAGCAGCTACTAGTTTTTTGTTTGTTCACAAATCCTCTGTTGGTTTGTACAAGGTTCACCTGGAGTTTCAGTTTCTTCCACAAATCTTCCCTGGTCAGAATTACTCTCCAAGTAAGCTCCTCCTCTTCCTCGGCCCATATATCTCACATTTGCCCCACCTCTCCCGGTCATGAATCCGTTACCATCTCTATGAAAACTAGTTGCACCGGTCTGTGAGTTTTCTCTGAATTCCATGGGATGTGCAAATCCTGTGTTGTCTGATCTTTGGAAATTATTTCTGTATTGGTTATCTTCATGGTATGCCCTCTGTGTGGGGAAATGGTTTCTGCGTTGCCCATCTTCATATTGGCTTCTTTGTCCATGGAACTTAGGTCTGTTGTTATATTTTCCCAGGTAACCTCGTTGATTGTGTTGTGTATCAAGTCGATATAGTAATTCTTCTGCCTGTTCAATTGTTCTAATGTTTTGGGTTGTAAAAAGTTCTTGTATGTTTCCTGGCATACGGCTCACAATATCCCTTACCATCTCTTCATCGGGAATGGGATTGCTTAGGTAACAACCCTTTGCTACTTCATTTAGAGAAAAAATCTAGCAACAACTCCTTTCCTTCCTGGAATCTCCTCCCTTTACACAGTTCTCTCTTTGTATTATATTGTCTTTCTGCAGACCAAAAATGATTTAGGAAGTTAGTCTTCAGTTCACTGTAAGTTTCACACTTTAGCATTTGTCTCTCCCCCCACACTCGCGCTCTACCTTGTAGGTGTTGGTACACACAATTGATCTTCTCTTTATCATTATAAAGCCCAAAAATTCTGTATGCTTCGAAACTTTCCAGAAAGCTCACCGGGTGTATGTTCCCATTGTCACTAAATTTAACAATTTCAAATTTTTCTGGGGTATGTACTGTAACCTTTGCCAAAGCACCTGAATGTATTTTTTTCTTGAGCATTTTTGATTTGGTCCTCTATTTGTACAAATTTATGGTCTTGGGACTCTATCTTGTGGTTAATGGAATGTACTTCAAAACTTATATCTTTGATCTTAATATCTAGTACTTCAACCTGTTGAGTTAACTGTTTTGTAAAGCGTTTGTTGTCTTCTGTATGATTGTGGAGTGTAGTATGCGTATTCTGTAAACCTGTCATCTCTTTTGCTAAAACTTCTACCTTTTCATCTAGTTTCTTATTGTTATTTTGTACTGTCTGTACCTTTTCCCCACAACTTATCAACCTCCCTTTTAAATCATCAATTACCAGTTCAGTGTTTTGTGAAAGAGACCCTATTGCTTCGATATCTGTAGTTAATGTTCGCCTACCTTCTTCACAGCTATGTTTACAATTGTCTAATTTATTAGAAACACTCTCCCATTTATCTAACATGTCTTGACTATTCTCCTTCATCTTGAAATCCCATGAATCCTGTAAGGATTCTATTTACTACCCAATGTATCTGAATCTTTTTCAAGTTTTAGTAGTCTTTGACTGATAACAGCTGATTGATTATCCAATTTTTTGCTTATGGCATCATGTACATTTTGTGTATTTTGTTCGCAATTTGCTTTATAGTTCTCAACTTTGTTGTTAAGACTAGACACCTGATCACTAATATGCTCTTTCAAAGTGGAAATTTGTTTCTCTATTTTATTATCCATAGCAGCTAACTGACAAGTGGTTCTGTTTGCAAGACGGTTAATACTATCAGATTGTTCTTTCATCATATTCATCAACTGCATCAACTTGCCATTTCCTAAGTTCACTGTGCCTTGCCCACCATAACGGGGTTCCATGGAGAGATTAATTTCAGATGGTGAACCATTACTGAAACCTCGAAAACTTTCATTTGGGGTAGAAGAATCGTTTGCAAGTTCTGAAGGATTCACTAGAAGTGGTAAGGTAACATCTGAGATGGGTGAAATTGGGGTGGCCATTTCTGCATTTTGTACAAAAGTTTAACTGTCTTGTATCTGAATATCTAGTCTGGGAGATGTAACATTCAGAACTGGTGACCTGTTATCAGAATTTGATATCTCTACACTGACATGAGGGTCCCCACTTTCATATAGTTCTTCCCCTTCCATTTTAAATAATTTCTCTTAAAACAATATACCAGCAAAGCCAAGAAAATTTATACAAAAAATGCGCAAATCACACTATTCCTGAGGAAATGCACTTAACACATGGTTTAAATATTCAAAAGTATATATCACAAATTAAAACAATGTTGACCAAGAGAAATAATTTTGCAGTCACTAAGAAATGTTATTAAAATAACAAACTGTAAAAAAAGAAACTGTAGGATATCCTTCTCAAAGCAATACTCAATTTATGAAAAATAAAAACAAGTCCCTGTAAAGTTTACTCAAAAAAATCTTTATGTTCTCTTAAAACAAAATTCTCTGTTGGTCTAATTTAGATGTTTCAACCAAACTAAAGTTTCACTTGCACCAAACTTAATACTTTATCTTTCACTTTGAGGTTAACAACAAAATTTTCCAATAAAATCGAAGTTTTCGTGTTGTTAATAAGTTAATAATTATTTGCCCTTATCTTTTAACTGTTGTTGTTGCTCGGAGACGTTCCAAATTTGCCGCTCCGCGTCGAACAGCCTCCCAGCTGATATCGCCAAAGTTGTTCAGCACGCAGGCAAGTTGTTGTCTTCCCGACCAGCGCCAAAGATGCCCCGCACGTTGCAATCGTCGGCATCGTTCACCAACGCCAAAGTTGTACCGCCGAAATCGACTCTTCCACTCGAGCCAAAGATGCTCCGTTGCTCAAAATCCGTTGTCTCGTGACGTCATTAAGTTCCCGCCTTTCACACGTGTTTGTACAAAATAGCCAATTCCTACTTCAACACGCACAATTTCCGGAATTTCTACATAAAAACTCGCAGAAACTGCTCTGGTCACTAAACGAACGCCATGTTGCGGTCTCGTGGGTCGCCCACTCACATCAGCTACCAGAATGCTTTACTTTCAATCTCGCTCACTGAAATATAATGTGCATAGTTTAAACTCTTACCGCAAGTTCCTTCTAAAGATACAGATTCTCTTGACCGGCCGCCACTCAGTTTCCAACTGACAACATTTAAAGACTACTGAATGAACAAACAGTCATTTCACAAAACTAATTTTAATTCATTGCCTTCAATTTTTCCAACACCACCAATGTTATAAACTTATCGGACTTCTATCACTCCAAAGTTGCAGGATCCAGTTAAAGTAGAACGGCTATTTGTACACCTTTTACTCACATTCACACGTTTACAACTTTCAACTTAACACCAACCACACTTCTCCACGTCCTGCGACCGACTGCCCACCTTGTGGCTACCACCGCACCCACCATGCGGCCCCCGGGGCTCACCCTTCCGTGGCTACGGACATGGTGCCGGGGCGCTACACCTACCTCAAATTGAATTGCATCTATTTTCGAATTTCTCGAAAGTTTGTTTTTAACAGCGAGGTAATTGTGCTTGAAAAGACTTAGTGTATCCTATTAAAATGTCTCTACAGTATCATTTTCGACTTGGTTTTGTTACCTACTTCGGTAATCTGTTTCATTATTGTTTAGCCTGTTCAGATCAGCATCCACACAACTCTTGGTCCAATCTCTATTGGTTAGTAACTTATTGGGTGTATAGGTAATCTCTTTTTTATCAGTCGTGTTATTTGTTGTTGACAACTATTTATTTCGTAACTATTCTACTTCTAATATGTTAATAGTGATTCTAATAATTTCACTTTTGCTAAAATCGAAATTAGGCTGCAACAAATCTTTTAAAAAAATTTTTTTTTCAATTTCAGTTCTTTCTGCATTTATATTTAATGGAAAACTGTTGGTTAATACAGAAAATGCTATAATTTTACCTAACGTCTAAGCGGAATAACAATTACTAAATGTGTCGGAGTTTTCCGTGTGATTTTTTAAGCGCTCAATGCATTCAATAACATCATCAAATTGAAATAAAACAGCCTTCACTGCCTCGATTCTACTTTCCAGCCTTGTGTCTGATAAAACCTTTAAAGTGAGCTTTAATTTGCCATTTATTAATTCCCAATGTTTTCCAGATATTGAAAATAGCAGACAAATTTTCTGAATAAAACCAAAAAGTTTTTTTGCTGCAAATTCCATCTACAACATCATCGTGATGAAAAAAATTCCCCGGAGAGTAATATTTAATATTCGAATTTTATTTCCACTATTTATGACCACCATATTTGCATGTTTGTTGCATATTTGGCCACCACAGTTTTGAATATCTAATCGCTTTTTTCTTGGTCTATCTCTATTGCCTTAATTAAATATTCCCCTGCCGTTTCCACCATAGCAAAAAATCCGATGATGGTTTCTCCTTTTATGCTGGTAGAAGTATTACAAAGTCAAGATAACTTACATTTTGCTCGACTCGACCAGGGTCTCTAGTGCAGTCGAGAAAAATAAAATGATATTTTGCCTCTTTTAACCCACAAATCACTTCATCCATAACTGTTTTTGACATCAATGTGATCAATTCATTTAGAATGTCGTGGCTTATGTAATGGTGTGTAAGATGTTTGTCATCAATATGTTTCATATGTTCCCGTAATGTAGGGCCATATTTTGATAATATCAATTTAAACAAGTTTATGAAGTTACCAGAACTCCCACTGTCGTCACCAATCTTGAGAGATTCTTTGTACCTCTGAATTCCATGCTAAGAAATTAAAGATTTTTTAATTAATCTCTCAAACAAATTATGCCAATATATAACAACGAAGTTTTTCTCGGCGATGGGAATTAATGTAAGTTCTCGGGTCACTAGTCGAGTGAACCAGATGTTGACACTCAATATTTCGGCGATCGAAAACTCTTCCGTCGTCTTCTGGTGAAGTGTTGGATGCGGCGGAAAACTGGGTCCTTTGTAACCTGCAAGCTGTTTTATGACTAAATATTTAGTGGCGGTCACGGCTTTTAATGGTCCTAATCTATTTCACCGTTTAAATAAAACATTCGAAGCGCGAGACCCTTCACCGCTTCTGGCAGGAACATTAAGCACAGCAGTGCTCAGTAACGCGTAGTCTGTCAGATATACACTTTAGCAGTTTCGTAAGGTATACTTGTATCCCAGGATTACTTATATGCAACACATGTTTCATGACAGGGAGCATATAATAATTTTCGCCATGCATCTAAATATATTTTTAGATCATGAGTGACCGATATTCTATCCGATTTACCAAAATATTTTCCCCGCACGAGGTGAAAGCCGAATTTGTCAGTGGTTCGAGGAAGAAGCGGAATAACTGCGCGGATATTAATCAAGGCTCGGTTCGCTCATGTGCATATTTGTAAGAGAGCCATTTGTATTCGTTGAAATTTCCGCTTGATTCTCGCAGCTCTGAGCATGTCTGAATGGATGGTTCTCGAAGCGGGCACAGCTATCTGCATGTGATTTCTTCCAGTCTTCTTCAAGCCAACACGTTGTGTGCGTAGGCACAGGCTGTTACCATCATATCTCTACTTTCTGCATTTTCGGCGATGTTTAGCCAAATTCTAGCCATTTCAGGTAGGCTGTAAGTAAGGATTGCAATCCCGCAGTGTTATCAATCCCGCGGGATCCATGCGGGATTGGCGCAAACAGTTTTTTAACGCATATATTTAAAAATAGTTACTTAAAACGTTAATCTTATATATATATAAAAATAGACGTGTTTTTTTCCTATATTTCACTTTTCAGCCACCACTACCTAGCACAGATCACTGATGTTTGTGGGTGGAAGTAGCATGGAGTTTCCTGTCGTGCACAACGTTGGCCGAATGCCGATAGCTGTGGGAATGTGGGAGATATTATGATTAAAGTTGGTCAGTGCAGGGCGTTTTCATATTTCAACCAAAAATTCGTATCTCCGTATACCTCTCTTTCCTGCCACAACTACATAACATAGACCTTTAGTGTTTGTTTGTGGTAGTAGAATCGTCTTTCCTGTCGTGCACTATGGTTGTTAGATGTCGGTAACTATGGGGGTGTGGGAGATATAGGGGTTGAAAGGGGTCAACCTGTGGCAATTTCATACTTCTGCCAAAGACAAAAGTGTCATGGTGTATCACTTTTCAGCGAAAACTATAAATCACAGATAACTGGCGTTTATGTGTAGTAGTAGCACAGAGTCACCTTTCGAGCACAACAGCGGCCGAATTTCAGAAACTGTGGTACTGTGGTAGATATGGTGGTTGTAAGTGGCCGACCAAGAATACTTTTGTATTTCGACTGTCTCCGCATATGTCACTTTTCTGCCACAACTACATAGCATAGAGCATTGGTGTTTGTGTTTGGTAGTAGAATCGTATCTCATGTAGTGCGCTATGGTTGTTAGATGTTGGTAGCTATGGGGGTGTGGGAGAAATGGGGGTTGAAAGTGGTCGACCTGTGGCAATTTCATACTTCTGCCAAAGACAAAAGTGTCATGGTGTATCACTTTTCAGCGAAAACTATCGATCAAAGATCTCTGGCGTTTATGTGTAGTAGTAGCACAGAGTCACCTTTCGATCACAACAGCGGCCGAATTTCAGAAACTGTGGTACGGTGGTAGATATGGTGGTTGTAAGTGGCCGACCAAGGATATTTTCGTATTTCGACTGTCTCCGCATATGTCACTTTTCTGCCACAACTACGTAGCATAGAGCATTGGTGTTTGTGTTTGGTAGTAGAATCGTATCTCATGTAGTGCACTATGGTTGTTAGATGTCGGTAGCTATGGGGGTGTGGGAGAAATGGGGGTTGAAAGTGGTCGACCTGTGTCAGTTTCATACTTCTGCCAAAGACAAAAGTGTCATGGTGTATCACTTTTCAGCGAAAACTATAGATCACAGATAACTGGCGTTTGTGTGTAGTAGTAGCACAGAGTCACCTTTCGATCACAACAGCGGCCGAATTTCAGAAACTGTGGTACTGTGGTAGATATGGTGGTTGTAAGTGGCCCACCAAGAATATTTTTGTATTTCGACTGTCTCCGCATATGTCACTTTTCTGCCACAACTACATAGCATAGAGCATTGGTGTTTGTGTTTGGTAGTAGAATCGTATCTCATGTAGTGCACTATGGTTGTTAGATGTCGGTAGCTATGGGGGTGTGGGAGAAATGGGGGTTGAAAGTGGTCGACCTGTGGCAATTTCATACTTCTGCCAAAGACAAAAGTGTCATGGTGTATCACTTTTCAGCGAAAACTATCGATCAAAGATCTCTGGCGTTTATGTGTAGTAGTAGCACAGAGTCACCTTTCGATCACAACAGCGGCCGAATTTCAGAACCTGTGGTACGGTGGTAGATATGGTGGTTGTAAGTGGCCGACCAAGGATATTTTCGTATTTCGACTGTCTCCGCATATGTCACTTTTCTGCCACAACTACGTAGCATAGAGCCTTGATGTTTGTGTTTGGTAGTAGAATCGTATCTCATGTAGTGCACTATGGTTGTTAGATGTCGGTAGCTATGGGGGTGTGGGAGAAATGGGGGTTGAAAGTGGTCGACCTGTGGCAGTTTCATACTTCTGCCAAAGACAAAAGTGTCATGGTGTATCACTTTTATGCGAAAACTATAGATCACAGATAACTGGCGTTTGTGTGTAGTAGTAGCACAGAGTCACCTTTCGATCACAACAGCGGCCGAATTTCAGAAACTGTGGTACTGTGGTAGATATGGTGGTTGTAAGTGGCCCACCAAGAATATTTTTGTATTTCGACTGTCTCCGCATATGTCACTTTTCTGCCACAACTACATAGCATAGAGCATTGGTGTTTGTGTTTGGTAGTAGAATCGTATCTCATGTAGTGCACTATGGTTGTTAGATGTCGGTAGCTATGGGGGTGTGGGAGAAATGGGGGTTGAAAGTGGTCGACCTGTGGCAATTTCATACTTCTGCCAAAGACAAAAGTGTCATGGTGTATCACTTTTCAGCGAAAACTATCGATCAAAGATCTCTGGCGTTTATGTGTAGTAGTAGCACAGAGTCACCTTTCGATCACAACAGCGGCCGAATTTCAGAAACTGTGGTACGGTGGTAGATATGGTGGTTGTAAGTGGTGACCAAGGATATTTTCGTATTTCGACTGTCTCCGCATATGTCACTTTTCTGCCACAACTACGTAGCATAGAGCATTGGTGTTTTTGTTTGGTAGTAGAATCGTATCTCATGTAGTGCACTATGATTGTTAGATGTCGGTAGCTATGGGGGTGTGGGAGAAATGGGGGTTGAAAGTGGTCGACCTGTGTCAGTTTCATACTTCTGCCAAAGACAAAAGTGTCATGGTGTATCACTTTTCAGCGAAAACTATAGATCACAGATAACTGGCGTTTGTGTGTAGTAGTAGCACAGAGTCACCTTTCGATCACAACAGCGGCCGAATTTCAGAAACTGTGGTACTGTGGTAGATATGGTGGTTGTAAGTGGCCCACCAAGAATATTTTTGTATTTCGGACTGTCTCCGCATATGTCACTTTTCTGCCACAACTACATAGCATAGAGCATTGGTGTTTGTGTTTGGTAGTAGAATCGTATCTCATGTAGTGCACTATGGTTGTTAGATGTCGGTAGCTATGGGGGTGTGGGAGAAATGGGGGTTGAAAGTGGTCGACCTGTGGCAATTTCATACTTCTGCCAAAGACAAAAGTGTCATGGTGTATCACTTTTCAGCGAAAACTATCGATCAAAGATCTCTGGCGTTTATGTGTAGTAGTAGCACAGAGTCACCTTTCGATCACAACAGCGGCCGAATTTCAGAAACTGTGGTACGGTGGTAGATATGGTGGTTGTAAGTGGCCGACCAAGGATATTTTCGTATTTCGACTGTCTCCGCATATGTCACTTTTCTGCCACAACTACGTAGCATAGAGCCTTGATGTTTGTGTTTGGTAGTAGAATCGTATCTCATGTAGTGCACTATGGTTGTTAGATGTCGGTAGCTATGGGGGTGTGGGAGAAATGGGGGTTGAAAGTGGTCGACCTGTGGCAATTTCATACTTCTGCCAAAGACAAAAGTGGTCATGGTGTATCACTTTTCAGCGAAAACTATCGATCAAAGATCTCTGGCGTTTATGTGTAGTAGTAGCACAGAGTCACCTTTCGATCACAACAGCGCCGAATTTCAGAACACTGTGGTACGTGGTAGATATGGTGGTTGTAAGTGGTGACCAAGGATATTTTCGTATTTCGACTGTCCTCCGCATATTCACTTTTCCTGCCACAACTACGTAGCATAGAGCATTGGTGTTGTGTTTGGTAGTAGAATCGTATCTCATGTAGTGCACTATGATTGTTAGATGTCGGTAGCTATGGGGGTGTGGGAGAAATGGGGGTTGAAAGTGGTCGACTGTGTCAGTTTCATACTTCTGCCCAAAGACAAAAGTGTCATGGTGTATCACTTTTCAGCGAAAACTATAGATCACAGATAACTGGCGTTTGTGTTGTAGTAGTAGCACAGAGTCACCTTTCGATCACAACAGCGGCCGAATTTCAGAAACTGTGGTACTGTGGTAGATATGGTGGTTGTAAGTGGCCCACCAAGAATATTTTTGTATTCGACTGTCTCCGCATATGTCACTTTTCTGCCACAACTACATAGCATAGAGCATTGGTGTTTGTGTTTGGTAGTAGAATCGTATCTCATGTAGTGCACTATGGTTGTTAGATGTCGGTAGCTATGGGGGTGTGGGAGAAATGGGGGTTGAAAGTGGTCGACCTGTGGCAATTTCATACTTCTGCCAAAGACAAAAGTGTCCATGGTGTATCACTTTTCAGCGAAAACTATCGATCAGAAGATCTCTGGCGTTTATGTGTAGTAGTAGCACAGAGTCACCTTTTGATCACAACAGCGGCCGAATTTCAGAAAACTGTGGTACGGTGGTAGATATGGTGGTTGTAAGTGGCCGACCAAGGATATTTTCGTATTTCGACTGTCTCCGCATATGTCACTTTTCTGCCACAACTACGTAGCATAGAGCATTGGTGTTTGTGTTTGGTAGTAGAATAGTATCTCATGTAGTGCACTATGGTTGTTAGATGTCGGTAGCTATGGGGGTGTGGGAGAAATGGGGTTGAAAGTGGTCGACCTGTGTCAGTTTCATACTTCTGCCAAGACAAAAAGTGTCATGGTGTATCACTTTTCAGCGAAAACTATAGATCACAGATAACTGGCGTTGTGCGTAGTAGTAGCACAGAGTCACCTTTCGATCACAACAGCGGCGAAATTTCAGAACTGTGGTACTGTGGTAGATATGGTGGTTGTAAGTGGCCGACCAAGGATATTTTCGTATTTCGACGAAAGGCATGTGTCTCCGCAGATTTCACTTTTCTACCACTACTACATAGCATAGAGCATTGGTATTTATGTGTGGTAGTAGAATCGTGTCTGTTGTCGTGCACTATGGTTGTTAGATGTCTGTAGCTATGGGGGGTGTGGAAGATATGGGGGATGAAAATGGTCGACCTGCGGCAATTTACATATTTCTGCCAAAGACGCATGTGTCACGGTGTATCACTTTTTAAGTGAAACTATCAATCGCAGATCACTGGCGTTTGTGTGTGGTAGTAACACAGAGTCTCCCATCGATCACAACGTTGGCCGAAATTCGGTAACTGTGGGAGTGTGTTAGATATGGTGTTTGAAATTGGTCGATCATGAAATTTTCGTGTTTCATCCAAAGACTTGTGTGTATCCGTAAATTTTACCTTGCTGCCGTAACTACATAGCGCAGAAAACTTTTACTTGTGTGTGGTAATAGTATCGAGTCTCCCATCGTGCACTAGGGTGGTTAGCTGTCTATTGCTGTCAATATGAATTCTTTACAATCACGAACGAAGTCGTGGGTACCAGCTAGTAAATTAAATAATAATTAAATTAATAAATAAATTTTACTGTTAAATGATAAAAATTAACAGTTGACAACATTTTAATTGGCAAAATGACATTAAAACTTTTTAGCATGTCTTAAGTACAAATCGAGGTTTTACATTTTTGTTTTTTAATCTAAACCAATTTTTAAATAAATAATAAAAAATGGAAAATATTCAGTGTTAGGTCATATTACCTATGTGCCGTACAATACATCACATAAGTTTAAAAACAAGATTTGCTTAATGGCCAAGTTACCAGAGGTTTTTTTTTTTTTTTTTGTTTTTTTGTTTTTTTAAATTCTAAATAAACGTTCCATAACACCGAGAGAAAGCATTTCTAAGTGAAGTTAATATACTCTGTAAATCGTAGACTTGGCTCAGAACAAGATCTCATAACTTTTTGTCACTGCACAAGCACGAGAATTGGCTTCTTTTTTTTTTTTGTATGTATGTATGTTCAGCGATATCTTCGCCAATTTTGAACCGATTTAGATGAAATTTTTTTTAATGGGTAGGGTATACCTCCAAAGAGGACCCATATGAATTTAATTGAGAAATCACACCTTCTACCCCCTTCCACTCTTAATTTTTATACAAATCCACATTTTTTTCCGATTTCCATCAAACTATGGACATGTATAGTCAAAAATAAAGAGAAAAATACTGTCAACTTTTGGTTTGAAAAAACTGAAGCCCTCTCCCCCTATCCACCTCCTAAATTTTTACCAATGTTCTTTATACAAAGCTACAGTCGACACCATTTAACTGGTCTCCATTAAAGTTGGCATATACATTTAATTTTGTATGGAGAAGTTTTCTGACCAAAAAAAATTAAATAAATAAAAAACCACCCCATGTCTCCTTTTACACCCCTTAATTTTGTAGAAATCTACATTTCTTATCTGATTTTTATTGAACTTTGCCCATGTATACTTTGAAACAAAGAGAAAAATCCTGTCAACATTTGGTTGACCTCCTTCAACGCCATTAACTTTTTTCAATGTTCTTTATAAAAAGCTACAGTCACGATCATTTTACCGATTACCATGAAAGTTGGTGCCTATATATATTTTTTCACGAAGAAGGTGTCTGACCAAAATATCTAAAAACCACCCCCTCTCTCCATTAAACCGTTTAATTTTAATACGCAACCACAGTTTTTATCCGGTTTAGACAGAACTTAGCAAATTTTTACTATAAAACAAAGAGAAAAATAGCTCCAACTCTTGGTTTGCAAAATCTAAACCCCTCTCCCCGTTTCCACCCCCTTGAGTTTTGTCAATTTCTTTTTAGAAAGCTACAGTTGACACCATATGACTGATCTTTATGAAAGTTGGCACATATATATGTAATTTTTTATGGATAAGATTTCTGACCAACAAATCCTAAAAACTACCGTAGCTCCTCTTCCCTTAATATTTGTACAAAACCCACATTTTAATTCGATTCGATGGAACTTCGCATGCGAATAATTTAAAACAAATAGAAAAATAGTCTACAAAACTTTCACAAAAACGCAAACCCTATCCCTCTTTCTACCCTTTAATTACTGTCAATGTTCTTTATACAAAGCTACCGTTTCTTTTTTGAAGGAAGTATGCACATGTATACCGCAAAACAAACAGAAAAATACTGCCTACATTTGGTTTCGAGAGTCCAAACACCGCTTCTTCTTTTCCATACCGAGCGTGGTAGTGTAACGGGTTCGGGAGGACGGGTTCGGGAGGACGGTGGTTCGAATCCCCGTCCGGGCATCCAGATTTGGGTTTTCCATGGTTTCCCCAAATCACTCCAGGTGAATGCCGGGATGCTTCCTTCAAAAGGCCATGGCCGAATTCCTTCCCATTCCTTGCCCCCCATCCTTTCCCGTCTCTAAAGACCTAGTTGTTATAGGAGACGTTAAGCAGTTAAAAAAAAAAATCTTTTCCATCCTTTAATCTACAGTTTCTATCCGATTCTGAAGAAAATTTGTACACGTATACTTTAAAACATACAGAACAATTGTGTTTAAATTAGCATGCAGAAGCCCAACCCCTTTTCCCTTCTACCCCCACCCCTCCTAATTTCCAATGTTCTTTATAGATACCCACAGTTTTATCAGATTCCCATGGAACACTGCACATGTGTACTTAAAAACAAAGAGAAACATAGAGTCTACATTCTGTTTACAAAATCCTACCACTCACTCCCTTATCCCATTTAATTTTTGCAAATGTTCTTTCCACAAAGCTACAGTTTTTATCTGGTTTTGATGGGAATTTGCACATGTATACTTTAAAACAAAGAGAAAAATACTGCCCACACAATCTTTACAAAAACCAATCTACTCTTCGTCTCCACACCCCTTAATTGTTTTTTATACAGTACCTACAGTTTTATCTAATGATCAATAGAAATTTACTCACGTATACTTTAAATCAATCAGAAAAGGCAGTCTACATTTGGTATACAAAAGACCAATCCCTCTTCCCCATTACCCTCACCGCTTTTAATTTTCAATTTTCTTTACAAAAATCCTCAGTTTTAAATCACATCAAAATCAATTACACTATCTGCCTCACGACATGCTGTAAAATATTGGGAGTTTTTGTTCGTACTCTCCGTTTCGCCACTAACACCAAAAGAAGTTCAGTAATTTGATCTTCACGATGTGAAAGCTGGCACCGACTCCAAAAATAACTAATTAATATAAAAATTTCAATGACAGTAATGTAAAATATTGTCCATTTAGATTTACTTTTTCCTAAGCAAGGTATAAAGTTATTTAAAAAATTTTATTGCTTTTTTTTTTAAAACGTGGTTTTTATGTTTTTTAAACAATTATTTTATTATATCTCCTGATTCCTTGATTGATCTTACAGTTGATTCAATGTTATTAAAAGAAACTACTCACCAACACTTAAACTGTCAAGTATTTCAGTTTTATGTATTTGACGTAACGACGTTTTAAAAGTGGAAATTATTACAACACAATTCGTCGATACACCCGTGAAAATGTCATTATAACTTTTTTTGACTTTAGTCGAAATAATAACAAGGAGAAGAGGGATTAATCGGACGGAGCGTGGTGGTGTAACGGCTAGCGTTCTGGCCTCGCATTCGGGAGGACGGCGGTTCGAATCCCCGGTCCGGGCATCCAGATTATGGTTTTCCATGGTTTCCCAAAGTCACTGCAGGCAAATGCCGGGATGCTTCCTTCAAAAGCCATGGCCGAATTCCTTCCCATTCCTTGCCCCCATCCTTTCCTGTCTCTAAAGACCTCGCTGTTAGAGAGACGTTAAGCAGGGAAAAAAAAAGATTAATCGATGGCCTGAGCGGCACATGTAAGCAGGCGGCTTTTGTCAAAGAAACGCATTGAGGCAGCGGCCAAATAAACAATAATTCAAAGGATATACAATTGCCTTTTGATAGCTGCTAAATAAATAGGTATGCGATCGTTAAATTACGATAACATTAGTTTCATATCAACGAATAATCAAATTTTAAGCAGCAAAAAAGGAAATTGTCACAATAACTTTATCTGCAATTACAGAAAATGGGAATAATGAAACCGTGAATAAGAAGCTGTAACTGTGTAAGTTAAGGATAACGTTTGCGACACATAAAAAATAATTATATAGTTAGAAAATCGTACTAAATCCGCAACATAACTCAAACTACAGAAATGTGTACTCGAAAATGAATACGTAAAAGTGTATCTATTTACTTACGAATGACGAAGGTTGACAAAAACAAACGTTTATTCACACGAATCAAATGTCAACTGCAAGGGTACAGGCAAACAGTGCAATACATCCGATAGAGATCGAGTGGGGCAGCGAGTCACGCAGACTGACATACGTTTCCGCCGGATTTTGCGGATTGCGGATCCGCTTAATTTCTTGCTGGATCCGCCAGACTGTCTAATGATGCGGGCTCCCGCTTTGCTGGATTGCAATCCCTAGCTGTAAGCTGTGGAAAGAGTTGTAGTATCGCTTCCATTATAGGTCTGTAAAATGAAATATTAACTGCAGATTATTTAGTGTTAAAATAAACTGGGACTTTTGTGTAGCAACTGTTTTATTTCAAGATCCGCATCTCCTAGTTCGACCACTCAGATCATAAGAATCTGTTTTAGCCCACTCAAGAAAAGAAGAATCAGACGTCTCTTTGGTGTCAGATATTAAGTGAAGAAAGAAGCGGACTTCGAAAGCCTAGGTTTTATAGTTGTGATTTACTAGCCTATCACACATCCGTACGGTACATATTATAGTGGCAGTGGTCAGTTAGTATTTAACTGAATCTGCTAATCATTTATTTAATTGGTAATTAAAGTCAAATATCATTTAGGGTTAAATACACACTTAGATTGCTTAACCTCCTACGACGGTATTAAGAGAGTGTCCATAAACTGTGTAGGGTGCGTTTATGTTGGAGCTGCGATAAACGATGAGAGCGACGATACTAGC
This sequence comes from Vandiemenella viatica, assembly GCA_031002005.1. Taxonomy (NCBI): domain Eukaryota; kingdom Metazoa; phylum Arthropoda; class Insecta; order Orthoptera; family Morabidae; genus Vandiemenella; species Vandiemenella viatica. The sequence continues at coordinate 100,287,301 of JARYHS010008075.1, read as the reverse complement.
GAAGCGAAGAAAAGTGAAACATTGTTAACAATGGAGGTATTTATACTGGAGCAGCGCGCAGAGCAACGCATAGTAGCAGAGCAGCGATGAGAGCGGCGCTAATCGCTGCGAGCATTTCTTCGCTATTATCGAGAGTGGCTGCGACAGTTTGATCGGTGAAGTTTTTAGTAGGTCCCTTTTGTGGTACTGTAAATACAAAAATCACCATAACAGATTCGTTCTAGTCAAATTGTAGGATGAAATGGCCACTAAATATAATAAAACAAAACAATTCTAAACGTTTCTAATTAGTGCGATTTCCGTAATTTAAACTCATTTTAATGTGTGAACACTACAAACTGAAGATTAAAGTAAAAAAATAAAAATATATTAATACAGCCAAAGAGAAATTGTACATAATTTACTGAAAAAATATTTTTCTATTAAAAGTAATTTAAATTATAAATAAAAAATTAAATGCATAATATGTAGAAATTCGTTTTAATTTATTTCGAATTGTAACAAAAGTAGATTTTATATAAGATGCCGGTATTTTTTGCAGATTGGTTTGGCCTTCCAATATTGGTGTCAAATTCTTAGGATTTTAAGTGTTAGTTTTTTCGAAATTCAGTACCTTTTCAGTCAATAATATTATGGAGCAAACAAATGGTCTTATTAATATTGTCAGTTACGGCTACAGAAGTATCTATTGTTGTGGCTAAAATTCTCCATTAAGAATAAATAAGGCACATTTGACGGTTCCTCATGTTCACGATAACCTAGCATTGAGGTGTCATCTGCCTGCATCTAAATATTGTCCATAAGGATCTAATAAATTATTTAAAAATGGATAAGCCTCGTCACCTATAAAAACATGAGGATTCAGTGATTTCAGAATTTGGCATAACGATTTGGAATATTCTGTCTTCCATCCATTAAAGAGACATACAGAACTGCAGATCTAACTGTTCCACCGTCACTCTGTTTACCATTACCTCCAGCTTTCAATTTTTATAAATTTATAATTAGCATTGACCAATACTTGCAGAACAATAGAAAATATCTTTGTAATTCTGGAACATGAAATCAGAGTAGGCAAGACAAGTAACTCTGAAGTATTTTTCGTCGACAGCGCCCACGCTAATTCGGAAAATTAGAAATATTGTAACAATCTTCCGCTAATTTTTTTTACGAAATCCTGTTCCTCCGGAATCGTCATGTGAAGTAGTTGAAGTATTTTTCATAATTATTTCTCTTACAACTTCTAAAAGTGTTGCAATGCAACTCCTATACTAAATAAATAAGCTGTATTTCTTCTACATGTCTGTCCGGTTGACAATTGCCTGCAATATAAACACGATTCTACGCTATTATCGAAGCTCCAATATAAACACTACACGAAGAAAGAAATTGAGCGCCGCTATTGTCGCTGCGTTTATCGTCGCTCTCATCGTTTATCGCAGCTCCAACATAAACGCACCCTTAAGGGTGGGGGGGAGGGATTTGCCAGAAAGCTACACTGGGATACGGGCGAGGTGGGTGTCCGAGATAAGCCACGTAGCTTTTCATTCGTATTATTTGTCACAGTTTTTAATAAGGTACAGAACACACAACAGCGTGTGAATATTTATTTCCGTCATTTACTTATCTCCGTATGTAATTTGCGATAGTCTGACAACAGGAAAATGGTATAAAATATCTTCTGAAATCAATAGGGAAATAAGCTGCGTGCTAAAGCGAGGGTATAGGAAAAAGCCACGTCGAGCTACGTGGAGGGGAGGGGGGGGGGGTTCACATTAGGCCATAATGGATGTAGCTACGTAGTTTATGGACGCTCCCTAAATAACGAAATAGTAACCTTCAGTGCCGGATCAAGGAGGGGGGAGGGGGCCGACCGGGCCAAAATCGTGTTTTTTTTTTTTAGCTCTACTACTATCCTGGGCGTCAATTGGGGCGGCGACACTCGGAGTCGGGGTGGCACCAATCAATGGAGGCGGCAAAATAATGTCCTGAAGGGCGCAATCTCACAGTTTTTGCCTCGGCTCAGAAAATTCCTAGATCCCGCCACTTGTAAGCTTTTACTGATTTTGATTAAATCTTTAAATTACAAAAGAGATTCAAAAAGGAAATGGTTTGAGGCATAAGGCTGCGTCAGACAAGATTTATTGTGTATGGGTTGGATGCGATAGGTGGAAACATTAGTTGTAGTAACATAATGCTTGTAAGGTTTAGCCACTCAACTCTCTATTGTCTTTTGGTTAACAGGACTATTCTTCAATATACAGCAAATTACGCCGGCAATTCTTCTTCTGATGAGCTGTTTTCAGCCTCCTCCAGCAGTCGCTTGGCCTCCCTGATTTGTTCGAGGCGCATCGACATGTGGACCCTGACAAGCTCGAGCCAGCTGGCGGTGGCTGCCAGCTTTTCTTCAGCTGTTTTCTGTGGAGGCGGGGCAGGCTGCTCCACCACGGTCACGGTCGGGGCGAACACTGGCAACGGCTCTGCGCGCTCCAGAGGCAACACGCAGTCGCCATCCAGAGTTCGTAGACCCGGCAACAGAGACAGCACGCGTCCTCTGTTAGACAGATTCACGTGCGTGTTTCTCAAATAATGAATGGTATGAGTTGCTAATATGTCTACATGCATTAAGTGGACAACGAATTAGGAATCTATTGCTTAGATCTTATTTCAGAAAGTTTCAGCAACGTTTTACTACATAGAACATCTGTTTCCAGTGAACTAAATAAAAATCGTTGCTTTTGAATCGATATATTTTATTTAGTTCTGCGCATCGCAGATTATATCAAAAATATTTTTGACTATTTCTATGTTTTTCAGGTTAATGGACAAAATTTGTAGAGCACGTTGTAACAGCCCCATGATGCATTTGTAGCAAGCTACAAGTGTAATTGAAATTGGTTTTGTATATTTGTCTCGTATTTTATTGTAAATAAGTGTAAATGGATTTTTTTTGTGAAAAGAAATAATGCAAATAACATTTAATTTGTTTAAGAACAGAACTATAGCAGAGAATTGCTTAAATGTTTGTAATTGTAACTATTAAGGTGAGATACGATGTATAAAGGATGATTTACTACAATTAAAAATGATTTATGTACACAATTTTGTGTTTAAGTATCTTTAATATTCATTTCTATGCATTTTCTAATTATTGTAAAGAATTATGTATAAATTCTGATCGTTTTTATGTTTTCAATTGTTTAAGTAATGTTAATATTCGACAAATATCTGTCGGAAGCATTTGTAGTGTTCTAGAACTTTCGATAGAACTTATATAATGCGATCAGCAGATAACTAAGAGACTTTTTCGTCAGAGTTTTTACAGACTCGGTCTACTACAGATTTGGTAGTATTGTCTTCGGAGGAAGTGCCGACTGTAATCGTTGGAGTGTTGTATTTAAATGTTAACTGTATTTTGAAGTCCAATGTCACTAGCAATAAAATCAAGTTAATATTTGAAACTGGATCGTGGACTAGTTAAATTTAAGAGCAATAACAATGAGTAAGAGAACAAATCTGAATCGAAGGAAAAAGAAAAAAGTTGAGGTTGTATCAGAATGTTTTAACTTAAAGTCCAGGCCCTGGTACAATAGCTTTACCAAGTCTTGTGAGGGTTGCTGGCAGGGGCCCCTGAGCTTTAGCCCTCCGGTATCTACGCCTCTGTTAAAGTCGTGTGAATTAAAAAGAAAAAGTTATGTTTTACTTCGTATTCTAGGATTAATTGAAGCAAATTTATACGGAATGTAATCTCGTGGGGTTTCCGACTCGGCACCCGCGAAGAGTATGTTGCATCATTACGCCACTCAAACAACTTAGAACGATTAAACGAGTAGCACCAATGGTATTATTGCGGACAGAGAAAGACTATATTATGACAAGTAGCAATGACAAATACTATCGCTCTAAAACTTTAAGATATAGAAAGGAGACTACTAAAAATATTAATGACTTGTTGAATGTTAACCACTTATCCGATATATTTCGTACCAGCATCTGCAAGTACTATGCGAATGTCGCATACAGATTACTAGATCTGCACGTTTCCTATCTGGTCCATCAGATAGAATGCAAAGATCAAATTCTTTCAGTAATTACTATACTGAAGCTGGTTTTCAGGGACATTTAAATACATTAGATACTGTTATGAACATGACATAGGGTATGATAGTCAATAAACTCTTTATGTGTGTGTCCGACGGAATGTGTTGTGAAAACACGGTATTTTGACGACTTAGCTCCATTGTCTTCCTCATTGTTCTTGCGTAGCTTTTTCAAGTGCATCACTTGATACGTCACCTCCAGCCTCAGTGCAATGCAAGAAGCGAACTAATAATGTTGAACAATGGTCTTATCCAGTGCTCAGAACAGCCCTCTTCAAAAATATCCGTTACGATGTGCCCACGAACGTATAACAAAAATTTTATTTTACTAGCGAGAGGGAATTTGTCTGTCATTTGCAAAGAAAAAGATATCCCTCTTATAGACAACTAAACCACCATGTATTAACTAATTCCGTAAGTGGAGATTTCGGTCTAGTGTAGTTAAGACAGATATCGCACGTTTCAGTCTGAACTGTGAAGTGCTCAGAATTTACTTTAACAATGTCCTTCAACGACAGCAAAAAGAAAAATATCCTGAATATTTAGCAGAAATATGATTTAAAAACTATAATTAATATATCTCAATGTAAGATTACTAGGTTCTGCAGTAGATGTGGATTGAAATAGTACATTAAATTCACACTGCGTTCATCCCAAGAAACAACCACTTCCATTCCCACATGCTACGCAGGCAATATCGCTCAGAGACTGTGCTCACCTATAGTACGGCACATTGGCGAGGGGGTTGCTGTGCAGGGTGAGATGTGCGAGGCGTGGCAGCTGGCGCAGTGCAGCCACCCCGCTGATGGTGTGCACGCGGTTTCCGTGCAGGTGAACTATAACCAGCTCCTGGAAGTCGCTGAGATCGCAGCCCACCTCAACTAGCGCGTTGTACGACAGGTCGATCCAAGCGAGGGTCTCTGGTCGCCACAGCAGCCGTTCCACAGTCGCGCGCAAGCCGTTGAGCGACCGCAGCAGGTTGTTGCTCAGCCACAACGACCGTGTTATGTATTTCCTGCAATCACACACAATCCACAGGTAGAACGAAAAATAATAGTTAAATATTACTTTTATTCTCTGTTATTTTTCAAATCCTCCTTATAAAATTTTTACTCACCACGAACATATTTTCTGTGAAGAAACGTGGTGGTGCGAAAGTGTTAAGTTATATCATAGATGGGTAGGTGGAACTATCTATCTCGATCAGTTCGCCCTACATACTGAATTTCAGAATGAGTTTGCCACAACATATGCAACAAATGCGACAGTATAGGCACCAGTATTCTTCCAAGTGTAATGTAGGTATCTGTATGCCTGCGGGGGCCAACCAAATTCCGAGTTCCAATTATCTTTACGGAAAAAGTGTTCACGAACCAAAAAATAAAAAACAAAAAACACACAAATATTACTTTTTCGAAAAATTCCCAACAAACATTTATTTAAAAAAAAAGAAACAAGTTATTGCAATGTGATTTTCAGCTAAACCAGTGACCCACTAGACGTCGACGGCAGTAGGAAGTGATCAAAACCTCACTCTACATATGTATATTTAAATCTGTTGATCCCCTTTAGTCCGAAAAAGGGTCCCGACTTTGATTTTCTCGAAAACTTTTGAGATTTGACATTATCGGTTCTTATTTTTGAAAGGAAAATGACCATTATACTAAAAATTCATGGAAATAAGCGGGATACAAGTTTCAACCTCTCCCTGTTAAAAAAAAAAAAAAAAAAAAAAAAAAAAAAAAAAAAAAAAAAAAGCTCCTACTTGACACAGTTAATGGTGCAAAGGTTTACGGTTTGTACCTGTGCTGAACTTATTCACATCGTATACAGAAATAAGTAAAAAAATAGAAAACTCCAAGCAACGTATTACCTTTTGAAGCAAATTACAGAGATACTAACTAAGATATCAGGAACAGTTGTTATATTGGGTATTTTATAAATAAAAAACAAATTTGTTCTTAAACGGGCTGAAGTTGGTCGATGCGCTTGTTATTCAATGTATAACATTAACATTACGTGCTTTTTGCGAATGTAAGGAACGACCAGAGCTTTTTATTCAGAGGAAGAAAATTTATTTTACCATATCCGGATATGTGAAAATGAACGTTTGTAGTTGCTCTTATATCCGGTTTCCAACGGCTCTTTATTTTAAGGTCCATTTTATGATCAGAACTTCAGGAAGAACGAGGGACAATGACTTCATAGAATCCGTGTCATTACCGAAGGATACGGTAAATAAAATGATAACGAATTACAAAAATAAATGGTGCACACTAAAAGACGCCATGGCCAGAACAAGAAAACCGTCCATAGTATGTTGACAGAGTAGATCCGATAGTTTATGTAGATTTAGGCGTCTCTTAAACACAAAAATTGAGCGTGTAGCATAATCAACAAACTGGCGAAATGTTTACTACAGTTATTTCCATTCAATTTTCTGATAATGGTATCTTTTAAGGGTGGTGAAAGATAATTGGAGCGACTGATAACTAGATTTTTGTTCTACCAGAAGAGTGATCAGACAACACTAAATTACCCATTATCGCCGATTTGAGGAACTCTCCGAACCCTGTCTATCCGTGGCTCCAATCCGACGAGCTGACTCAGCCTCCGCAGCCGCGCGTATGAGAAGTCTAGTGGCGGGGCGCTTCGCAGTTCCAGTTCATCCCTCATGGCCGTCCAGTGGGTAAAAAGCCGCCACACCAGGAACCGTTCGCTGCAAAGATACTTTCCTAAGATATTTTTGCGTATTGTTTTTAGAATCAGAGAGTTAATCGATGAAATGCAAAGCAATATTCGTAATACTCTTGAACTCTATTAATCACTGTTGAAATTCAGAACCAGTTCTCTTCCTATTTGCCCTTTTTAATTGACTTCAAAAAATGAAGGAGGTTCTCAATTCGTCTGTATTTTTTGTATGTATGTTCAGCGATATCTTCGCCAATTTTTAACCAATTTAAGTGAATTTTTTTTATAAGATAGTGTGACATAGTAGTAGATTAAAAATTAAAATGATTTATATATATAAAGAAAAGAATAAAAGAAAAGAATACAAAGATTAATATTGTTTGCCCAGAGAGGCTTTAAAAGGATAGGCTCTCTGAGAAAAAAAGAGAAGTGAGGTGAGAATTGTTGAGTAGAGAAGACGACGAAGAAAAAGATTGATTTGGCAGCAGCTTGTATTTGATTTGAGAGAGATCTTGAGTAGAAAGGCGAACCTGACAATCTTCGGAATATATGGACAGGCGTGATCGTTATTGGTGTTCAGAGAATTGATAAACAAAGAAATGAGATCAATAAACTGTAAAAGTACACAACAAAAAAAAGAACAGTCTACATATTATATTTTATTTAATCACAAAGATTGCCGTCACATTATTTATATGCGACAATAGGGAATACCTCCAAAGTAGTTCCATACAAATTTAATTGAGAAACCACCCATTCTACCCATTTTCACTCATTTAATTTTATACAAACCCACATTTTTTTATCCGATTTTGATGGAACTTTGGACATATATCGTCAAAAATAAAAGAAAAAATACTATCAACTTTTGATTTAAAAAAAATGAACATTTCTCCCACTATCCACCACCTTAATTTTTCCCAATTTTCTTTATACAAAGCTACAGTCGACACCATTTAACTTATCTCCATTAAAGTTGGAATACACATGTAATTTTTCGTGAAGAAGATTTCTGACCAAAAAAATAAAAAAAGCCACTCTTTACAACCGTTAATTTTATAGAAACCTATATTTCTTATCTGACTTTGATAGACCTTTACATATGTACACTTTAAAACAAAGAGAAAAATCCTGTCAACATTTGGTCTGCGAAAGCTCAATCCCTCTCCCTCCTTCCACCCCCTCAATTTTTGTCAGTGTTCTTTATAAATAGATACAGTCGACACCGTTTTACCGATTAGCATCAAAGTTGGCATATACATGTAATTTTTCATGGAGAAGGTTTCTGACCAAACAAAATAATAAATCACCCCACTTACCTTTACACCCCTTAATTTTTTTATACAACCCACATTTTTATCCCATTTCGGTGGAACTTTGGACATGTATAGTCAAAAATAAACAGAAAAATACTGTCAACTTTTGGTTTGAAAAAAACTGAATCCCTCTCTCTCTTAATTTTTTCCAATGTTCTTTATACAAAGCTACAGTCGACACCATTTAACTGGTCTCTATTAAAGTTGGCATATACATGTAATTTTTCATGGAGAAGGTTTCTGACCGAAAAATAGTAATAAAAAACCATCCCATATCTCCCTTTACACCCGTTAATTTTATAGAAACGTACATTTCTTTTCTGATTTTGATAGAAATGTGCACATGTATACTTTAAAACAAAGAGAAAAATCCTGTGAACATTTGGTCTGCCAAAGCTCAAGCTCTCTCCCTCCTTCCACCCTCTTAATTTTTGTAAATGTTCTTTATAAAAAGCTACAGTCGCCACCCTTTGACCGATTACCATGATAGCTGGTGCTTATATGTATTTTTTCACGAAGAAGGTTTCTGACCAAAAAATAAAAAAACCACCCCCTCTCCCCCATAAACCGCTTAATTTTTATACACACCCACAATTTTTATCCAGTTTAGATTGAACTTGGCTAATTTTTATTTCCTCTTTACCCCCACCCCTTTTAGTTTCCAATGTTATTTACAAAGATCCACAGTCTCGTCAAAATCAATTAAGCTATTTTTAAGTCATGGCAGAATATTTATAAAATAAAAGTATCCGACTGTCTCAACATGTGCTTCAGATTTCAACTTGGACCCCAAGCTTTCACGTTGTGAAAAACCAATTAAAAATCTATATTTTCTGTGTGATGACAGAACAAACAAATATATTCCAGAGACAGATTTGTGTATGTGAAATGTATTAATGTCCAGATGTACATGTTTGGATTACCGAGCAGCAGCTGTAACACATGTTATGATTAGATCGAAACACAGCCTGAACCAAAATGTAAACTGACATTCCTTAACACAAAATCCAATTCGCCCCGCTCTGGAAGTTGTTGGGGTATATAAAGAACGATTTTTTTTTAGAACGAGCGCTTTAACCACTGAGCTACCAGGAAGTTCGCAAAATGGGAACCGCCTGCGGCATATTTAAAATACAAAACAAACTATAATACCACTAAAAATTTAAAAATAAAATAATTGTTTATAAAAACATAAAAACTGCCTTCAAAAAAAGCACACTAAAAATTTCAAAATAACTTTTATACTTTGCTTAGAATAAAGTAAATTTAAATGGACAATATTTTATATTACTGTTATTAAAATTTTTACATTAATTAATTATTTTTGGAGTGCGGCTGTGGCAATTGGTGGTGGTAATAAGTAGTGTTAGTAGTAATAGTGGTATTAGTAGTAATCTAATAGTAAAGTTAGTAGTAATATTAGCAATAATAGTAACAAATGTAGATGTAGTACTGGTGGTGGTACCACGGAGGAAAGAAATATATGGAGACGAGATACCGCTTATTCTGCGACGCCGCCTCTAAACTCTCGGCTGATACTGCGCATGCGCGGCGGCGGTGGTGGCCATATTATGTATCCATACAATTGCTATGTTTAAATTGTATTTGATGCTGTGATTATTTCATTTGCTAATGTGTGTAAGTCTTTTATACTGCCATCAGATAGGAAAGAACCTGCAATATCATTTCATAAGTAAGTTGAATTGTAATTATTGTTCTTGAAGTGTACAGTAGGTATTGGCAAGTTTGGTACCTGTCAATAAATATTTAGTCATAGGTCTCAATTGGATGACTTTGTTCTCAAATTTTTGTTGGTGTAGTGTAGAAAATCAGCATACCTTGCTGTTTTGCACATAATAGACTAGCATTACTTTTTAACGAGTGTTGAAAGTGAGATTTAAAGGAGTGATTTTTACACCGCAATTCAGTGAATTTAATATAGCGCTTTTCTCTCGAGACGTTGCAGTTTATACTGACAGTGTATGATGAAAGTAAATTATGCTATGCAATTTAATAATCTTGATGTATCAAACGATGTTGTTACCCCAAATGCAGTCTTCTGAGAAAGTATATCTCGAAAACTAAGTGAGATATCAAAAAACTTTATTCGTTACTTTCAATTTTTATCGTCGTCTTATATAAGAATCCTTCATCAAATTGGACTTTTTGCGAAATTTTTCTTCTGCTTTTCAACTCAAGACACCTCACTCTTGAGGCAGTATATCTCGAGAACTAGGTGAGATATCGAAAATTTTTATACGTATTTTTATTTTTCTCTTTTTAAATAAGAATACATCATCAAATTTGACTTTGACAAATTTTTTCTTAGGAATTTCAACCAAAAACACCTCACATTTGAGACATAATATCTCGAAAACTAAGCAGGATATCAAAACAAATTATTCTTCATTTTTTATTTGTATTATCTAGTTATATAATAATCCATCATCAGATTGCAGCGTCATATTTATGCTAGAGTCCTTTTGAGGTTTCTGTATATTCTCCGTGTCTGTATGGATAGGTAATATAGCGGCCACGCCTCCCCCCTCCTACCGGCGTCACTTGGTGAAGGTCCCTAGCGTCGTCTCCATATATTCCTTTCCTCCATGGGTGGTACCCGCTCTGTTTATTAACACTAGAAGTAATAGAGACATTGGAACTAAAGATTGCGATCCCGCAGTGATCTCAATACCCGCCGGATTTTTGCAAGATTGGCGCCAACTGTTTTTTTTTATTTTTTTAACGCAATATATTTAAAATATAGTATTTAAAGAATTAATAAATTGAATAATAAAATTCTGTTAATTAAATTAATAAATCGATTTTAATATTGAATGATAATAAAGTTAACAATATTTTAATTGGGAAAAATGACATAATTTTTTTTTAACTTGTCTTAAATATATTTCGAGGTTTTACATATTTGTTTTAAGTCTAAACAAATTTTAAATATATAATCAAAAATGGAAATATTCAGCAATATGTCATAGTATGTGCTTGCAATACATCACATCAGTTTAAAAACATAGTATGCATACTAGTCAAGTTCCCAAAGGTTTTTTATGTTTGTTCTAAATAAACTTTACATAAGACAGAGATAAAGGTTTCTGTTTCACAAAGTGAAGTGAATATACTTTGTAAAGTGTAAACTTTGCTCAATACAAAATCTCATAACTTTTGTCAATGCACAAAACACGACACTTGGCATACTTTTATAAGAATCGTTTTTTTGTGGGATTCATTATTATGTCTCCCGATTGCTTGATTGGTCTTATAGTTGATTCGTTGTTATTGAAAGAAACTACTCACCAAGAAGTAAACTGTCAAGCATTTCAGTTTTACTTAAGTGGTTTATTTTTAGAGTGGAAATTATTTTTGTTTAGTAAGAAAGGAGACTTTCTCGGCGAATGATTGCAGTGAATTCCGCACGGATGCATAGCCGGATTTCATTGTAAAAAACACGAAATTTCACACGTGAGGAAGACGGCGGAGGTGGCTGTAGAAGTATAGTGTTTTTACAACACAATTTAGCGATACAGCCGTACCGAGCGTGGTGTGTGTGCGGCTAGCGCTCTGGCCTCGCATTCGGAAGATCGCCGGTACAAATCTCCGTCCGGGCATCCAGATTTGGGTTTTCCATGGTGTCCCCAAATCACTCCTTGGGAATGCCGGATGTTTCCTTCTAAAAGTGATGGCCGACCGAATTCCTTCCCGTTCCTTGTCCTCAGTCCTTTCCCACCTCTAATGACCCCGACGTTCAGGAGGGAAAAACCCATAAAAAAAGATACAGCCTTGAAGACTTTACTATAAATTTTTTGTCTTTAGTCAGAATAACAAGAAGGGACCGAGAGTGATGGGTGTAACGGCTAGCGTTCTGGCCTCACATTCGGGAGGACGGCGGTTCGAATCCCCGTCCGGGCATCCAGATTTGGGTTTTTCCATGGTTTCCCAAGTCACTACAGGCAAATGCCGGCACGCTTACTTCAAAAGGCCATGGCCGAATTTCCTTCCCATTCCTTGCCCCCCCATCCTTTCCCGTCTCTAAAGACCTCTCTGTTAGAGAGACGTTAAGCAGATAAAAAAAAAAAACAAGGAGATGAAAGGACACATGCTACCAACTCAAAAATATTTTACTGTGGTGATTAACCAAATTCAACCCAAGAGGGATAATCGAAAGCCAGAGCGACACATGCAAGCAGACGGCTTTCTACAAAAAATGTGTGCCCCAAACGCATTGAGGCGGCGGCCAAAACAACAAGGATATATAGTTGCCCTTTGATAGCTGCTAATAAAGAGGCATTAAAATTACGATAACATTACTTTCGCATCAACGAATAATCAAATTTACAGCCGCAAATACAGGAAGATGTCACGATTACTTTATCTGCAAATACTGGAAATGAGAATAATGAAACCGTGAATAAAATACTTTAACTGTGTAGTTCAGATAACGTTTGCGACACATACAAAATACTTATTACATAGTTAGAAAATTGTACTAAATTCGCAACATAACTCAAATTAGGGAAATGTCTATTCACGACTCAAATGCCAACTGCAAGTGTACAGTCAAACAGTGCAATACATCCGATAGAGACCAAATGGGGCCGGAAAACAACGACGGGGCAGAGAGTCACGCAGACTGACTCACGTTTTTCGCCCCATTTTGCGGATTGCGGATCCGTTTAAAGGTAGGGCCACACTAGACCGAGCCGAGCACGCACAGTCACCGCCCTACACTCGGCCCGAGTGGTCGGCTTGCCCCTCTCGCGTCCACACTGGTCCATAGCACGGCCATGTTTCGGACGGGTTTCCTACTCGGTCCTTCAGTCTCTTTTAACGTATGCACTTGGCTGTTTCACGGAATTAATGTTTAAAAAAAATGACCGTAAAAGTTATTTGGGGATCGTAGCTGCGGCTACCACCCGTAATTTATTATAGAGTATTGTACTTTATAATCTACGAAACATAAAGTATGTAAAATACTTTTTTGTCGGACTCCTATTATCTCCTAATTGTTTGACAAAAATAGGATTCCAAAGCAGTTTTAACAAATGATCGTCACCTTGTACTGGATTGAAACATTCTATCGTGTTATCTCTACATAGTCACGATTAAAATGACAAGCGTCAGTCACTTCATATTTAACGAGTTTGTTTTGGTTGAGGTTCCTTTCGATTCACTCAATATTTTTTTTAAAAAAAAGAAGATTATTATACATTATTATTTAAATGCAGACCGCAAAGATTCTGTAAAATAATGATAATAATTTCGTGTGTCTATAAATTCCAATCACAGAGTTATCAGTGGCGCAGTACACCTCTATCGTTGTCGCCCAATTTGAAAAGGAAAACTGCAGATTATCGTGAAATTCGAACCACGGAGTGCCCCAGCATCTTAGCATTAACAAATCAAAGCTTTGCCAGACGTGAATGTCGAGTTTAAGACCCATAAAAATTACAGCTGAGACAGGGATTGAACCAGGGACTTTCAGTTCCCCAATCGTACGCCGTAACCATCTGAGTAAAGAGAGAAATCTAGATGTAATCAAAAATTAATATTCAAACATAATAAAATAAACGTACTTTTATTCTGTATAATTTATTTTTGTTATTCCAAAGCACAAATGTACTTTTATATAGGATTGAATACATATTTTTCAGTACTACTAGATTTAGATGCTTGCGGAGTGTGATTTGGGTACGGAAGGTCCACGGTTAAAAATCCGGATCTCGGATGCAATTTTTACAGGCCTTACAATCGTCTTTCACCTCTGGCAAAGCTTTGATTTGTTAATGCGAACATACAAGGACTCTACCTACTTTTTACGAGCATCTGATGAACCTAAAGTGAACTCGAAAAAAAGACATTTTTCTAAAGCAATCAATAACGCTAAAACAACATTATCGTAAAGGATTGGAAATTTCCGAGGTCTTTCTATATGTTTCTCTATATCGACCAGCCCAACACCAGCCTGACACCGGCCCGCACCGTCAAAAAGAAACAAACTAATCATGGCCAACATACGGCTGAGTGGCGGCTGACACGCGGTGTGCCGAGTGAGCGACAACAATAAGGTGCGGGCTCGGCTCGATCTAGTGTGGGCCGAACTTAATCGTGTGGGATCCGCATTACTGTCTAATGATGCGGAATCCGGCGGGACTGCGGGATCCCGCTTTGCTGGACTGCAATCCCTAATTGGAACTTGAACCAAATTACCTTGCATTAATCGTTTATAAAATGAATATGTTAAATATATATGATACAAATATATGTGCATGTAAAGTAATGGAAATAAGGGCCCAGATTAGATATACGGTGCTGGGCTATATTGTATGTGGGAAAATAAATAAATAATAATAAAAAAATAGACATCTCGTGCCAGACAACAGTGATAACCTAACAAGGACTTTTCGCATTCATGCCACACTAAGTCGCTGCTGAATTGTGGACCAGCACAGTAATAAGCAGGTGGTCATAATGTTTAGGCTGATCAGTGTAGATCATGACCGTAAGTTACTTGGGGTAGATTTCTGGGGTGATAAAAAAGATATAAATCAGGTTGTTGGCCACTTACAGTAGGGGAAGATTAAATGATAAAGATGAGGCTCTTGGGAAGAAATTAAATTTATATTCAGAGTTCAGAATTGAGAATCGTGGGAATTTAAATTTACCAAGCGTAAATTGGGTAGAAAATAAAATTAATAACTACAGGGAACACGGATTTGCAAATACCTTAATAAGCGAAGGAGAGTTTACACAAGTGGTAGAGCAGACCTTAGGGAAAAAACATGTTAAGTATTGTAGTGGACATATTTTAATGCTTTTAGATTCTTGAATTTTACTTCACCAAGTCCGAGCCGGGTAAGAAAACGCTGGTTTCATCTAACGGAAACTGCAGGCGTCCGCTCAGCAGAAATCGCATACGCGTCTATGTTCACCTTCCAGCGAGCAAATTGTAATTTTTCCCACTCGTAATTGATCTTCGGAAGTGGCAGGCATTGCCTCGGATCGCCTACCGATCGATCGCAGCCAGTACTCGCCAATTCTGGACTATCTGTCGTAGAATAATTTCTATTACAGACAGGGGCGTAGCTACTATGGGGCTAGGTGGTGCAGTGCACCGGGGCCCCTACGCTCAGGGGACCCCCAAGTATACTTCTGGGGGCCCCAAAGCGCACCTCTAGCTCTACAGTCGTATAAGGGGGCCCCTGAGACACAGGAAGTCCCTCACTAAGGGCCCTCTCACAGCTCAGGAGGCCCTAACCACTGCTCAGGGGGCCCCTAAGCACAACTCAAGGGCCCCATCCTCAGCTCAGGGGGCCCTTACCAGCAACACAAAGCCAAAAAAGGTCGCCCATCTGACCTGAGGGCCCAAAACAAATTTTTTGCCCCGGGGCCGTTATTGACCTAGCTACGCCACTGATTACAGAAACCTAGCATTGTTCACGTTTGGTCGCGTGGAGTTCGCAGATGAGTTCTACTTGTGACAGAATTACTAAGTATGTTGCAATAAACAACAAATATAGCACTAGATGTTTCAATGGGTTTTGAGTTAGCCATAAAATGGTGATAAATAAGGTAAAAACCATTGGAGTGGATGAAAAAGTGATTTACTGGGTACAAGAATTCTTAAAAGGAAGAAAGTAAAACGTTAAGGTAGGCAACGGATAATCAAAAGAAGTGGAAGTGAAAATAGGAGTACCACAGGATAGCTTATCGGGACCATTATTACTCGTCATTCTAATGAATGATTGTGCTGTGGATTACTATCAGGAGTTACCTCGTTTGCAGATGACATAATGCTGGTGAAGTGAGCACTGGTTGTGTGAGTGAACTGTTGTGCACTAAACTTGAAAAAACTACGTAATCAGCTAAGTTTTAACATCTAAATTAGTTTAAAGCTCTCACTTATAAAGTAAATAGTTAGGATTATTGTTAGTGATGCGAAATGAAAACCTTTTTCACTCGGTAATAGAACTTATTTTAATCGCTAGTTTTTGATTTAGAAATAAGATGAAAGCATGATAGTTAGATCAAATACTGCAAATTGTAATTAAACCTTAAGGCATATCTACTTTTATATCTCAATTCTGTTGTGTAACTAAAAAAATATATGTTATAAATTCGGATTGTTGGTGATTGTTGCTAAGACGTATTCAGACTTTTGTTTTGTCTGAAATATGACAGTTTGTTATTTTCATTAAAGCATAAAAAATAACAATAATCTTCCAGAACTACAACAAATAAATATAAAAAATAAATAATTGTGAATATCTGACATCTACTTCGATAGTATCGATTTAAATATATCGAATGTAGATGTAACTTCATAAATCCTAAGATATCTATTAATTGGTTTAGTCTTAAATACAATAGTTTCTTATTTCAGTCTTAAATATAATAGTTTCGTATTTACTTTTTCCCAAAAATATTAAAATAGGAACTTCTTAGTAAAATAAATAAGTATTTGATTAAAGTATTTTTATCTACTCATTAATTACTATAACTTGATTGAGGAGTAAAGCTCTTATCCAATTAAATAAAAACATTAAAAACATAGTATAAATTTTATTAGAGTTCTTTATCAAATAAACTTTAGGTTCGTTTAGAAGGTGCCAAAAGTATTTGGGAAAAATCATGACTGGAAAATGTGGCACCTGTCGCAGGTACGTTGCGAAGGGGTTGGGTTTTAGTTGGTGTAAGAAGTGGTTTCATTGGGCATGTAGGGAAGAGGAAACGTGGGAAACAAATGAGGCTCTTCCATGGTTTATTTAACTTTGTCTTAGGGAAGAAAGGATGAAGGGGATGGGCGAAACGATAAGGGAGTTGCGTGAAAGGATCAGGGATCTTGAGGATCGTCTTGTGGAGGCTCAGCCTGTGGAGGCGTGGCCTTTGGGGACTCGGCCTGTGGACGCTCAGCATGTTGGGACTCAGCCTGTGGAGGCTCGGCCTGTGGGGGCTCAGCCTGTTGGGTCTGAGCTTGTCGAGACTCATGCTATAGAGGCAGAAAGTAGAGATTGTATATAATAGACTATAATAGACTACCGTGCGGCAGACTTCAGTAATGTTAAGCGGGGGCTTGACAATGGAAGCAGTGCAAGCTTCCGAAACGTCGCCAGACGGCTCAATTCTGACGCGGCTTGAAACCCGAGAAGTTTTTATAAAGCATTGCCGCCGCGAAAACGTACATAATTATCAAACGTACATAATTATCTAGAGATTGTAGGTTGGTGGAAGTTGAGAAAGATGGTTGGGAGCTAGTAACATGTCGTAGGAGAAGTATGTTTAATAGGATGAAAAATTCAGACACTTCACAAATTGTCAGGAGGAGAAGAGCCTCATGTAGATGTAGGAGTAGGTAAGATGCAGCAGGCCTTTAGGAATAAGGGCCTGCAATGCAAGAATAGGAAAAGAAGTGTTCTGCTGCAAGGTAGTAGCCATAGGAGAGGTGGAGGCCCTCTTCTGCAGGATCAGTTAGGTACAGGTTACACAGGTCACAAAGTTTTTCAAACCTAGTGCAACATTAGGTCAGGTCATAGAGGATAATGCTGAATATATAAAGCCAGTAATAAGGGTGTTACTGGTCAACTGAAGAAGTATAATGAACAAAGTAATCGAATTTGCAAACATAATAGAGATACAGGAACCACAAGTAATAATTGTGGTAGAGATTTGGTTAAAGGAAGAAGTACTAGACAGTGAGCTTATTCCAGATTGTTACAGAGTGTACCGCAAAGGCAGAGGAGCAATTGGTGGAGGAGTTTTCATACCAGTTAACAAAAAATACCACATTTCACTGGTGTTAATAGATCAGGACCATGAGTTACTTGGGGCAGATTTCTGGGGTAATAAAAAAGAAAACATCAGGGTGTTGGCTGCTTATCGCAGCGAGAACATAAAAGATGAAGATGAGGCTCTTGGGGAGAAATTAAATTCATACTCAGTTTTCAGAGGTGAGAATAGAATGGTCATTATTGGTGGGGATTAAAATTTACCAGGTGGAAACTAGGTAAGAAATAAGATTAACAACACAAGGGAACAGAAATTTGCAAATACCCTAATAAGGGAAGGAGGATTTACACAAGCGGTAGAGTACAACACTAGGGGACAAAATATTTTGGATATATTCCTAATAAAGCCCAATGATAACCTTGTGGGGTGTCAAGTAAGAGTAGGAATAAGTGATCACGAAACAGTTCTGATGGATATTAGTGGATTCAGTAAACCAGCAGTCAAAAATGAAGGGGGAAATAGGTACAATTATAAAAAGGCACAAATTTCTGAATTTGAAGAGATATTTCACCAGAACGTTTCAGAAAATGGGAGGAAGGCACAAGTACAGTAAAGTCAGGGACCTAATAAGAAAGACGGAAGAAAAATTTGTTCAAAAACAGAAAATAAAGAGAAGTATAGGACCTGTGTACTATAATAGGGTGGTGAGGAGGTTGGTGAGAATAGATCATAACAGAGTTAAGAGACAGCAGGGTAGTAGGGAATATTTAAAACAACTAAACAAGGACTTAATACCAGCTAAGAAGGTGACTAAAGATGGGTTTATGAAGAGTATTGTCAGTGCAGGGGGACCATTGAATTTTCTGTGGCTATATTAGAAAACTGAGGGGAAGGGAGGGTGTTTAGACGCTTATATATAACGATGGAGAAGAAGTTACTGAGGATTTCAAACAGGCAGAGATTTTAAGTAACTGTTTTAGTGAGAGCATTAGGGACAATGAATCAAAAACGGGAGGGTCTAACTCGGAGAACGACCTTAACAACATATTTAGCAATGAACAGACCAAAAAATTTAAAATTCATCCTGAGGATATCATGAAGGAAACAAGGAATCTGGAAAAAGATAAAGGGATTGGTGTAGATAATATTACTACAGTTATCTTAAAGATAGCTGGATGTGACATTGTACCTTAGCTTGAAGTATTATTTAAATTGAGTCTGGATACTTGCTGCTTACCACAGGACTGGAAAACTGCGACAGTAGTGCCGGTACATAAGGGAGGGGTGAGAAATAGAGTTTAAAAATAAAGAGCGATTAGTTTGACTTCAGTGGTAGGTAAATTAATGGAGAGTTTGTTATGCAACCACATCAGAAATATATGTGAGGAGTGTAAGTGGTTTTCAAGTAGGCAACATTGTTTTACGCAAAGATATTCATACGAATCTCAGTTGGTGGGATATTTCAGATGAAATAGACAAGGGAGGCCAAATTGTTAGTGTAGCACTAGATCTTTCAAAGGCTTTTGACAGAGTGAGCCATAAAATGGTAGTAAATATGGTAGAAACTATTGGAGTGGATGAGAAAGTAATTTACTGGATAGAAGAATTTTTAAAAGGTAGAGAACAGAAACTTAGCGTAGGAAAAGTAGTATCAAAAGATGTGAAAGTACAAATGGAGTGCCACAGGGTAGCGTATTGAGACAATTGCTATTCATTATTCTACTGAATAATTGTGTTGATTGTTTACTGTCAGAAATTAGATTGTTTGCAGATTATATAATGCTATATAAAAGGATCAAAACGGTAGAGGTCTGTAAACAGCTGCAGGATGATCTGGAAAGAGTATCTAGTTGGGTTGGTAAAAATGGGATGAAGATAAATCCAAAGAAGAGACAGCTTATTGGATACACAAATAAAAAACTAAAGGTTGATTATGATTGTAAGGTGGGAAAAGAATTGTTTGCTGAAGTCTTGAAATTTAAATATCTTGGCATTACATTTGATAACAAGCTTAACTGGGCAGGACACATTGGTCTCGTAGTAGGAAAAGGTTTCAAAATTCCGCACGTGTTGGAGAGAGTGATGAGGGAATGTATGAGAGAAGTAAAGGAATTGGGTTTCAAAACTTTGGTCAGACCATTGCTTGAATATGGGAGTGTAGTATGGGACCCACATTTTGCGTATCAAATAAAAAAGTTGGAGGGGGTGCAAAGATGTGCTGCTAAATTTATTTCTGGAAATTACCGCAGAATGAAATCTGTAACAGATGTGATAAAAGAGCTGGAATGGGATTCATTGGAAGACAGGAGGAGGGTGAGGAGGGTCATGGGAGTGTACAAGTCTTTTGTTGGTGATGAGGCATGGAAGGATATTGGTGTAAGATTTAAAGGATCGAAACGGTAAAAGACTGTGAATAACTGCAGTATAGTCTGGAGAGTTTATCCAGCTGGGTAGGTAAAAATGGGATGAAAATAAATGGAAATAAGAGTCTGCTTATTAGGTATGAAGATAAGAAACAAAAGACTGATTATGGTTATAAGATGGGAAAGAATTACTTGTTGAAGAGCTGAAATGTATATATCTTGGCTTAACATTTCATAAAAAATACTCAGATGGATATGGCACATTGGGAAGGTAATAGGAAAAGGTTTAAAAATCATTCACTTGTTGTAGAGAGTGATAACAGAGAAATAAGGGAATTGGGTCACAAACCTTGACCTGACCATTTCTTGAATGCGGTAGTGTAGTATGGGACGCTAATTTTGGGTGTCAAATACTGGAGTTGGAGGCTGTGAAAAGAAGGGCTGCTGGATTTGTCTTGGGAAATTACCGCAGAACACAGTCAGTAGGTAATATGATAAAGGAGCTGGATGGGATTCTCTGGAATAAAGGAGGATGTTGAAATGAGTCATGTTAGTGAACAAGGCGTATATTGCTGATGAGGCGTGGAAACATGGTGTAAGAATTAGGAGATGTATATGGAAGGGAAAAAACGACCATGATCACAAATTGGCATTTGATTTCAAGCATGAGGTTGTGATGTAATTACTTTCGTAGTTAAGTGGGGTCAGGGATTGGAATAAGTTACCATGAGAAATGTTGAATAATTTATCAAAAATGCCAAAACAATTTATAGTTGATTAGAGAAAAAGTAGGTGGGAAAAGGAAAGGTGAAAAATGGGTGTATAGTAAAATTGCCACTGGAGCGTGGGCTCCATTGGAATTATAATTAAATTAAGATAATTTACTACTTTATTGACACTAAGAACGACATTGGCAGCAGAGTTTGCAACGGAACGGGCTGTTGTTCTCCAATCCTACGGAGTATTGATCTGCAAACGAAGTGCTAGTCACCTAAAACGAGTATTGTATCGTGTAACTTCGCGCTGTTATGGCTTAGAAGATGACCCGTTCTGCGGTGTGGAGCACACTGTTGAGCACATCGTGGAAAATTGTGGCACGAGATGTTAACTGAGTGGTCTGTCTGTTCTCCAGGCTTAATCTCAAAACAGCAGGATACCTATTTTCAATTTTGAGGCTTCACTGTGTATAACTGGTACTAATTAGCAGCTAGTTAATTTGCTTCCATAAAGAACTAAAGAGCTCCCGAGGTATGCACTTTTGTCCTCTAATCATAAAACTGCCTTTAAGCCATCTCTAACAAGCAATAGTCGTTTACTTCTCCTTCGATGACACAAAACTACTACAAAGTTTCTTCAAATGTCCTTGTTTATATATATATAAAACGGCGAATGATCAACACTTCCTACCCGTTAAATTGCCGAAGATACTTCAGCTGTAAAAATTTACTTAGCTAAGAAACACGCTCCTCCGCTGATAAGTGTTGAATGGCAGCCATCTTAAAACATGGTTTCTATTGATACTTTTCAATTCCTCCTTCTACAATTTCTCAGCAGTCTTTTTTTGATCTAAACTCTTGTGGTGCATCAATTTCCTCTCGCCTTGATTCCAGCCACCTATACCATGATCTAGATCATCTGCATAATCTGCTTATTACAACCCATCGAAGTATTCCATTCGTTTGCTGAACTTCAGCAGCTTCTCTTGCAGATATGTACTTTGAGCCATTTTGGCACATTTTATTCAGTCCGTACACTTTTAAAACTAGGAAGAGTTCCAAGATTCAACTCTTTAACACAGTATGTAAAAAGTATTTTTTTTTAAATAAATAATTATATTGGAAATTCACCAGTTCAATAAACGGACAACTCGACGTCCTGTTTACCGTTGCTCGCTATGAATTCTGCCTACAAACCGCCTGAGTTTATATACAAAAAAAAGTTAAATCGTAAATCAGCATGCGATACAAGTCCAAAGTATAGTGAGCAAAGTGAGTTTTACTAGAGATAGATTTCGCAAGCTAAATGAAGAGCGAAAAAACCAGCACTAAATTTTGAAACCACAAGGAGCTAGTTGAAGATGAAGAAAATTGAATATCTGGAACCACGGAATTGAACATAAAACTGAGAATACTTTTACAGAAGTAAACAGCTCAATAGATGACATTTTGAAGAAAAGAAAAAGTTGTAAGAGATTCTCGGAAATCGTATATCACATGCATAGCTTAAGTGCAATGTCATGCTAACATGTGACAATAATCACTTTTAATAGGGTAAGGAAGTAATGAAACATACAACTTGTATAGAAATTGATCATTATTTTTCAGAGTAATGTTATTAATAGTTAGGTATGTTATTTTAGAGAAAGTTTGTGAATTGATTTTTTTAACAATATTCTAGGCTAAAAACGAGGTTATTGAAGCATTTAATACCTCGACTTTGATAAATTAATTCAACTGATACTGAATTTGAGTTTACACTTTACATACAAAATAGGTGCGAAAAATTATTAGAAAGAAATTATATCATGAAATGACTGAAAGTTTACTTCATCGTAATTTATATGTCGAGTAGTAGCTGATGATACTGAGTAGCAGCTAGAAGCAAGGAAAAGAATAGTTTCTACTTTTTCTCATGTATCAAACCAAGATTTTTTTTTTCACAAGACTAAGGCAAGGATCGCTGTTAAACCGGAGAGAAAACTACGAATCCAAATGACAGCCTGCTTCTTAAAAAGATGGGTATAAGAGACATTAGTATCATCAGTAACTACTATGCTGAAGCAGCTACGCATCGGTAAGTGGCGGAAGGGTCGACTTATGTCTTCCACGGTTGTCGCGGCACCGCCAGAACAAACGGCTATAACAGTTATACAGTTGGTTGAAAAAGAGACTAGACATGGACTTCTTCGAAACGTCCCATGAACTTGACATCCGAGAATATTTTATTTATTTACTATATGAATGATATTTATCCATGGATTATATACTCTTCGAAAACCTGGTTACATAGTTGTTTAAGATGTTTTCGTAGCGTAACATCACCTCATAGTCAAATCAGTAGCGAGTAAATACTAACCGGACAGACAGTATCACAATCCCGATAAAACAGAGGACTCCCTTGGAAGCTGCACGTCATCAACGACTCCCGAAAACTTATTCATGCTTCACTAAACTAGGGAGATATGCTGACACACCATCTCAATTCCAATGACGTCATCTCGAAGGGAATTCTACATCTGCAAGCATTACATTAAGAGTTTCGATTGACAGTAAGTACGATTTCCATTTTTATTATCTCTAATGAGTAGTACGTTACCAAATGGAATATTATATAAATAAATAAATTTAGACTGTAAAGCAGCAGAATCGACCAGTGAAACGGCACACATCCAGAGGTCATGAGAATAGTAACATTAAACAAAAGATTATTATCAACATGACATGGAACACACCATTTATACATGAACATCGATCAATATATATATATATATATTGTTACATGTTTATTATCCGATCAGCAAATTTAGCTTTACAGGATAAAGTTGTCTTTTACAAATCATAACATTCTTATTAACATGGTTGAGGTCAGCCCATTAAGGACCCCTCAGTAACTACACAACAGTGATACAGTAAATATTTTTCCACAATAGTGAAAACAGAGTCAACAGTATTAAATAGCAATAAGAATAGTTATTAGTATTAAATATTAAATAAATATATATAGAACAGCTATCAGTGTGAAAATAGTAGTAAAAACATTTGTAATGAAATGGTTTTCAGATAACTACACTTTTGCTCCTGATCAAAACTTATTGAAATTAGAAATTCCATCTGACATACCAGTATATACTAATAAAGTAAACAATTTAAATTCATTGAATCACAGTGTTCATACCACTATTCTCCATCAAAATATAAGGGGAATATTTAGTAAAACTGATGACATTACCTTATGCCTAGAAGAGATTCAAAATTCCAGAAATTTCAATGTAGATATTTTGTGCATATCTTAACATTATTTGTCTGACACAGGAATATCTCAGCTGTCAATCCCAAATTATAAACTAAGTTCTCATTACTGTAGATGTAAAATGGAGAAAGGGGGAGTTGCCATTTATGTTAAAAATAAATACCAGTAAAACAGTGTAGGTGTAAGTATTGTATAGAACAACACTTTGAATGCTGTGTTACTAAACTAGAATATGGTAAGGAAGAGCTCATAGTAATAGCAATTTACAGGCCCCCCTCAGGAAATTTTTATTTCAGTTAGAGTCTTTGCTACTATGTTTCAAAAATAACAAATAAATAATTTTATGTGGAGATTTTAATGTTAACTTTCTCAATCACAGCAGATATGGAAGCCCTCATGTTGTCTTTTAACTTAACGGCTCTTGTAAATTTCCTTACTGGAATACAAAATAATAGCAGGACTGCAAATTTATAATTTTTTATGGATATTTCTAAGTACAGTAATTACAACATACTTCCAGTAATAAATGGTATCTCGGATCATGATGCCCAGCTGTTATATATCAAGTCCAGAAACACTATTAAACAGATAAAGAAAAGCTGGGTATATAGAAAAAATATTAATGAAAACAATATAAAACATTTAATAGATTACTTAAATAATGAACAATGGTCAGAAGTGTACAATGCACATGGTGGTAAAGACAAATTTGATTCCTTTCTCAATATATTTCTAAAACTTTTGGAAGGAAGTTTCAAAACAAGGAAAGTTCTCAATACCCCAAACAATGAACTGGGTAAGGGTAATAGAGTATCCTGTAAAACAAAAAGGGCCCTGTACTTAAAATTGAGAGGATCGGATAACTGTACACTGATAGCTCATTACAAACTTTAATCTAAAATACAGAGCAATGCAATAAGAAAGGCCAAGAACAGGTATATATTAGAGAAAATAGAGAATTCAGGCAATAAGATGAAAAATATATGGAATATAATAAAAACTGAAACAGGAAAATCTGTAAATCACTCTAAAGACATAAAAATAGAACAAAATGTATCTGTTCATAGTGAAGTAGAGAAAGTTTGTGAAATATTTAACAATCATTTTACTTTAGTTGTAGAGAAATGAGGTAGCCCTATAGAAAAGCAATCCCCACACAGTGCCCTAAGGCTTCTTTAGACTGCTTTCTCAAATAGATTTGTGGAAATGCAATTGCCACCAGTAACAGTCTCAGAAATAAATAAATCCATGAAACAATTAAAACCTAAAAATTCTTCCCGCTATGACAATATTTCAAGCAAATTACTGAAAAAATGTTCAGATTGTATCAATAGTGTACTTGCCCACATTTGTAATGAATCCTTAATGCAAGGTGTGTTTCCTAATAGACTAAAATATTGAGTTGTAAAACCATTGTTTAAAAAATGAGAAGCAACATGTGTAGATAACTATAGTCCCATTTCATTACTTTCATTTTTGAAAAAGTTACGTATTGTAGAGTAATAATATCCTCACTAAATCATAATTTGGGTTTCAAAAAGGATCATCTATAGAAATAGCTATATATTCATTTTTAAATAGCACATTTGAAGAACAGAATAATAAAACGTGCCCTGCAGGAATATTTTGTGATCTTGCAAAAGCATTTGACTGTAAATCATGAATTACTTTTGAAGAAAATGGAATACTATGGTATTTATGGAACTGCTCATAAATGGTTTAAATCATACATGGAAAGTCTAATGAAAAAAGTTTCCATTTTTGATTCTAAAATAAGTAAAGATGCTTCATCAGACTGGGAGAAAATAAAACATGGAATTCCACAAGGTTCTGTCCTTGGACCCCTCCTCCTTTTGTTGTACATCAATGACCTTCCTCGAAACTTATCTGACAAAGTTAAGTGTTTTATTTGAAGATGACACTAACCTGACTGTGAGAAAAACACCAAACAGCAATCTAGAATTTAATGTTAATGGAATTCTTAGTGAAGTAGCAAATTGGTTTAAGGCAAATTCATTAAAATTAAATATTGAAAAAACACGTTATATTAGGTTTAAAACAATAAAATCATGCACATCCTGATTTACAAGAAAGCTATAGCACAATATTAGAAACAAAGACAATAAAATTCCTTGGTATTAAAATAAATGAGAAACTCTGTTGGCGGAACGTATCACTTCACTACTGAAGAAGTTAAGTAGAGCCATCTTTGCAATACGAACACCTTCTCTAACAGCAGATCTAGATTTAACAAAACAGGTGTACTTCTCATATTTTCATTCAGTGATGTCATATGCCATATTTTTTTGGGGAAACTCTTCACAAAGTAAAAAAGTTTTTATAGCACAGAAAAGAGCTATTAGGATGTTGTGTAGGGCAAAACCAAGAACTTGTTGCAGACAACTTTTAAAAAAAACTCAATATTCTTACAATGACTTCTCAGTATATATATTCTCTCATGTGCTTTGTCATAGATAATTTTAACCTGTATACTTCTAATTCACAGGTACACAATTTCAATACAAAAAACATAAATAACTACCACAAAACTCAAACTTCTCTGACATTAGTACAAAGAGGCATTAATTATTCTTGTATACATCTGTTTAATAAACTTCCCAAGAGTATAAAACAGTTTGCAGATAATAAAGATATATTTAAAGAAAAACTGAGAGATTATCTTATTGGCAACTCCTTCTACTCCATTCAAGAATTTGAACAAATTAATTAATTGTATTCAATATGACTTTTGCAAAATTCAGTTGTAAAAATTAATGTTTATTGTTATTCTCTTTATTTACCTTTGGAACGTATAATTGTTTTTACTATGATTATGACACATATTGTATGTATCTGTATTAACAATGACATGTTTCACATCCCAGAGGTCCTTCCTCATCTGGGGTCCATGAAAGAAGATTGTTAAATAAAAAAATAAATAATAAACAGTTTTTTTTTAGTCTTCAGTGCTGAGGATAATCTTGACATATGGTAATTGCGACAGTTGTTACAAATTGCTTCAACAGCATGATTTAAGTATTTGAATAATTTATGAGAAATATTGTAGTTCATAATGAACACGTCACGTTAGAAATTATTTTGAAAGAAACCTATTGTTCGAAAAAAGTTAGATAATGCGGTTCTCATCATCCATCACAGGCAGACAATCTGAAATCGGTACTGAACAAAAGTGATATAACTACTGGAGCAAAACGACGTTTATTTTAAAAATGAACATTACGATAAACACTACGGCCACTAGTTCGAGAATGCGCATTATAATCTTTTAAATAAATTTATCCTTTGTTAATGGATGGTTGAAAGATAAAACTGAACCCGGTTCATAAACACAAAAATTCAATTTGAAGATTAAAGTCACCAAATGAATGGGAACACTGATACAACCGATGTTCTGAAGCTAGATGACCTTTTCAACTTTTATTTAAATGATAGTAGTTTGCTGATATTTCATCAGCAGTTTTGTTCCAGTCAGCGGTACTGTCACTATATTCGTCTATGTGTCAGGAAGTTTTAATTTTCAAGTAGCGATATTAATAAAGTTGTGATTGGATGATAATAAACCCAGGACCAAAATAACAACTGTCGTTCCGAGGCCCAGAATGAAAATTGCAGCATTTATTTTTAAATTTTCGTGTTTCCATGAGTCCCACAAACTGGTTGTCATTAATTCATGGGGTTGAATACAGTTTTACATTTATCACGATCTACGAAAACTAGATAAGAATTATAACCAGTTCTGTGCTAGAGAATGTGGTGAGGAGGATATTAATATCTAGTTATTTTAGTTACAGGACATTATAAGTGTTTCCTGATTTGAAATTTAAAATAATTTTCACTCTGAAGTTATTAATTACCTTTGCTAGAGAGAGAGAGAGAGAAAAAAAAAGTTCTTCGATTTCTTTAAAAAATTGAAAACTTTAAGATTGGTATTCGAAGGTATACTTCGTCTGCCAGATATTAATAATTGCTAGTTGTAGTTTTAAAAATACAAATATATCATTACGAACCTAATTATATGATTACAGACTTGTAGATCGCAAACACTGACGACTGGTGATTTTGTTTACTCAGACTGCCAGTTTGATGTTGTAGGTATTTCATACTATGAGGCTATCGTTGATCAGAATAGGAAGATTGTCATCTGTTAACATTAAATATTTCACCTCTCTGTGGGCAGCACTATCATAACCCTGGCGTCGCAATTTGATATTGGATTCTTATGTAACTCGATGAAACAAATTGAAGATCAAGAATATATATATATATTTTGATATCTCGCTTAGTTTTCGAGATATCGAATCTCAAAAATTAGTTGTAGTTATTATTCCTTGGGGTTTTGGTAACGTTTTTCTTCTGGTCCAGGCCTTATTTCAACCTAACCATAACCGCTAGTTAGAAAACAGAATATCTGTTGTGCATCCACCGAACAGTTCCTTATTTGGCTTGCATGATTTATTTATTTTTTCCTGGTTCGGGCCGCATCTTAACCTAACCACCTCAATTTTGAGATATGATATATCATCTGGATAAGGGGACGAGGTTCTGGCGACTGGACCCTATAGATGGATGAATCAGAAATGCTCAACAGCATGGGGATGCAAAATGCAACGGAAAACCACTGCATTAAAGACCCTAAGGGTACCCCGAGGGCATGTAATCCTCTCAAATTACATATAGAATGATGTTTCTTCCTGGCTAAAATGTTCCAGAGGTAAACTAGATCCCCAATCGGATCTCCTGGTCGGGACCATGGAGGAAGGAAATATATGGAGGAAAAGTGACATTAAATCTGTGAAGCAGGCTGTAAACTCTCGAGCATGCGCAGTGGCGGCAGCGGCGATATTGCGATCCCAAACAAATTGTATATTTATTGTATAAACTACAGAGAACATCTGTAGCATTACAAAGACAGTAAAAATTAATACATTCGATGTTCACATTGTGTTAGATGCTGTGATTATTTCATTTTGTAATGTGTATAAGTGTTTTATAATGCCATCTTGTATTGCATACGGTTGCACAAATAGGCAAAAGAGGAAAGAACCTGGAATATCATTTCATAAGTAATTCTAATTATTGTTGTTGAAGTGAGCGGTAGGTTTTGCAAACTTCGGTACCTGTCTATAAATATTTAGTCATAGATCTCAATGGGATGACTTTGTTCTCAAATTTTTGTTGGTGTAGTGTAGAAAATCAGCATACCTTGCTATTTTGCACATAATAGACTAGCATTACTTTTTAACGAGTGTTAAAGGGGTGTGTTTTACATCGCGATTCAGTGAATTTAGTATTGCACTTTCTTTTATCACGTTGCAGTTTATACTGACAGTGTATGATTAAATTAAATGTGTTAAATTATGCTATGCAATCTAGGAATCTTGATGAAGCATTTTTTTTATCTGCTTTACGTCTCTCTAACAGCGAGGTCTTTAGAGACGAGAAAGGATGTGGGGCAAGGAATGGGAAGGAATTCGGCCATGGCCTTTTGAAGGAAGCATCCCGGAATTTGCCTGGAGTGATTAAGGAAACCATGGAAAATCCAAATCTGGATGCCCGGACGGGGGTTCGAACTGCCGTCCTCCCGTTGATGAAGCAAACGATGTTGTTACTGCAAATACAGTTTGCGATTCAAATACGCGTGTGTGGGTATCTCTACATAGTTTGATCTATAGCGGCAATTTAATGGAGATTGTGGTTAGGTCTAAATGTAGTCTGAACCAGAATGGTTTTGTTGTTCCATAAGGGACAAAGAATTTATCTATTACTGTTAGTAATTTCACGAGAACCAAGTTAGTGACAAAACGTGTATCACGATATAAACTGCTTTCAGCAATTACCAATTAAGCTTACGATGTATGGTAACAAGATAACTATTTTTTATTCTGATCTAGGCCGCATTTCAACCTAACCACAAGTGGTAGTAAAAAAACTGAAATATCCATTCTGCATGTCCACCATTGTGGCTTTGGCAGAATTAATTTTTGATCCAGGCCGCATATTAACCCAATCCCATTATATCCCGAAAGCTAAGCAAGATATCGAAAAATTTTATTCTTTATTTTCGATTTGTCTGGTCGTGTTACATAAGAATCTATCATTAAATTTGACTTTTGCCAAATTGTTCTTCTGCATTTCAACTCAAGACACCTCACTTTTGATACAGTATATCTCGAGAACTAGGCGAGATATCGAAAATTTGTATTCTTTATTTTTTATTTGTCTCGTCCTTTTAAATAAGAATCCGTCATCAAATGTGACTTTGACCAATTTTTTCTTCTGAATTTCAACCAAAAACATTTCATGTTTGAGACAGAATATCTCGAAAACTAAGCATGATATCAAAAAAATTTATTCTTCATTTTTTATTTGTCTCATCGTGTTACAAAATAATCCATCACCAGATTGCGGCGTTACATTTATCCTAGAGTTCCCTTGAGGTTTTTGTACATATACCCCGTGTCTGTATGTGTTCGGTCTAGCCAGGGGCGTAGCTACTATGGGGCTAGGCGGTGCAGTGCACCGGGGCCCCTACGCTCAGGGGGCCCGCAAGCATACCTCTGGGGGCCCCAAAGCACAGTTCAGAGGCCTGAGGGGGCCCCTGAGACACAGGAAGCCCCTCACTAAGGGCCCTCTCACTGCTCAGGTGGCCCCCAACCACTGCTCAGGGGGCCCTTACCAGCAACAAAAAGCAAAAGAAAGGTCGCCCATCTGGCCCGAGGGCCCAAAATAAATTTTTTGCACCGGGGCCCTTGTTGACCTAGCTACGCCACTGGGTCTAGCCCCCCACTTCTCCTTCGCCCGGCTTCACTTCAATGCGTGGTGAAGGTCTCTTGCGTCGTCTCCATATATTTCCTTCCTCCATGGTGGGGACTGCTCATGGAGGACTCATCAGAGTGGAAAGGAGTCTGAACAGGGTAGGTAGAGTACAAAACTTAATAATGAAGTTGGATGTTGTTGGGGTTAATGAGATTAAGTGTAAAGATACACAACATTTCTGGTTTGGGAGACACAGTATAATTGATACAAAAGCTATCTCTGGAGGTACTGGTGTAGAATTTGTTACACTAGTAATGAAATGGGTGAGTTACTATCAACATTTTAGTGGTGGGATTATTTTGATGATGGTAAACACTAAACCTGCTCCAAGCACATTGGCACAAGTGTAGTATGCCAAAGTCACAGAAAGATGATGAAGAAGTAGGAAAAAAATATATGCAGAAATTGAAGAACCATGCATGAAGGATTTACACCAGGAAACATCCAGCAGATTATATCATCACCAAACAGAGATTCAGGAATGAAGTTCTAGACCATAAAGCATAGGCCTACTCAGGAGCTGACTAAGACTCTGGATAGTAATCTGGTACCAGTAATTATAAAGTGCAGGTTGAAATTCAAAAGAATTAAGAAGCAATGAAAGCAGAACAGACTGCAAGTGAACAAATTGAAAGAAACTAACACGAGAGAAAAATTTGCAGAGATGGTAGATGTGGATCTAAGAAACAACTCTGAAAGGAGTTCAACTAGAGAGCAAACAAGCTACCCGAAAACCTTGGAACTGAAGAAATTTTGAGGTTTTTAATTCTAATACAATAAAATTGTGATGGAGCACACACTTTGGTGGAAATTTCTATGTACACCCACTTTTTCCCCCTCTTGTATCAATCTATATTTGCACTCTACAAATTTCAACTTTAAATTCTTTCAAAGGTTTTGGTAAATTATCCATCATTTATCTTGGTAGCTTATTCCAGTATTGGCCCCTTTACTGAGGAAAGAAAATCTTCCCACACATCTGTGCCTGAAATCGAGTGCCAGCTTATGGTCATGGTCATCTTTTCCCTTCCATGCATAATTCCTAATTCTTACACCAATATCTTTCCATGTCTCAACAGCAGTATATATGCATTGCACACTCCCATGATGCTCTTCACCCTCCTCCTGTATTCTAGTGGATCCCATTCCAGCTCTTTTATGATATTGTGTGCTGCGGTAATTTCCAGAGACAAATTGAGCAGCCCTTCCTTGCACATCCTCCAACTCCTCTATTTGATACCCAAAATGTGGATTCCATACTACACCACCTATATTCAAGCAATTGGTCTGACCAAAGTTTAACCCAATTCCCTTACTTCTCTCGTGCATCTCCTCATCACTCTCTCTAACCAGTGAATGATTTTGAAACCTTTTCCTACTAAGTGTACTATGTATTCTGCCAGTTGAGCTTGTTATCAAATATTATGCCAAGATATTTATATTTCAAGTCTTCAACATGCAATTCTTTTCCTATATTTTAATCATATCCAACCATTCGGTTTTTTCTGTGTACCTAACAGCAGAGGTGGCCTTTGGGGGTGGCGAACAGGGCAATCGCCCAGGGCTTCGCTCTTGGAGGGGCCTTGCGCAGCTACCCAAGTTGATTAAAGTTTATGTTTACAAAAATTATTTTATCTTCAGCTATTAGTGGTAACAATAAAGTAAAGTTGGTTAATTGATGTTAAAGTATATATTAATTACTAACTAATCAAAATTTCTCAATTAGATTAATTGAATGTCACATTCCTATAATATAAGGAGAAACATCTGATATTGATGGACAAGAAC
Source organism: Vandiemenella viatica (assembly GCA_031002005.1). Classification (NCBI taxonomy): domain Eukaryota; kingdom Metazoa; phylum Arthropoda; class Insecta; order Orthoptera; family Morabidae; genus Vandiemenella; species Vandiemenella viatica. The sequence continues at coordinate 100,254,502 of JARYHS010008075.1, read as the reverse complement.
TGTATGAATACGAATGCAGTATATCGGTGACGAGATAAATAACAGAAAAAAACTGAGTTACTGAATGAAGTGTACCCCACTATCGAAGTAGTCTTGATGATTGCCACCACACGTAATACAGTTGCATTTGCAGAAAGAAGTTTTCCATGGTAAAAAAATATTAAAACATATTTGAGGAATTCGATGACACAACATTGGTTTTAAGCCCTTTCTATTATTTGAATTGAAAATGAAATGGCTCATTCGTTAGATTCTTGTGCTTTTATTAAATATTTTAGTCTCAGGAAAAGGCGCAAACATCATTTTTAAATCTCCGTGTACCTTCCAACACCTTAGTTTATCCTTAATAACTTGTGATCTTAATGTTTGTTAACTTTTAATAGCTCTTCTAACATAATATTTTAAAACTCAAACTTTATTTTTATGATATTTGCATTTTTCGTTGATACCTATGATTAATATATTTTGTACAAAGGACAAGGGCCTTGCAAAGATCTGCTGCCCGTGGCCTCGCAATGGCTAAGGCCGATGCTGCCTAACAGGCTGACTTTTTTGCATTTATATTCATCCAATGTTTACCAACCCAGCTGCTGTGCAATTCACATTGCAGCTGTTCACAGTCCTGTACCGTTTTGATCATATTGTATGACACTATGTTACCTACAAATAACCTAACTTCTGATAGTTATCCATCAACACAATCATTCATAAAAATAATTAATAGCAATTGTTACAATACAGTAGGGCCTACTCTGCAGCACTCCCATTTTTAGTTCCACTTCTTCTGATACTATATTTCATAACTTATTTATTGATTTCTATCTTTTAAGAATTCTTCTACCCAGTAAATCACTTTTTCATCAATTCCAATAATTTTTACCTTATTTAACACCATTTTATGACTCACTCTGTTAAAGGCCCTAAAATGATCTAGTGCTATACTAGCAATGGGGCCTCTCTTGTCCATTTCATCCGAAATATCTTGCGTATAAACTACTAACTGAGATTCACTTGAATATACTTGCCTAAAGCCATGTTCCTGACTTGAAAACCAATTACGCTCCTCATATAATTTTCTGATGTGGTTGCTTATCAATCTCTCCATTATTTTACCTACCATTGTTATAAATTTATTGGCCTATTACTCGTATTTGTGACTTTTGAGATCCCGAAGAGAAAAAGGAATACAAAGATTATTCAAATTGATATAAAAAAAGTCATAAAACAGGAGAGATTCCAACTGATTTTAATAAAAGTATCATCTTCACACTTCCAAAGAAAGCACAAGCTGACAAATGTGGTAATAATCCTACTATAAGTCTAAAATCACATGTTTCAAAATTACCAATCAGAATAATATAGAAAAGAATGGAATGGTAGTAGAAGAGATAGTAGGTGAAGATCAGTTTAGGTTTAGGAAAAATCACAGTACCGGTACAAGGGAAGAAATCTGACCTTAAGATTAATACTTGAAGAGTGAATCAAGAAAAACAAAGATACATATATGGGTTTGTTGAATCAGAAATTTTTAAGCTTTTGATAATGTTAGGTAGGACAAATTGTTAAAAATTATAAATTTGTCGGGTCTAAAATACTGAGATAGAAAAATACTTTACAATGTATATAAGAATCAAGTGGCTACAATAAAAGTATAGAATCACAAGAGATATGCATCAGGTAAAAATTGTGTGAGCCAAGATTGTAGTCTATTGCCATTAATATTCAACTTAAATGGAGGGGAAGCAATAAAGGAAAGGAAAGAAAAAGAATGTCACATAAGTTTAAAATTAGTATGCTATGTTTTGCTGATGACATTGTCCTGTTAGCAGAACAGGCTGAGGATATAGGGAAGTTACTGAATGGCTTGAACAAAATACTGAAGGAAGATTTTGGACTAAATATGTGCTGAAGCAATACAAATGTAATGAAATGTAGCAAAAATGATATCCATAACAATAGATTAAAATAAAAATATAATCGGATGCAACAGGAGAAGTAAATGAATTCTGCAACCTAGGAAGTAAAATTACAACTTATGGCCAAAGTAGGAATGATGTTAAAAACAAAATAGCACTGGAAAAAGAGCCTTCTTGAAAAAGATAAATCTTAGTTTCTAATGTAGATCTAGACTGCAAAAGAACTTTTTAAAACAATGTGTGGAACACAGCATTTTATGGTAGTGAAGTGTCGACTTTATAAATACCAGAAGGAAGAAAAGTTGAAGCATTTGAAATGTGGTGCTATAGAAGGATGCTGAAAATTAAGTGGATAAATAAATAAAGAAATGGGTAAACATGGTTGAGGAAAGAATTTTGAAGAATAGTCTAACAGAAAGAAGAGACAAGTCATATTTTGAGACATGTGGGATTAGTTGATTTGATAGTGGAGAGGAAAGTTGAAGGAGGGCCAAATTTTAACAGCAAATTTGTACTGATTGAATTTAATTGTGATGGAGCACATGCTATGGTGGTAGTTCCCTAGTTATCTATTTACCTCTTTTAATGATTATTATTATTTTTATAAACATCTTTTGCATTTTAAGTGTAATTTACTACACTGATTGCTTTTGCCATTAATGATTTTTAACTTTAAATTCCTTCAGCTTTTTTTGCAGACCTCCATTTTGAAGGCTTTCCTCACATGCCGTACTCACAAGACTTTGCACCAAGTGATTTGGGTATGATTAGACTACTCAAAGAAGCAATGACAGGAAAGACGTTTCATTCTGATGAAGACATACAGCACACTATGCACTAGTTATTGAGTGGAATGCCATTTTTTAGAAGTAGTATAGAGCATGGTGAAGATTAGGTTGAAACGTGATGGTGCTTTGTACCACTTGGCAATTATTTATTTATTTATTTGTTTAGCTTATAGTAAAGTACACAATATATACAATATAATAAATAACAACAATGCACCTGAAATAAAAATTCATAGTTTTAAGTCCTGATTGTCCAACCACTCTGTAGCAGCTCTAGAAGCTTGAAAAAAGCCTTCCAGTGAACCAGAGTATGCTATGTTTCTGCATTCAGTCACAATATGCTGGATAGTCTGTTTTGGTGCTTCACGGTAACAGTTGGGTAAAATTTTCATGCCCCACTGATACATCAGTTATGCACCTCACCTATGGTTGGTTAGTGTCCTGTTAGGGGCAACCCATGTTTTACATGTCAGGTCAAATGCTGTTGGTGAATGTTGGGGACTAAACAGTGAGTGCCACTACTTGGATAAGTGGTTCGAGGACTGAATTACTTGATCAACTACAGTGCCAAACAGTACACCTCAAACAATGAAAGAATGTATAGTAATAACATTTGTAAAAGTGCAGGTAAATGAGTAAGGAAATTTCCTCCAGACTATAGACCTCATAATTTATAACAAGAATCAAAATAAACCTTAAATTACTGCAGCCTTGTCAGGTTACCAAATTATGTTTCTCAGCAATCCTGCAGAAGAATGTGGAAGGCAGTTGATATTCCTTTCACATGTAGTTATGTGAAATGACACTGAGCTTCCTTTAATCTCATAGTTCTAAAATGATTATGGTACAACTAAACCTTAGAAATGTGTTACACTTCATTGTTTGGTTGAGACAGTTGTCATTTCTCCAAAAACTTTTCATAGCATCTTAAGGAATTAGTTCTAGATGTTTATGATGTTTGCCTTGATTGCACACTTTATCTGAATTATAAAAGAATTCAAAGCAAATGTTACTTGTTTTATCTTTTTTTTTTTTTTTTTTAAATCTATGCAGACGTCCACTCCGGGTCTGTCCCCACATTCCTTCTGTTGTGGTTGTTGTAACACAAATCATTTAAACAAAGTTTTTGCCATTCTCAGATATGTGCAAATACTTAATGTCTTTTTTTTTTTTTTTACTGCTTTATGTCTCTTTTTAACATCGAGGTCTTTAGAGACAGGAAAGGATGGGGGGCAAGGAATGGGAAGGAATTCGGCCATGGCCTTTTGAAGGAAGCATCCCGGCATTTGCCTGGAGTGATTTGGGGAAACCATGGAAAACCCAAATCTGGATGCCCTGACGGGGATTCGAACCGCCGTCCTCCCGAATGCGAGGCGAGAACGCTATTAATGTTCTTAAATGAGATGTTAAGTTACTGAACCTTGAACTATGTACAGGTTATAAATCCCCAAGATAGGTAAAAAATATTTAGCAGAAAGTTATGTCGACAACATATGAGGCCAAACAGGTAGTTATTCTTTTCTATCAATTCTGGTATCAATTTGACTCCTGCAGAGAGTTATTGCTTATAAGCCAAAATAGAGATAGTTACAATACTATGGAGATTGGAGCCTATGAGCTGCAAGAAAGATGTAAGCTTCCACAGACCATTATTTAAATTCCAGTATTTAGATTCAGTCTTCAGTCTTTCTGAAAATAAAAGTTCAGAGATATTATCATCCAGTTGGAACTTAATTATGTTTTAATCTTCCCATGAGTCTCACTGTTTCAATTATCATTCAATACAGACTTTTCAGTCAAGAACTGATGAGGTCTCTTAAAGTCATTAGTACTTAACATCATGATATCTAAGTATGTGAAGCATAGTCACCGCTCCTACTTCAGTGAGGATTGGTGACCCTCCCACTTGCCAGAAGGAGCCAGTTATAATGCAAGAAGTTAGGTGTTGCCATTTTCATGAAAATTATGTAACTTGTGTAGATGATGGAGAAGTCTTGAATATGTAATTGAAAATTGTGATTTTGTTCCCATCAAGGATATGCTATGACATGTTGCACATATGATATGCACATTGAACACTTTTTGGATCGGTAAAAGCTTATGAGTTCATGTCACCAACATGCTGTAATAGCAGTATATCTCTAGCTTTAAGTATGACGTGTATAGATTATACTTGTATATAATATACATACCTACTGGTGCTTGTGCAGCAACCTTTGTACACATATACACAAATACATTTCGTGGGTGAAGTTGTAAAGGGCTGTATCATAGAATGGAAGGTTTTTTTTTTTTTTTTTTTTTTTTTTAGTACATCTGATAACAGTTTGATATATATACCTAGATAGATAGATAGCTAGATATGTTCACTTTGATCCCATGTGAGAATAATCTTGGGGATGTGGAACAGTACATACACTTATTTTTAATGTCAATATTACTATATAATTGATAATATTATTATATATTGACAAGTTAGCTGCAACCCATTAGTATAACCTATATCTCCTGTAATCTACACATACAATCCCGAGTTAATTAATACTTATTATGTGGAACAGTGTATACACTTGTTACCAGCATCTAATAACCAGTTATTTTCTTACCAACCAGTTACCATGATAAGTTTCACTGTAATTTGTGACTACATATTATATCATGTTAGTTGCTATTTATGTGAAACAGTACACACACCTATTAACAATATCAATTATATTACCAACAACTCATAAGCTGTCAATTACTTAAAAACCTGTTAGTATTATAATTTTTCACAGCAGTTTTTGAGTGCATGCTATCCCATGTTAGTTACTATATATGAGTGAAATTTTGTAAACAGTGTAATTAATTCATTTGTCAAAAGTTTCAACAGAAAGAAAAACCATATATCATTTTAATAATTGTGGATAATTTTGTCACCTTCTCCTTCCATACACCATATATACTATTTTATCAGTCATTCTTAGTTACCAAATTCCAAGAAGAAAATTCTTTCACAGAGTAAAATGGGTTCTGAAGCAGAAACTCTTTCAGTTCGGACTTAAAGTAGTTGGGTTTTTGTTGATAACATTTAATTTCTGTTGGTAAGACATTGAATAAGGAAGCTCCAGTAAATGTTAACCCTTTCTGTACAATTGACAGTGATTTGTAATCCTTGTGAATATTATATTTATTCCTAGTATTATGGCTATGTATGTCAGCATTAAGATTGAAGTGTTCAGGATTTTCCACTACAGATGTTAGTACGGAGTATACATACTGTGCTGGCATTCTTAGTACACCCAGGTTTTTAAATAGATTTCTGCACGACGTCTGTGGGCTTGCTCCACAAATAGTTCTTATAGTACGCTTTTGCTATTTAAATACCCTCTGTGCTTGTGACGAGTTTCCCCAGAATGTAATGCCATACGTGAGCAGGGAATGAAAATATGCGAAATATACTAACTTTCTGGTTTCTATATTAGCTATTCTAGATATTACCCTCAGTGAAAATGTTGCAGAATTCAGTTTTTTAAGAAGTTGTTGAATATGTTGTTTCCAGTTCAATTTGTTATCTATATATACACCCAGGAATTTTGTGAAACTGCTTTCACTGATTGCTTTTCCTTCTGATATCACATTATAGCTGTCCTTTGTTTTATTTTTTGTAACAAACTGAAGTAACTGTGTCTTTTCTACATTTAGTATTAGTTTGTTGGCATTAAACCACCTGTTAATTTTCTTTATAGCATCATTTGATGTGTTTTCGAGGTTTTGTGCTGATGGGTCTTTCAACGATATGCTAGTATTATCTGCAAAGAGCTCCACGTATTCATTATCACCTAGTATATGTGGGAGATCATTTATATAGATTAAGAACAGCAGAGGGCCAAGAATTGAACCCTGAGGCACACCACATTTAACTATACTCCATTCTGAGTTTACAACATCTCCTGTATTAGCATCTTTCAGTGATACACATTGCTTTCTATTTTCCAGGTATGATTTAAACCAAAGTCCTGGCTTACCACTAACTCCATAGTGGTCTAATTTACCTAGTAGAATTTCATGAAATTACCACATGTCCTCAGTCCTCGTGGAAGGTTATACATAGTACCTATAATATTATAAAATCACATCTATGAAGATTTCTTGAAGATCTTAACTATTTTTTTTTTTTTGTAGTATATCTGACATTAATAGTTCGAATTAGATCTTATAAGTTTACGTTTAAATTTACATTCATTGGCAGTCCTTGTGTGTAAAGTGGCAACAAAGCACTCAGAATGGAAGGCCACATGATCAAAACCACAATCAGAAAAGCTTTTTTTTCAATTTTTGGAAGAGCAAAATTTTAGGAGTTTGTATTGCCGACATGTTAATGTTAATAATATATCTGTTGTTATAAGTAGGATGTGTTGCATGTATGACATTCACAGTTTTAAGTTTTCACTTCTGTCAGCAGTCTTCAGTGACTGCAAATTGTTTTATAGTATAATTGTATTACTTTTTTTTTCCTAACACTAAGCAGATACGGTATTTATTTGCAAAACTATACACAAAATTCAACATACTTATTAGAGATTCCATGAGCTGGATCTTGAGTGCTTGAAAGCACTAAGCATAAACATGACTTGAAATCCTCAGTATAAAGTAGATAAAGACTGCCACTATGACAAAGTCAAAACAATTAATAACTATCAAACACTTTGGTTTTAACTTTTGCTGCTAGTTTAATCAATATTGTCATACAGCCAAACAAATAAAAAAATTGGCACACTTACATTTCACAAAGTTAGATTTTGTCACCTGGATCAGGGTACAGTTCTCACACCTAGTTGGATAGTGGTGACTGTGAAATTGTCATTATGCAATGAAAATATGGAAGGTTCAGGAAAATAAACCAATTTTTTTACCACAGAAGAAAGTAGGAGTACCAAATGAAAATGAAAATACAAAAACACGAACACACTTAACAATATTTTGGTTTAAACCCTTATTTTTGTTCATAAACCTGGACATTTAACAAGGAGAAGTGTTCACACATTGTAGCCTACTGCATGACTTCTTCTTTTTTTTTTTAAAAAAAATAAATAAATTAATAAATAAATTGGAGAATGGGGTGGTGAAAGTTGAGGTGGTGGCAGTAAAAAATTGTGATATTGTGAAGTGAACCAGCAAATGACTAAAATATATATATTGCAGGTGAAGATGAAACTTCAGAGCAGATATACATGAATGTAAAGTTGTGTTAATGGGGGAAAAAAATTGAATTTTGTAAAAATTGTTTATAAAAAAAAAGTGATTTAGGCAAGAAGAATATCTGGTTTCAGGGATGGTACTCATGTTCCTGTCTGTGAAGTACAAATGCAGTGACGGTGTGTGTACACCTGTTCTTCCCAAATAGCACAATCCTATATACAAAAATAAGGTTTTAACCGAAATATTCCAAAGTGTGTTCATGTTTTTGTGTTTTCATGTTTGTTAATTTCTCATGCATAATTAAACCTACTCTCACTCATGAGAATGAAAGTGCTTATACTCTTGCCACCACTGCATCAAATAAAATATGTCAAATTAACCCAATACTTTCTCATGTGTTCTTCTTTCATGGATCAGTTGGTAACACACTAATTTGTCAGCAAATCATGAGAACCATTAATTCAATTCAATGTGTGATGTTTTTTTTTTGTAAGAAATAGTCTTTTGGGTAGAGGATGGGACCATATCAGCAGTCATGTAGCTGATATTGGAAAATTATCTAAACAAGATGCCCTGCTGCGGCCTAGATTTAAATCGAGGTCCATTGTATTTCTCTGTGTCTAGATGGTGCCACTTTACAACGATAAACATTACTTATGCCTTAAATGGCAGTAACATGTATTTAATTTTAAGGTTAGGGAGATGAGTTGGATTATATTTTGTTTTATTTACTTTTATATGCATAATGCTTTCTAATCTGGCAATTATTGATTGTTTCTTCATTTTACAAAGAACTGGTTTCTGTCTAAAGTATATTATTTTAAAGATATGGAAGTCACCAGGATTGGCGTTAAGGAGGGTTAAGGGGGACAAAGGTACCCCAGGCTGTAAGACAATTGCTTGCTTGGGGTTGTCGCATACAACAGTTTGTCTTAACTGTGATCGTGTCTGGTACCTTTACAGATTCTGTTTAGCGGTTGCCAATCCCTCATAATTACCTCAAGGGATAAAGGTATATTCTCAAAATACAACTCTAGACCTACTGATAAATTCAAAATAATATATTTTGCAAAAGTTCTTACATAAACTCGATACCAACGTATGGCCTAATAGAAAAGCATCAGACTTCTATCTGAAATAACTGATTACAGGTTAAACCATCCTCACACAGTAAGTAACTTCATCCTAACCGCTAGATGAAAGTTAAAAGTTCATCTCAAAGAAAGAGTGAGCCTGCACCATTGTTCCGTCAGTACTAAAAAATTTTACATCTCCGCGACTGACCAACTAGTACTCCCACTTCAATTTTTTCCAGAATACTGCTGCTTCTCGTGGCTAGCAAGGCCTCGTTTTATTCATATTGTTCCCAGCTGACTCAACATATGCTTGATTTGACAAAGGTAAACCTTATTTTTATTCTGATCATTCTGAAATTTTGATATGTTGTGAAGCCTGTTTTCAATGTCAATTTCAATTATGAGAGAGTTTAACCTAGGTGTTGTAGTTTCTGAGCTTATGTTGAAAAAGCTTTAAATCTGTATTCATTCCTATAATTCTTCAGTCTGTGAACTGATTCTGCTATCAAAATATTCTATAAAAATTTCCTCAACGTTTGACATATAACATGGCTAGATCCAATGTATTTGATAGTGAAAATCTACTCAGACTATAAGTGCAAAGTAAGCTAAAAACTTTGATGTCGCTTATCTCCAAATATATGAGTGCTACTGATCTGAATTATATTTCAAACTTTGTAAAATTTAATTCTCTATCTGATGGTAATATTATTTCCTTGTTATCTATTTCCTTTAATGGTAATTGTTTGTTATTGTAATGACCCTTTGTACCTCACAATATGTTTAAACTTTCATTTCCCTTTTACAGCTTACATATTGTCGGAATCTTTAAGAAAATCGCTCTGTGTGTTCAGTGAAAATTTCCTTTTAATTTGAATGTAGTTTCTACGTCCTCATACCCATATGCCCACAGAAATGCTTAGTTGCAAAGTCAGCAAAATCTCTTACTTTGTCTATAAACATACTTTACTATTAGTTTTTTTATATGTTGTGTATCATTTTATGTCATGCTATGAATCTTTACTGTACCTTGAAAATTAAGTGAAAATTGTTTCTTGTGCTTGCAAGGTCATAAAGTTCATGATATCTCCATAGCACAATTTTCTAGGCCTCAAGTGTTAGACATTATTTGAATTGTACTCTCATTTTACACATCCGAAATTTTTTTTTTAGTACTTTCGAAAACATATAAAACTTTCCTTACTAACATATTTTTTGACTCTCAAACTACTGGAAAATTCTTCTAAAACGATTTTCTGTTGGTTTTAAGTGTTTTTAGGGTCTTTCAAGCCATTTTTGACAAAAGTAAGGTTATATGACAAGGCCCAAGCCTCTGAAGGGGACCCTCTGTCTGGGGTGAGTAACTAAATACAAATAAACATTTTAACGCTTTCTTAAAACTGGTGTTATTTAAATTTTTTGCATTAAAATTTTCAGGCCTTATCAAAAAATCAAAGTTTAATGAAAAATTTTTTGTCAAAAGGAGGGGAGAGGGAGGGAACCCTGAGAACACTTATCCAGGACCTGAGAACCCTAGCACTGGACCTGAAAGTCACTATTAACAATTGGGATCATTGATAGTTAGGAAGAAAATTAAAACATACAAAGCTCAGATAGATGAAATTTTTTTTTTTTGGATTAGGCCTATTATTAATTTTATAACTATGCTGAATATTTTTCTGGCATCAAACAATCATGGATATATCTTTGATGTAATAAATATTTAGCACTGAATTTCCATCCTATCTATATTTTAAAAATTGTCATATGCAAGGAGATAATACAAAGTAGGCAGAAGTTTGATTTAATCTAATGTTATTTCTTAATGCCAAATAAATGTTCAGAGTAAGAGCAATCTGATGGTTCAGTTGGTTAAGGTGTGTGACTGGGGAGCGGAATGTTTCTGGTTCGAATAAGTTGGAAATTTTACTGGGCTGAACAAAGGACAAAACATGGCTCAAATTACACATAACACTCTAACCAGCAGGATTCCCAATGTAGAGCATCTACGAAGGAGGCATATATGCTGTTAATTGAAACTTTGTGGACAATCCTTGAGAATATCCTGGCCAACAATGCCATATGCATTTACAATTGCAATGTCTGCTGTAGGGTGTATGTAATAACTAGGGGTGTGTCTTAAGGCTGATAATAATAGATAATAAGGACAAATCATTAGAATATTGAATGAATGAAGCAACTTACTTCTATGCAGGTACAGGAGTAAAAGTTTTGTAAGGATGAAATCAATGACGATACAGAAACTGGATGGTAAAATGAATTTTATTTGCTCATGACATAGAAGGTTGCTGATATTTATGGAGATGACATGGAAAGCATTCTATTGGAGAAAATTCTTGATATTTGAGGGAAACAACATCCACAAAACTTCATTTGGAATTAGGGAAGTGATTGACTGATCACATAATCGTTTAAGAAATTGTTAAATTGTTGGCACAGATATGTTAAATATCAGAAATGTTGAGGCTAATAACAGAGAAATGGGGTAACTGGTGGTATAGATCATAAATGGGAGATCAATAAAGATCAGAACTGAGATACTTTTCCAGTTTGTAAGGTGTTAAAATACATTATAAAAGTCAGAGTGATTAGAGGGAATAGAGTGGTTTGTGGAAATGATTTATTTAGAAACTGTCCCAATTTGAAAGGAGTTATTTATAAGCAGTTGGATTTGATGTATAAGAGATAAAGCTTTTATTTTTGTGTGCATGTTAGTTGATAGTATGGTGTTGTATCACTCAAAGTGATTGGTAGAATAAATCAAAAATTTTTGGAAGATAGTGACTGAAAGTTGATATAAATTGGATAGGATTTTTAATATATCATAATCAAAGTGAGAAATAAATAACAGAATATCATGGCATGTGGGTATGGAAATATGTGGGCCACTGAGGATGGTTTTGACATCATAGTTATTTGTTATTCTTATGTATTAATCCCTGCACTTCATTTTTATTGGCTGTACAGTATATCTGGTGTCTATCAGAAGGAACAAATTTACTAATGAAGGCTGGAAGGTGTAGCTAATTAAGACAAACTGAAGTTTTTTCATAATAAATGTGGCACATCTTAAATGATGCATTTCACATTTGTTGTTTTATTGAAATATTCTCAAATCTCTTTATTACATCATGTATAAAGCAATAAAGTACCAGCATTTTCTTTAATGAAGTTTAGGAAGACAATGAACTCACCATGTTTTCCATTTATGATTACATGTAAGTCAGGAACATGTTATAAATGAAACTCATATGGTTACTTCTCACATTCTGTATTATAAAATAAATTGTATCATGGCACAGTTACATGGATATATTGTTTATAAAACTGGCAAAAGTTTGTATTTAACTCTTGGGGAATTGTTGCAATGGTAAAACCCTGCACTGAATCATTTAAAAAAATATCTTATGTAATGTTTCAGTCAAAACCTTAATATCAGTTGGACACTGTGCATTGGCAGTTATGGTCTGTCCAACAAATAGATAAGCACCACCAGTTATTAAATAATACAATAAACGTGTACTTTTACACTCATCTGATATGGAAAACTCAGTCCAAGTTGTTATAAAAGTTTGTGTAATATGCCACTATCATTACAAAACATGATCTCTTAACTGTATTTACTACAGTACAAAATGGCACAGAGAAATAGGCATTTCATACTTAGTTGAAACTGCCTGCACAACTTCATACAAAAATGTATGAATTTAATAAGTTGTTTTGTGGCTTAAACATGCCACAAAATAATAACATTTCGAATTCATGTGAATGAAGAAATTTTCATTTAAATTCCTGTAAAATGTCTTTGAAAGTAACACTATATTCAACATCCTTCGCAGATCAATTTTTCTCTCAGAAATAGTTCACTTCAAACATCATTTTCATGACAAAACTCAATAATTGCTTTCTCATGCCTTGTGTGTTGTACCAAGTCAAAATCATTCTTGGCTATTGTTATCCTCTGGATACATCCCTGGAATCCCATATAATATGCAGTGGACAGTCCAGATGGTAGAACAGGAGCTCCACCTTTAATATAAACACAATCTTAATTATAATGGTAAATGTTGTTTTATAGCATAGCACAGCAGAATACCCATAGTTTTATACAAAATTTTGTATAAATTGAAGAAAAAAAAAAACACATCTTTTCTAATGCCTTAGTGCCCACTAAATGCTAACAGTATTTTGTTAACTACTGGCTAGGACACAAAAAGAATTACTTGTATCCAAAGTAAATCATAATTAAATATATGTAATTAGATATTAATTTTAATGAGTATACAGGAAACAAACCCACCAGTTACCACTTTTAGAAATGAGTATAAGCTATGCTACTGTTTATTTGTTGTATTCTGTGTAATTTTTTATTGCTGCACTTGTCCTGGTTTCAGATTTGTTAAGTGATTGGAGTTCTTTCTCTATTTTTGTTCTAGTCTATAGTATCTTATAACACTTCTTTCTTTTCCATTGTTATAATTAGTAGACAATAAGAGGAACTGATTACTAATTCTGAGATAGATATATCACTAGTATTTAAAAAATAAATAATGTTGATGTAACAGTTAAAGGGGGAACTGCTTTAAAGAGGGTGAAAGGTAATAATAACAGTATACCAAAACCAAATAATAGAATACTACTGCTAGTGAACTGTAGGAGTATAATGATTTTTTTTTTTTAAAAAAATATAGATTTAGCTAACTCAGCAGGAATGAAGAATCCAAAAAAGCAATTCTGGATAATGAAGTTTTCCCAGGAATGTACTAAGTGTTCTGCATTCAGAATATGAATGGGTGCAAGGGTGATAAAAATTCTTCACAGGTGTTCTGTTGGATACGTTCTGCCATACACGACGTTTTGACAGCTGTCTGTGTTATCTTCATCAGGTGAAATGGTAGGTCAGTGTTGCTACTATGAGACATCACTGACTGTAAATGCCTCTCAATTCTAGCTCATATAAATACCCAGCAGCCAATGGTCGCATATGAGGCCTGCTGCGGAAGCTCCTCTCCCATTGAGTGCAGTGTATTAATACAGGGTGTTTCAAAAAGAATATATGTATTTCGAATGCATATATTTATTAAACTGTAAGACATACGAATATAAAACTTTACACACATATTTACGAACCTCTTAAGTTCAGATATGTCATCCATCAGCCACACGAACAATATCACATCGATACTCAAATTCCTCCCATACTCGGGCAAGCATGTCCTTTGTCACTGATGTTACGGCAGTACGGATCAGATTCCTCAAGTCCTCAAGGTTCTATGGGAGTGGTGGTACATAAACGTTGTCTTTAATGAAACCCCACAGGAAGAAGTCATAGGGTGTCAAATCCGGTGACCGTGGAGCCCAGCTGATGCATGCTAAGTCGCCAGCTCCTTGACGACCAATCCAACGGTTTGGTAGAGTTTCATTCAGATATTCACGCACTTGGCGACTCCAGTGAGGGGGTGCCCCGTCTTGTTGAAAAATGAAGTTGTCTTCGTGCAGCCTCGGAAACAAGTAGTTTTGTAACATAGCGAGATACTGCTGATCGTTAACCGTGTTTCCATCAAAGAAGAATGGGCCGTAAACAGATGATCAGGATATCACACAAAACACATTGACTTTAGGCAAATCTCGTACATGTTCAATGACTGCATGTGGGTTCTGTAGACCCCAAATTCGAACATTGTGTTTGTTTACCTGACCACTAACATGGAAAGTCGCTTCATCACTGAAAAGATGTGTTGTGCGAAAGTGTTATCATTGTCAATAGCATCATTAATCTTGTTACAAAATGCCATTTGTCATCAGGACACAGAGCTTGTAACAACTGTAACTTGTACGGCTTCATAACCAACCGACGTTTCAAAACACGCCAAATTGTTGTTGTAGGTAGTTGTAACTCCCGACTGGCACGACGAGTTGATTTTGAAGGACTACGTTGGAAAGCAGTTTGAATTCGTGCAACATGTGCCTCAGAAACACGAGGGCGGCCAGGACTCTTTCCTTTACATACACATCCGGTATCTACAAACTGTCAATACCATCTATGAATGTTCCACCCATTCGGAGGATGCATTTGGTACCTCAACCTGAAACGTCTTTGCACTGTAATCACGGAATTGTACTTCGCAAACTCGATAACACAAAATGATTTCTGCTGTGGAGTAGCCATTTTAAACATATGACGGTTACCAAGAATAAAACAAGACAACTGACATCTAGCAGCTATTAAATAAACTAGACTACGTATTCGTTTCTCCAATAGCGGAGCCGGGGCGCAGCGATCGATAGTTTGGACAAAATAATACTTTGTAATACGTATATTCTTTTTGAAACACCCTGTATAATTAGAAATTAGAAGGTGGGAACTTGTAACGGGTTAATGGCATTTTCCCATTACTTTGGAAGATAATTTGAGAAGTTTTAAATATTGGCGGTTTGCGTGGTTGTCTGGTGACGTCAGCATCCGCCAAGTCCGTTGGTTTAGTGAGGTAGGACCAAGTTTTAAAGCATGGGTTGAAACTGGTCATCATCTAGTGACGTCAACATCTGCCGGGTCCGTGAACTCGGGGGTGTAAACCCCAAATTCGGAAGCATGGTGCGCTTGGGAGAAAGACGCACCTAGGCTTCTGGGCGGGCAGTCTGCCGTTGGTCGTGGAGTAGGTGATTCCGTCGTGAAAGTGAACAGTCTGTCGAGTCGACAAGAACGTGTGTTAGCGCTCAGTCATTATGATAAAGAATTAATTTTGTAGAAGGTGATTTCTTTGGTGATATGAAGGAACTTTAGTAATGAAGAAAGAATTTGCAGAATTTTATATGAATTGTTTCATGTTGAGCCATAGGTATGGTCTAAGAACTAGTAAGGGTGTTGTATGAATGAAAAGAGTGTGTGTTATTCAGTCTAAATTTATCGGAAGCATTACCTGTAATCTTAAAGGATCGAAGTACCGATAGCGAACTTTCATAAAGGTTGGGAGTTAGAGCGAGTTTATCTTATTAACTATTAAACGCATGTGTTTCAAATAAGGAGGTGCATTTTCATTTCATTTACCAACATAGTTTTGGTTGGTGACCATGAGAGAAAGAATCTAGTGAGTGCGTGGAAGCTTGAAAGGTTCACAGTAAGTATTGTAGCCGAACCACCAGCATAACCGCGACAAACTGGTCTATCAGTACCAACTGGGGACCAGACAATCTCCAGGTCTAAATTTAAGATAGCACCAATTTTCCTCCCACCCATCCCCCTCACTTCCACCTTCTCTCATAGAACCACTGCTCACCAGATCCTATCTTTATAGATTGTGACTTCGAATTTTGCTTATTTTTAGTTTTAACTTAAAATTTCTGAATATTATTATATATATATATTTATTCAATTTTTTTTTTCAGTTGTTTGCACATGTGTCCGTTACTTGGTGGGCTTTTGGGACCATTAACTGAGGTATACTGTCCTTCCACGACGGGTCCTTTTGTACAGTTTTGCTTTATACTTGCTATTCATCATCGTTTTCCAGCCTGTGCTCTTCTACCCCCACCCTCACTTCCTGCCATGTTTTTTCCCCCACCATGAGCCACCGACATTGTGGCTCACACAGTTGACTGCCGGCAGCGCTTGCGTGCAGCCATCTCAACTCTACTGAGGAAGAGCCATGCTCGAAAATTCTATTCTTTGTGTGATCGTTTTTTTCGTGTACCAACGCCACAGGAATCCCCTTCTTTGGTAAGCGGTGGTTTTTTATCCTGTCCTAATGTTAAATATAATTAGTAATGATTACTATTATTTGCTAGTATTCATTAGGGTATATATCTGGTGGAATACAGAGGAAAAGATAAGAATCAAATGAAAAAGCTTTCCAGAACCATAGAGGGGGGATAATTTGAGCTCCTTTAATATGGTAAACCATTAAAATAAACTAACATTCAAGTCAGAATAAAACTGATGTAATAATAGATCTAAAAATTTAGTTGGAAAGAAATCACCACATTCATCTTCACTAGTAGTACTGATGAAAACAAACATTATGGGTAGGGTTCATCTTTCTAAACAATATGATCAATTTGAAAGAATATTTTGTGATGAGGTCGTAATGGAACAAACCAACAATAGAAAACACTTTAGACAGTAGAAAGTCCATAATTTGAAGAGATAAACTAAATGTAGCTATGAAAATAGGTTGAGGAACATATTGTGACAAAAATTATTGTTAATAAACTATAAGTATGTTTTTCAGAGGGAGAAAGAAAATCAGTTTCATAAATAAAAGAGCTAGCAAGCTGAAAACATGATTAAGAGATAGCCAAATTTAATAATATAATAATACAATTATGGTTTGAAGTTAAGATCAAAGGGTGAAAAACCTTGCATGAACCTCAATAGGTATCAGATGTATCACATTGCATACATGGTTATAATTAATGCCAACATGCACTCACCCCAAGTGGCATTTTCTCATTACATGTTGCATGTTTATCATAATGAGAGGATGCATGAGCGACAAGCACTCAGGGAAAAATGGAATGCATATTCAAATTTGAGAGGAGGGAACTGGATGGTCTTAATATTTAAGATTAACTTGTATTGGAAAGAACATTAGGTGACAATAATTGGGAGAAGAGAATAGGAAACACCTAGCTTTAGGCAAGGGGTAGATTAAAGCATTAGAAGGCAAGCATTAGACATATTCCTAATAAACAGTGATGAAAACTACTGCAAGGGAGTGAGGTGAGATATCAGAATTATAAAGCAGCTACAAAGAAATGTATCATTATCATAGGATGTGTGTTGCGGAACTGAAGACATGTTCCAGGGAAATATTGAAAATGTCATATATCTATAACTTCACTTAAACCATTTAAAATGGGGCCTATCACATATCATTTGTATAGTAAATAACTTTTATAAACATTTTCTTAATAATAAAGTATTTTTATTCTCATGTTCCAATCATTTTCATAAAGAACATAAGATTTTAAAAGTCAAATTTCCTGAACTCAATAGATTTTTCCACATTCATTTCCACTAAGAAAGCATTAAGTTACAAGTATTTTGAGGTGTAATTTGTATGATCTTAAAATTAAATTTAAAGAAATACTTCGATTTAAATTCATATTATGGCGTGCTTGGAGAAAGTGAGAAAGAGCTATTCCAAGTTTTAATACCACATGTCGTTTTCAGCATAGATAAGTGCATTATGAATAAAAATTTTAGTCATTAAGCAAATTCTAAGTATGGTTTTTAGTAATATAAAGAAAATCAAAATCTGTAAGGGAAAATAATAGAAATAGATACAGAAAATCCAGAAAATTCCAGGAATTAAGAATTTAATAACAGTTTTGTGAAAATTTCAAAATTTAGGGAATAAAAATAGGATTTTCAAAGTTTAATTGTAGAAGCTTTTTTGTTCTCTATCAAATAGATGCTTAACGCACAGCTAGAAATCAGAATTTAAGAGAAGCACTGTTGAGAAGTAAATGAAGTCTCAAAAATTGGAACAAATTTCCCTAAGCAACATATGTAAATTTCAGCCTGAAATAAGGAGGAATTAGCCAGGTATTAATTTTAAAAGTTTCACTTTGATGTCATGCTGGTGGGAAATGAATGGCACAAATTCTGTTAATCGTACTTTACTTCCACAATAAGATAGGCACAGTAACTGGGCCGCTTTTAAGCATAGGCTATATAGTCTGTAGCCTAGGGGCCTGCACCACAAATAGGGGGCTCGCACCATAACCCTGGGTCCTCTGCCTGGGCCAGTAGTAGAGTTCGAATTTAAGCATCATTAGTCGGAAGCAGCCATGGCCACTGCCGACAGGGGGCTCACAATAGCATAGGGGCCCACAGAGCCTACATACAGCCCTGTACAGTAATGTAACAGACACCAAAATATGGTGAAAATTTTAATAAATAATTTGATCTAAAAATCTTGGCAGAGGAATGAGTATCCTAAAATATATTAGCAGAAAACAGAAACATAACTTCTCGATGACATAACAGACAAACTATACAATTTCAGAGAAAAGTCATCACAGGTAAAAGGAAACAGAAAAATTAGGACTTTTTTACTCCATAAATTTCAGATGGATAGGAGCAAAATTAGAGGCTAAGGAGATTTTCCCTCCTCAATTTTCTTATGAATAGGCAGCCATTTGGTTATCTGAAGGTAGCTTTCAGTAGTACTTGATCATGGTGGAACATGTGTTTCAATGGCTCTGTAAGAGCTTAGCTACTATCCCCTTGTGGATGATATGAATTTGGCTGGAGTGTTTGGGAATTACAAAAAATGTTCATAATCTACACCGCCATCATTAATTTAGCAGTGAATAATCGGCTGCCTCATATATTACCATGAACTTAAAAGGGTTTTGTCAGGTTTTCACTAACTTCTGAGGGAGTTGTGAAGGCTTTATCAAAGTTGTGGACTTAAATTAGTTAGCTGAATCTACCTGCTGTCTTCATTAAAGGATGTGTATGTCAGATGACTTTCCTTAGGCTTACAACTGATACCGGTGAAACTACAAAAGTTTCCAGTGTATACAGTTTTTTGATAAAGTGATTTTTTTATTTTTATTTTGACTTTGCATGCTCCTACCTGTTAGCTGTTACAAGTTAAATTAATTGCTTGGAAACCAATGTTTAAGAAACCCTGCAACTCAAGAATCTGATTCAAATAGTATATACTGTCTCAGTAACGGTCAGAGCTTCAAGCAATCAGCTGTGCATAACCCCCAAAAGCAACATAGCTTGACAAATACTTGGAAGGATAATAAGACCAGTGCTGTTCATTATTTCTAACAATGATTCTGTAGACTTACAGATAGAAGTTAGGTTGCGTGCACAGTAAATAATGTTTGATTATTTTATGATAGGGATAAAATGATATAGGATAGTGAACAGCTACAAGGGAAAATAGAATGTATCTGGATAGGAAGAGCAACAAGTAATAATAAAAAATGCCAAAAAGATTCAGCTTTTTAGGGTCATTCAAATGGAATGGAATGGCAAGGGAATATTTGTTGGAAGAGTAAACAGTAAATATCTTGTCAAATCAAATTGATAATATATTTAGTTAGGCAGACCTTTAGTAAAATGTCACACAGTCTTGCATTTATCAGAAGGGGTGATGAGGAGACATGATAGTGAAATGAGGGACCTCTCTTGCAAAATGTTGACCATGACCTTGTTTGTGTGTAGTGGCAGTACTGGATCAGCCATGTATCAAGAATTAGCAAATGCTATGGGCCCTGAGCCTTCTGGGGGAGCCCTGTGCCTTTTTTCCCACCTCTACCACTACCGTGGATGGTGAAAACCAAGGGCCTCTTCTTCACATTTGCTTCAGGCCCCACACTGTTTTAATCCAGTTCTGTGTAGTGGGATAGTATGGGACACACAGAGATTTTCTAGTGTTTTGTCGCAATGTAATCTTCATGGGTCTCAAGTCCTATTGTGTTGTGATACGTAACACAATGTTCCAACAGCCTGCCTCTCATTACACTTCCATTTATACACTTCTTAGCAGAGCATCTTACCATGGTCCACTATGACATCTATGCCAAAGCTGGTTGCTTCATAGCCCACTATCTGAATGCACGGTCCACTGCAGAGTACTGGCATGCTAATTCTGATACTCTCACTAGCACTAGGATTAATCTGTGGGTTGATGAGAAATCTGGGCTACTTCATTCACTCTCTTGACATCGTGGAGTAATTATCTGTCACTTTCACATCATCCCTGTTGATACTGTTATCATTGAACTGAATTTCTGGTGTCTTACTTATGACAGAATCCCAGAAGGTAGATGCTCTGGTCAACACAACCACCATTTTATTAAACTCTGTCTCATGTTCTTTGTTGATAGCACATTTCCATATTATATATTTGTCCAGTTGCTTGCATCTTAGTTGGTGTTTATGTTCCATTTTGCACTACTTGATGGCCCTGGTAGTCTGAGCATTTAAACTTTACCTCTCTGTAATGTGGAATGTAATAAATTCTGGGAATCCTCAGGCCTAGATCATTCTTGACCAGATGCATCATGTTACATATCTTTGTGAGAGGCCCATGCTGTGTTGGAAGCCTTCCTATTATAGTTAACATGTTACCTGCTTAGGGGTGGTAACAAGAGCTTTCGGTGTCTTCATAGCTCTTTTGATGGTCTAATAATTATTTCTCTTTCTATCTACATGTTATGAGTAGCCATAACATCTGAATATGGTCTTGAGGCATTTCATTTCTTCCAGCATGCTATCAGTGTCAAAGATATATCTCACCCTGTGCACAACGTGGTGTTATATTGTGCCAAATGATGGAATCTGGTGGCACTATGTAGCCAACAGTGTGGACAGGTTTCTGGTACAGAATGTGCACCATGGTTTCCTTGGACCTCACCATCATAAAAATACCCAAGAAAGGGAGGCTTGTATCATTTTAATTGTGAAGTTCTTATTTGGACAAATCCCACTGGGATTTTTAATCAATTCTTCTAAATCCTGGCTACCGTTTCACCACAAAGCAAAAGTATAATCAATGTAATGGTAAAAGTAGGTTGTTCTCCAGGTCCCCTTTTCAAAATTCCTCCATATAGAGATTTACTACAACTGTTGAGAGATCGGAGGGTCCCTATGGCCACTCCATCAGATTGCTAATAGTACATCCCTCCATACATGAACTATGTGAATGTGAGCACGTGATCAAAAAGTCTTTAATGCTTGGTTCAAAATGTAGACTTTTCAAGTCTATAATCTCCTTCTTCAGAACATGGTGGAGGGAGACTGTGTCAGAACTGTCCAAGATGTCAAAATCTGAAATTGTTAAAGTGCAGATAGTCTTCACAAATTCATCCATGAAATCGCCGGCCCATAAAGGAGCTAAGGAGATGGTTAAAAAACTTGTCTAGCTGGTAAGTCGATAACTCAATGGCACTGATGATAGGATAAAATAGCACATCATTCTTCTGAAACTTACATAAAAAGATATAGCCTTAATGGTCTCACTGCATGTGAATGAATTCTCTTAGTCACCTCTTCGGGTAGTCTGGATTTCTCTACGAGAGTTATCACCTTTTTCATAACTTTTGTAGTAGGATTGTAAGAATCATAGTTTAGAATGGTTGTCACCTTTTCATCATGTTCTTTAGTGGGAAGGAGAACTGTAGAATTACACTTATCCACTGATAAAATGACTATGTTGTCTTTATTCACGATATTGGTTTTTGGTGATTTTTAGGACCTGATAGGTATCATACTATATTATCTTGCTTCTTGTCCATGTAGGCTGCACATGACTGATCTATTGCACAGATGATGCGAGTATGCATTTGGGGGCTAAATCAAACTTTATGCACCTGAAAAGCTAAGAGACAGTTGAGTCATCATGCTGTGAACCAGTGAGATTTTCCATAGAGCGATCAAACCCAAGACACTTGTGATGTAAGTGGGAACATGTGGCAAGGCAGGTTAGCCGAGGCAGTAGCAGCAAGGTTATAACCAGTGGAAGTCATGTGATACTTGATGAGACAATTGCGTTTTCATGACACCCTCTGTCTTGACACCTGTGAAGATTCCATTGCATAATTTTAACATTTCCACTTGTAGGTAATCCATCACATCCTCTTCCAGATGCTGTGCATATTTGCAAAGCAAGATTCCATATACTACCAGATTTCTAAGCTTAGTGAAGTTTGGATTGGGGGGGGGGGGGAAAGAGGGTGTATAACCACCAGTAAATGGAACATATAACCTATTTTCTATGTAACAAATGTACTTTTGTTTGTGAATTGTGTAGTTTGTGAGGCAGAGATTGGGGAAAGTTCCAGCATCTGCCTGAATGATTGTAGTAAATTACCTAAAAACTGCAATCAGGTTGGCCAGTATGCCAGGCCTGGGAATTGAAACTGGGGCCATTGTACTCCTCCGATCTGGTGTGGTGGTACTTTAACACGTGCAATCACAGTGGTGTGTGGGTTACGCATTATGGATGTCAAACATAGGAATTGGTGCAAAGGAGGGCAAATAGATTAGCTTACAGATGTTATAGTAGGACACTATTAATTGCAGATTATGGTTTATTATAGTCATAGGTTAGTGATGAGGCCAGATCAGTGGCGTAGCTAGGTCAACAAGGGCCCCGGTGCAAAAAACTTATTTTGAGCCCTCAGGCCAAATGGGCGACCTTTTTTTTGCTTTGTGTTGCTGGTAGGGGCCCCCTGCGCAGTGAGAGGGCCCTTAGTGAGGCTTCCTGTGTCTCAGGGGCCCCCTTAGAATACTGTAGAGCTAAAAAAAAGGTCGCCAGTTTGCCATTGGGGGCCCCCTGAGCGTAGGGGCCCCGGTGCACTGCACCGCCTAGCCCCATAGTAGCTACGCCCCTGGGCCAGATAATGAGCTAATAATTAATAATAATGTGTGGATGGAAAAAAGATCAACAACCATAAACCATTTCATGATTTCAGATAATAATAATAAATTTGTGTGGTCTTCATAATCTGGTGACAGGGTTTCTATTGGTTGTGCATTCCACCCATGTGGTAGCTGCCTTAACCTAACCTGGCAATCCTTCTAGGCAAAGTGGCCATACAGTTTAAAGTGGAATCTGAACCATGGAAACTTTCTTAAGTACTTCACATTACATAGCAAGCAGTGCCAGAGGTAAAGGTTGGCTTAAGGGCCTATGAAAATCCCCACTGAGACAAGGATTTGAACCAAGGATCTTTCAATCCCCAGTCAGACACCTTAGGCACTGAGTCACCAGATCACTCTTGTTTTCAGATTTAAGGGTCTGGGAAAGTTTCATTTGCAAATTAGCTTGATAAAGATAGTGAATAATTTAGCACAGACATTGAAAGAATTTAATGTCAAATTTTCTTAGTGGAAAAAATAGATGAGTCTGGAAATTAACACCGGGCAATAAGATCCATTGAAAATCATAATAATAATTAGTTTCTAAACAATGTAATAAGTATATACTGGTAATACTAAATGTCATGTGTCAAACATCTATGTTTATCTTTCAGTGATGGTAATGTATTCAGTTTGACATATAGCCATCCAAAAATTAATTTATTCAGAAATAAAATTGATTTAAATGAATGAAATCCAATTTTCATAACTAACGCATTGGAACTGTTGAACATTATTCCAAAAAAATCTTTCGTAATTCCAAAAAAATAAATAAATCATAATTTGAGTTTACTTATGTGATGAAGCATATGGGAGTTAGCTGATTATAATCCCTTTTGTGGATTTTAGAAAAACAGAAATGGTATGTAGCTAAGTTTTAAGCATAATACAGACCTAACCAGATCCATCCATTTGAGTGTAATCTGACAGGTCCTGAAGATGCTATCACTCGAATAGGTTTTTCCTCATCTACTTGGAGGAAGCCATGTCTCTGTCGCCTATAAGCAATCACTTTGTGCCATATGCCATCACTTACATAGACCTGCAGAACAGACAAATTATTTAAGTTCACTTTTATAATAACGATGAGTTTGAAACGTTAAAATCTGGTTGTGGAAACACTTGCTTACCACAGACAATGGCACCATACCACCATCATTCAAGAAAATCAGAGACCCATATCCTATTCTATCTTCTATTATAATTTTCTTTCCAGCATCTTGTTTCCTTGGAATCCTTTTATTACATTTAATAGTTTTACAATATTTAATATGATTGTATTTCCAACTACTATCCCACAATCTCATTCTTTCTCAATTTTTTTTTTTTTTTTTTTTTGAAAAATATTTTGAATTATTATTAGTCAATTTCATTTACATTATTGGGAACAAATTGTATTTTTTTGTAGCATTAATAACTTTAATTTACTTATTGATCATCATACATAGAGTTAACACTTTGCATATTAAATTTGTGGCTGAGAGTTTTTTCAATCTTTTTCCATTCATAATTATCTCAATTAACAAGCATGTAGCTATGTAATAGAAGGTGAATTCATACACATAAACCATCAAAAACAATTCTCTCTCATGAAACAATGGAAAACCTAAAAAGGGCCAAGGATTAGGGCATCAAACATTTAACCTAAATATGATTGATGGAAAACTCATTAATTGATAAGGAAAAGTTAATAGAGACCTTTAACAACATATAATATGTGGAAATAAGCTTTTAAAATAGAGAAATTTTTCTAAATGATTAGTTTCTCAGGAACAACAATGGAAGAAGCCAGTTATCAGCACAATATAAAGAACACATTAGAAATACTGAAAAAAAGAAGAAAAAACCAGCTTATACATATACCTGATTAAATTACAAGACCAATGGCAAAACACTTTTCAGCCAACCAAACAGTACAACAATGGAAGTAGGAAAAATAGTAGTTGACATTGAACATTAAAATGACCATGTAACACAAAAGTCCTATAGCAAATGTCTATTAAGAATTCTGTTACAGGAAAGGAACCAATGTTAGACCTCCATTTTGAATTTTACTTGACTTGTCTTTGATTTGGTTTTAATTTAATTTTAATTGAATAAATTCTTTGGTATGTTTACAAATAGCCTGCATGACAGAAGTTAGTAAATATTTGATGGTCTTAAAATTCATTTTTTAGTAAAAAGTTTCAAAAACAGTTTCTGAGAAAAATGTAGCTAAAGTCAGATCAATGTTAAGTACATACACAAAAATACCAGAAATGTATATTAAAATCAAAAAAAAAAAATTTGAAAGTGTTTTCTTTCCAGATTTGACCATGTGGTATAAACAATTTAGATTATTTGACAATAATATTTTTTGA
The DNA here is from genome assembly GCA_031002005.1 of Vandiemenella viatica. Lineage (NCBI taxonomy): Eukaryota > Metazoa > Arthropoda > Insecta > Orthoptera > Morabidae > Vandiemenella > Vandiemenella viatica. Next base: position 100,228,771 of record JARYHS010008075.1, on the reverse strand, counting down.
TAATTTACCATCTTAGAAAAAGTTGTAATTTTCTATACTAATAAGTTCTTCCACTAATAACAAAAATCACTTCTTTTTTTTCACTGACGATTCTATTTCTTTTGGCGATCTAACACATCATTTCAAATCACTGTAATAAATTGACAAAATATTAATATGAATTATGGGGATCCAAATTAGGAAACTTGGAGGGGTTCAAACTAGGATGTCTTTGACTTGAAAGTTTCAGGGATTTAAAAAAAAAAATGTTGATTAGGTATCAAAGTGATGGTGATATAGAACAGTATTTGCCAAGGACACTGAAGTAAAAAGATGGTTATTTTCTCCCTTTGGAACACTATAAAAATGTTGTATAATGCACCTCTCTAAAAACTTTCACTCTTAGTGGAAGCAATAATAGTGTAAACAATGGGATACTCGTCTCTCCCCAACCCTGCAAACTTCAAAATATATAATTTCTTTCGATATCTATAAATTGGATAATGATGACAGTGAAACTGCCACTAAGCTCTGAAGATAAAATAGGATGAGGGAAAATAATCCAACACATACCATAAGTGAAGGGAGAAGGGCCAGATGAATAATAAAAAAAAAACACACACACACACTATACAATATTTTGGTTTGCAACCTTAATCGCATTGGAAGTGCAAGATACAGCAGGGGAAGATTTTTAAACATTGGGACCTACCATTTGAATAAATCAATGATGAAACAAGAGAAATGAGTGGGGACTGAACAAGTGAAGTGTGAAGTTGACCAATGTTAATTGTGGGACCGAATAATATCTGTGATGATCAGCTGAAGTAAAATAAAATATTTCGAACTGTTGTAAGAGTAAATAAGTAAAATAAGAATCTATGTATATAAATGTATATTAAAAACTATATATATATATATATATATATATATATATATATTGACTGTAAATTTCTAAAAATATAAGAGACAGGTTTACAGGAGGGGTTGAGCATAGGTTGAGGCCAAGGGTAAGTCTTGGGCCCAGTTAGTGTTGATAGACCAATTCCCATCTATGGAGTTCTAAAGAGATAGACGTGTCTGAAAAAACTCAGATTGCTTTACGGTTAAAGCTGTGAGAGTTTTCCTCGACACCACCACCTCTTCAGAGTTCTGTAGATTGGAAATGGCCTATCGACAAATCCTAGGTACCAGAATACCCCTGGCATCAACCTACACTAAGACCTCTGCTGTAACCTGTCACTTACAACTTTAGAAATTTACAATCAATTTATATATATATGATTTCTAAAGTTTGTATATTTTTAAATATATATTTATACATTTTAGTAACAATGACACAGAAAGAACTGCCATGAGGCGATATTTATATGGAAGAGAAAGATAAATTATATCTAACACTCGCCAGAAGGGAGGAGTTCAGCAGGAAAAAAAAAAAAAAATTATGGGGATCCAAATTAGGAAACTTGGAGAGGTTCAAACTAGGATGTCTTTGACTAGAAAGTTTCAGGGATTTAAAAAAAAAAAATGTTGATTAGGTATCAAAGTGATGGTGATATAGAACAGTATTTGCCAAGGACACTGAAGTAAAAAGATGGTTATTTTCTCCCTTTGGAACACTATAAAAATGTTGTATAATGCACCTCTCTAAAAACTTTCACTCTTAGTGGAAGCAATAATAGTGTAAACAATGGGATACTCGTCTCTCCCCAACCCTGCAAACTTCAAAATATATAATTTCTTTCGATATCTATAAATTGGATAATGATGACAGTGAAACTGCCACTAAGCTCTGAAGATAAAATAGGATGAGGGAAAATAATCCAACACATACCATAAGTGAAGGGAGAAGGGCCAGATGAATAATAAAAAAAAAACACACACACACACTATACAATATTTTGGTTTGCAACCTTAATCGCATTGGAAGTGCAAGATACAGCAGGGGAAGATTTTTAAACATTGGGACCTACCATTTGAATAAATCAATGATGAAACAAGAGAAATGAGTGGGGACTGAACAAGTGAAGTGTGAAGTTGACCAATGTTAATTGTGGGACCGAATAATATCTGTGATGATCAGCTGAAGTAAAATAAAATATTTCGAACTGTTGTAAGAGTAAATAAGTAAAATAAGAATCTATGTATATAAATGTATATTAAAAACTATATATATATATATATATATATATATATATTGACTGTAAATTTCTAAAAATATAAGAGACAGGTTTACAGGAGGGGTTGAGGCCAAGGGTAAGTCTTGGGCCCAGTTAGTGTTGATAGACCAATTCCCATCTATGGAGTTCTAAAGAGATAGATGTGTCTGAAAAAACTTAGATTGCTTTACGGTTAAAGCTGTGAGAGTTTTCCTCGACACCACCACCTCTTCAGAGTTCTGTAGATTGGAAATGGCCTATCGACAAATCCTAGGTACCAGAATACCCCTGGCATCAACCTACACTAAGACCTCTGCTGTAACCTGTCACTTACAACTTTAGAAATTTACAATCAATTTATATATATATGATTTCTAAAGTTTGTATATTTTTAAATATATATTTATACATTTTAGTAACAATGACACAGGAAGAACTGCCATGAGGCGATATTTATATGGAAGAGAAAGATAAATTATATCTAACACTCGCCAGAAGGGAGGAGTTCAGCAGGGGGGGAAAAAAAAAAAAAAAAAAAAAAAAATATACACAACACAAAAAAACATAATATTTTAGGCAAAATCCTTTTTCGAGAATGTAGAAATACATGACAAGCTTGCACAAGCACCTGCAGTAATTGCAAGCTAGAGAACAACATAAGAAAAGGGGGACCTTTAAAACAGGAGAAATAATAGTAATAAAAATATAAATAAATAAAAAAGAAATTTTTTGAAATAAGGTCTATATCTACATAAAAAATTAATTATTCTGTCCTGTGTAGGGTACAACGGATTGAGGAAGAAAGATATTATCTGAAATTGAGGCTCGGGGGAGGGAGGGTTGCAAGGGGCCTGGTGTGCACACTGTGCTGGCAGGCCAGTTCTCACCTGTGGAGTTTAACTGGGAAGTAGTAACGGGAAGTACACTGATGACTGTGATTGAAGCAATTATAGATTTCACAAATTTTATGATTGCTGGTATTGCAAGCAGTGTGGAGGTCTAGGTTCAGAGATTAAACTGTCTGTCTGTGACCATTCATTCTGATGGATAACATGTTGGAAGTGAGGCCGATATAAGAACTTTGGCAGTGGAGGCAGGTGAGTTGGTATATTACATGGGTTGTGGTACACGTTGAATGGGCTATGATGGGGTAGGTTTTCCCTAGTAGGGTTGCAATAGTTTGTGTTTTAAAGGTTCCCTTTTCCTTATATTGTTCTATTTCTTGCAATTAATTTTTACAATTGTATTATTGTTGCTTCCTCACCACCTCCAACAGTCAGGTCCATTCTGCATGTGGCTGTGTTGATGGCAGTTTCTTCTTCAAACACGACCACATATTTTTATGTACTTGAAATATTTGTTTTATTTTACTTTGACTGATCATCACAGCTATTGTTCTGTCCCAAAACTATATATCTCACCTTTGACATTATTAATATTGCAAATCAAAATATTTTGTTGTGTTTTTTTCTTTTTTGTTGTATTTTCTTGTGTTTGTCTGACCCCCCCCCCCCCCCCCTGTGGTAAGCAATGGGTTATTTTTTCCTATCCTATTTTTGATATTTATGTGTTCAAATATTTGCTGCAAGAATGCAGCACCATCCAAATGAAGTAAAAGGGTAAGGGAGGGGGGTCCAGCTTACTGACCCAGGTGCAGGCTCTACCAGCTGCATTAAAATGATGATGCTTTTCACAGCAGTTAAGACTTATGGAAAGCAATTTAACAAATTTGGAGAGATCCTGAATCTGATTATATGGTACTCATTATAATGTACCAAAATATGGCTGTAGAAGATATTCCAAAGGAATACATAGGCCTAATGCAATTATTATTAATTTTTCTTTGCAAAGCACAATCTTATATACATATAAAAATAGACGTGTATTTTCCTATATTTCACTTTTCAGCCACCACTACCTAGCACAGATCACTGGTGTTTGTGTGTGGAAGTAGCATTGAGTTTCCTGTCATGCACAATGTTGGCTGAATGCCAAAAGCTGTGGGGATGTGGGAGGTATGAGGGTTAGAAGTTTCCGATGCAGGGCATTTTCGCATTTCGTCCAAAGACTTGTGTCTCCGTCTATGTCACTCTGCTTAATTAGCATAGACCATTGGTGTCTGTGTGTGGTAGTGGTATCATGTACTATGATGGTTAGATGTCAGTAGCTATGGGGGTGTGGGTGATATGGTGGTTGAAAGTGGTTGACCTGCGGCACTTTTATATTTCTACCAAAAACATATGTGTCATAGTGTATCACTTTTCAGCCAAAACTATCTAGCGCAGATGACTGTTGTTTGTGTGTGGTAATAGCACAGAGTCACCTGTCAATTACAACATTGGCCGAATTTTGGTAACTGTAGTAGTGTGGGAGATATTGTGGTTGAAAGTGGCCAATCAAGGATATTTTCGTATTTCAACCAACGGCATATGTCTCCGTATATGTCACTCTGCTGCGACAATTACATAGCATAGACCGTTGGTGTTTGTGTGTGGTAGTGGTATCGTGTCTTCTTTCATGTACTATGGTGAATAGATGTTGGAAGCTATGGGGGTGTGGGAGATAAGGTGGTTGAAAGTGGTCGACCTGCGGCACTTTCATATTTCTACCTAAAACGTATGTGTCATGGTGTATCACTTTTCAGCCAAAACTATCTAGCACAGATCACTGATGTTTGTGTGTGGTAGTAGCACAGAGTCACCCATTGATCACAACATTGGTCAAATTTCGGTAACTGTGGGAGTGTGGGAGATATGGTGGTTGAAATTGGTCGATCAACGATTAATTCATATTTCGACCAAAGACATGTGTGTCGGTATATTTTACTTTGCTGCCTGAATTACATAGCGCAGATGACTGGCATTTATGTGTGGTAATAGCATCGAGTTTCCCATCGTGCACTATGGTGGTTAGATGTCGGTAGCTGTCAATCCAAATTCTTACAAACACAAACGAAGTCGTGGGTACCAGCTAGTTTGTCATAAAACCTGAATTTTGCTAATAAATGATCAAAATTAGTTTAAAGAGTTGCGAGCTAATAAGAATCCAACAGTAAAGCATGTTTAAAATGATTTTTTTGCAGGTTTAAAATGATAAGAATGAGTAAAGAATAAAATCCGATCATAACAATTTGTCAACATTGTTGGTATAAAGGAAAATCCTTATTTTTAAATAGAAAACATTCCCTTAATGTTCAGAGATGCAGTAAGTCATATCAATAAAAACAAGACAGGTCACTTTAGGGTTATATAATAGTACAGAAGAGATATTTGATTTTGAAATTGAAATTAACATGTTTGAACGACCGGAAAAAAAAACAGTTAATGATTCCAAAGCGCTGAATTTTCAAACTACAGAAAAGATTTATAACTCAAAAGATATGTCAAATTTTAGACTAATTATGTAAAAGTTTAGAATCTGTAGGTAAAGGCTAAGTAACATTTTTAAGAGAAAATGATTTTGAATAGAAAATAGAAATTACACAAAGCTGAGTTTAGCCAGATACAAACTGGAAAGTATGTTTAAAAGATTTTCCAATGCACACTGAACAAGTTTTTGTAAAAAATCATGCATTATATTGGCCAGAATAAGAAAAAAAAATTAATGATAAATACCAAAAAATGGCGATAGCCGATCGTAAGATTTGAAAATAGTTTTGAAAGGAGAAAATTGAAACTATATGAAGGAGACTAGTTAACGGTTAAACAGCTTCATATTATATAGAAAATTGCACACTGAAGTGTTTAAAACATATTTCAGCTCTGTAACACAAATAGTTTAGGAGATATAGAAATTTCAAGTTAAGATGCAACTGAGGATTGCACTAAGATCGAAAATTGTAAACAAGCCAGATTATACATCGAAAGATCATGGAGGATGAATAGATTATTTTAAAGTAGCAATTAACACCACAGCTCCAATACTGTGCCAGTGAGAGAAAATTTTACATTTGGCCACTTTAATAATTTTTTACAGATAAATGGCTGATGTTAGAAAAGATTTCATGAGTTGTTTTAATGTTTAGTGAGGCCCGCCTCTCCCAAAAATTTCAGAAAGATCAGAGCAAAAATAAGTTAGAATATTTTGAATATCCATATGTTGCAAAATCTACCCAGTCCTACAAATAGAGCCCCGGAACCCATGGAGGGGCAGTTATTTGAAGGTGCTTTGACAGTGAGGTTGTGATTGGTGCACTGCACATTGGGCATGAAAAGTGGGGAAGGAGAAGGAAGTCATTTAATCTAGGCAGCCATTTTAGATTATTTTTAACAGTTAGTGGGGAACTGTTTCTATACCAATGTAACTGAACTTTATTCAGTTAGGGAGTCATCAGTGGTTGCTTGCTGCTTATTTCAGGGTTTTAAACCTGCAATTATCTAATTTGGTGAAGAATTTTGATGCTTTAAATTTGATTACTGTATGATGTTTTAATTTCTGAAGAATATACAGTGTGAACATTTCATGAAAGTCTGCTGTGAACATTATTTAAATAACCTACCTTCTTCTCCTGAGGTATAACAGAGAATTGGCGACTGGACAACCGTATATCTTTAGGCTACATTAACGGTCACAGTTTAGCGAAGCTGTTATGCGCAAACCCCCAGCTAAAGCTTTTCATCTAACAAATCCTTACAAAAACCTTTTACTTATTGATAGTGTAATATAATTATTCATAGCCACAGCTCTGAAAGTAGCTATTTTTTGCGTGTAATAAATTTTATTAAGAAATTGGTGTTTGTGCGATTCATTTAATTGCACTCTTACACTCGGTCAAGATGTCATTAATTTGATAAGTAATGTAGCATTAAATAATACACCTTTTTAAAAGCTGTATTCCTTGTCAATTCAACAATTGTTCAAGGAATCGATACCTATACTGGTTTCTCTAGTATTGCAACCAAGCATTGTTAGCTGCAAGCAGAATGCATGATTTAATAAAATCATGACTTGTTGACTTTATGAAATATTTCAATATTAGAAGCAGGAAAGTTTTATGGTAAATTTCAGAGCAATTAGACCATCATTTGAAGTTACTAAATATTATCATATAGCTGCAGGAGTTACAGCACAGGCAAGCCAGGCATAGAAATGACAACTCAGAGTTTATCCAATGAAGGATTCTCCCTACCGCCTGATCAGTGTGTACTGAGTTTACTATCAAATGTTATGCCTAGATATTTATGCTTAAGATCTTCAATGAGCAATGCTTCTTATATCCTACAATAATTTTAAATATTTATTTCTTTACGTTCATGCCTAATTAGCTAATTCTTCTTGGTAGCCTATTTATTCTCCTTCTTGATCTCCACTCTATTAGTAATACTACTACAACTTTGATTTCTCTGTGTTACATGACAAAATTTTATTAATTGTCTCACCAGGCAAGACTGAAATCAGAGATGGTAGGCCAATTGAGTGGAGTTAAGTTAAAATGTTTCAAATAAATTTCTTACTCAGAAATAAGGTTAAAATGTTGATTTATCACAGCTGTATGCAGCCACTCCAACAATTAATGTTTCTGTGTGAAATATTTATTAGTTTGGAAAGAAAAAATTCAGCAATTTAATAACTAATTATGGATTTCATGTTTTATTACACAATACATGCCATTAAATGCAATAATTTAAAATAGCAAATAGATGTGTTGTTTTGTGGAATATATGAAAATTCAGTGACCGGTAGATTACATTTTCAATGATTTATCTGCATTACCTTAGATCGAGAAATCTCTTGGGAACTTGGTTTCTTGCCTAGGTTGAAACTCATCTCTAGGAATCCATCAACAACAGAAACAGCAAAGTATCTGCCCTTGTTATTCTTTCCTCTCCCTAACCATAGTAAAAGACCATTCAGCTCTGTTGTACGAAACACTATTTCATATCGGTTTGTTCGTTCACCTTTCCTTCTGAAATGAAGAATTAGTTTTTTGTTTAGTATCTTATCTCCAAAATCTGTCTTATGTACTACTTCAGTTGAAATGAAGACAATAAATTAAACCTGCTTTTGATAATGCCATATTTTATCAGATACTATCCAAAACATATTCAAATCTATTTGGTGTTGCACCAAAATTTCTGGATACAATAATATTTCTACAATATGAATGAACATGAACATTGAGCTTGTTTTTCAAAATATCTATGTAGTTGTTCATTAAAATAAATGTTAGCCATGATACAGTAATGTTAATTGTAGCTGTTGTTAATATTGTAATTCTTAATACTATTTCCTGTTTCTTATTGTTTAAAAAATTGTCGTGAATTTATTACAATTATCATAACTGGGACTTACCCCTTATCAAAAAATTCTGTGTCATCTTCATCATACATGTCGTCTTCAGCACTATTTTCATATTCTGAATAAATGCTGTAGTCCATTTCTTCTTGTGAACTGATATCTGTGTTGTTTATGTTGAAAGAGGTGTTAGTGCTATTGGAAGGTTACAGAATACCAAGGTAATTAGTATGTTAGTAATAACAGAATTTAACTTCTAAATTCTTAATCATGTAAATTTCAACTTATTTTCTGGAGAATGATTTCTCACTAGATGTAACTATGTACATTCTACTATGTAGATGGAAAATGCTTATGAACCATTTGGAAGTTTTTCATCATATCATTCACAGTTTATTGAGTTAGATGTTTGGAAAGCATAATATTTATGAGCATAGCTGAAGATTTATGTATAAAATTAAGGTTATAATAAACTTTGAGAAATCTAAATAACTCACTGTAAAATAAGGGAAGCAATACATTTATTGTATATATAACAATCATGTAAAACTTTTAGAAGGAAGTTATAAGATACAGCATACTGGAATAATTAATGAGATCAAGGATAATGATGAAATGAGATCAAATACTGAGTGACAAGTTGCTGTTAACAGGGAGTCTAAGGATGTTTTTATGAAGACTGAAGTATCTGTTGGTTCTTAAGGGGTCTAGGTTGATTAGGCAAAAAGCTTTGAGGCTACATTAGGAATTGTAACAAAAGTATCATTCTTTCCTGATTATCAGAATATGCAATCAAACATTCACGAATGAAAGTAAATATTAAGACAGAGATGCTGGCAGTGTTTGAATGATGTGTGACCATAAACAAGCTGAATAGAGGGTAATATGATCTATGCAAGTTGTAATGTTTATGAGAAAGAGAGTAACATGGAAGATAACTTTATATTAATTATTCCTGATAAAGTAAGCCAGATTCTGTTGTCACTGGTAGCCATTCTGCAAACAACATTTACAGGAAGAGGTGTGCATTTGTCTTGCCAGATCATAACAAATGTGAAACTTAAATGAAGCATCGACCTGCTGGGTAAGCTGAAGAAATTAGTAACTCTTGCAAGAGGTGTACAATGATAATGTGGTGTCATGTGTGCATGTTGCTAAGTGATACAAATGATCCTCTGAGGGACGAGAGAAAGTTGAAGACTATGGATACTCAGTTAACCTTGTTACTGTAAAAACTGTGGAAACCATTACAAAATATAACAAAATTGTTGGCTACAATTGCTTGTTAATCATTTATATTATGGAAGGCACAATTAGCACCAATAAAGAGACTATGAGACAAATTTTTACATGGCCACTGAACATATGCAAAGTCTGTTAAATATTGGTGGCAGAAAATCTGTAGAAAATGTCTGGAAATACTTGCACACAGACTTTATGAAATGATTCGCAGTGGAACCTTACATCATAAAAGATCATAGGTGGATGAGATATGGACTTTTAGCACAATCTTAAACAAAAAAGTAACCAATGCTCTGGAAATCTCCCATATCACTGACAATAAAGAGGGCAAGATGAGAAGGTCAAGATGAAAGTGATTTTTATTGTTTTATTCAATATCAAAGTGTCATCATCATATCACAAGGTTAATCAGAAACATTATCTTAAGTCTTCACTCAACCTGAGACAATGACTGAGGAAGAAGAGGATTGAGCTGTGAAGGACAAAATATGCACTCTGCATCATATGATGCTCGCAGTCACCTTGCACTGCCAGTGTGACAATTTCTGAATAGTAAGATCCTATTGCTGGATCAAATACTTTACTCAACAGGTTCAACACTATGTAAATTTTACATGTTCTCTATGATAAAATAGAATTTCAAAGGGTGTGTGCATGAGGTCAAATGTCAAAAAGTATGTTACCAAGGTGGCTGAGGGAGAATGACTTACAGCTCTACTTTCAACAATGGAGAATTGTATCCAACTATTTATAGCTAGAAGAGGACAGTATGTTGAAGCAGAAACACAGTCAATTATAATATTGTAACAATAAATCTATTGTTTGCCATCAGTCTCATTATTCAATAGCCAAATGATGTACAATAGAAGTTTCCAATAAAACAGGCATGTTGTCAAACAGTTACATGGATAAAGATGGCAGTTGAAGACCTCTCCAGCTGGATTCAACAGTTTCTAGGCTATCTAGGTAGGTTGAATCATGATATAAAATGCTGACAGACCCAGAACTGAATATACTTGACTGCATATTCAAGGTCTGAAATCTCGGAAATAATAGCGAGGAAGTGGTGGTCGGTGTGACGAAAATTAATAATAATTACTAAAGTGATAACTTTAAAGAACGGAAAAAATGGAACCTAGCAGAGAACTGTAAGCTTAAGTATTAATAATTAATTAAGAACAATATTTTGGTGTTTGGAGAGAGAAGAGTAAGGTAATATAATAAGGTAAAGTCTCAGTTGAAGATATTTTAAAAGAGACGTTTATGCGGCAGCCAGTAAGGGTTTTGGTGGGCTGTTTGTTGACACTAAGGTGCCTTGACCCAGTTGTGGCCAACCAACCTTAGAAAATGAAAACTAGTCCTTGTTATGGGAGTGGAAGGTTTATCTCTCTGCGGGCTGCATAAGCCAGAGCTGTTACGCTAAGCCCCTTTAGGTTTGTTAGTTGAGTGTGAAAGCTCTGTCTAGACCTGGACTAAAATGAAAACCTATCATTGGCTTGCCTTAAGAATCCTGTTAGATGTGCATTATCAAAGGCCTAACACACACGTTCTTGGTCTCATTGTGCAGTCTCATTTCTGAGTATTGCTCAGTGCAGCCAGTGGTGAAGATGTGTCATGACGACAACCTGGCCCTTCTGCAAATAAGATAAGTGATACTCTGTCTCTCTCTTTGTGTTTAACTTTCTCTAGAATTTGTGTAGTGCTCACATTAAATTGAATTGTTGTAATGAAGATGTTTAAAGTTAATGAACTAATCAGACAGTAAATCTTATTCAGAAGAAAACAGTAGTAAGTTTGTGAAGTTTTCATTAGTAAAGTGATGTGCGATATTTTAAAGTTTTAACAAATGTAGAACTTGATTTTTAATAATTAATTTTATTGTAGTTCTCCCCAGTTAACCCCATTAAAATTTCTTGAGTGTATATGGGTCTATAGGGAGCAGGTTTTGGGAATAACATTTCTGATATTAGTAACAAAGACACTGAGGAATAAACAGAAAGGTAGTAGAAGAAGATGAAGACAAGTCCAAGCAACTAAACAATAAGGGTAGCATCTCATCCTGGTGAAGGAGAAGTGGTAGGTGGTGGGTGAGCTGTTAGCACTCTGGCCTCGCATTCGGGAGGACTTGGTTTGAATCCCCGTCTGGGCATCCAGATATGGGACTTCCATGGTTTCCCCAAATCACTCCAGGCAAATGACGGGATGCTTCCTTCAAAAGGCCATGGCCAAATTACTTCCAATTCCTTGTCCCCAAACCCATCCTGCCTGGCATAGAGCCATAATTAAAACATACAATATGGCAACTATGGCATGACCTGGCAGATTCTAAAATTGTTTTAATTAATGAAACAAAAAGTTTTATGGGTGTTATGAGAAGTGGATTACAACATTACGCAAGGTTACAAGAACCACCAGTAATGCAAATGCTGATACCACTATGAGAACTACAACCTTTCATTATAAAGTGGCTGCTTTGTGATAAGTCAGAGGCACTGTGGATTTCATAGGGAATCTAGATTGGTATCTCCTTAATTAAGTCACCTCTTACCACAATGTGCAGGAGCATATATGATTCCTTGTAGCCACAAATTACTCTAAATTGGAGAACTGGCCATCTGAGTATAGTACAAGTTAACAATTCAGATTAGTTGGATTTACATGGCAATTGTCTAAGACAGGTCATTCCATTGACTTTGAAAATAATATACTTTTTTCGAAAGAGCCAGTTTCTGTCTAAATTGTTTTATGACTGTTTACCTTGGAACACAATTTGGATGCTTTAAACAGCTTTTCTCTAAAACTCTAAACTTTTATTTTTAGTATGAATAGTTAGACTAATCAAATAATTCTACTGTAATTTCAATTTACTGGGGCTAGAATCTTCTCTTTACTTTCTTCAGAGACTGGTTGATTATTACAGTTTTTTTTTATATAGCTTTCACTCTAACTAATTAGTATTTAGTGTATTGTGTGACTCAAAGAGTGATACTATTACAGATCTGATTTAATTGTAGCTTCTTATCCCTTAATTGGAAGGGCTGGTGTATGGAGTATGCAAGGTAGCTTATCCATCCTTTGCTTCAAATTTCCACCTACTTTTCAGAGTTTATTACATTAATCTATTAATCTGTTCAGGAACCACATTAGAAAGAAATTATGAAAATAAATCAAAGTAAAAACAATAATAGCTTTGGAATGAGTAGGGAGAAATTGCAGGTATTGGCAGTTTTGAAGATGCAGTTTCATCATGGATGTTACTAGGTTTTTGAAAAAAAAATAGCTTCTGAACTCAGGTGATGCATCGGGTTTTGAGTAATTCAAGGGCTCTTACAAATTTATGTCTGCTACCTTTAGCAGTGGTTAAAAAACTGGATCCGTCAACATGACACATGCACAAGAAAGAGAAAAGATTTAGGACGGAAGACAGAAGGCAGAGTGACCGGACTGTCTTGGCACTTTGTACTCGGGAAATGTTCTTAGATGGGTGAAGGAAAGGTGTGGGGTTAGGAAAGGGTAGTCTCTTTATTCACAGCCAGAAAGAACTTACTGGCATACTCTGTATGCCACGTCAGCCCCACTAATTGAATGTTAAAATAAGTTAACACAGTATGTTTCAAGAATGGGGTAAGAAATATTTAGCTAGCTATAATGAAGCTTAGCAATGCATATCAGTGCACTTCAGTATTTGACATTTTTCCAGGGAAATAGTGGAATTGACTATCAAAAACAGTGGAATTGAACCTCAAAATAGCAGAACTGAATCCCTTTTTAGAGGAAGAAAGCAATATGGACAAGGAAACTGCATAACAGTCGTCTTCAAAATGATGTTAAAGAAAATGAATGGGCTAAATAGATTTTGCTCAGCCATTTAATCTTTTGACAAAAACATTATAACTGTCCAGAAATTACCAAGAAGTAATTTAATGTGTAAGTAGAAATAAGAATTTTATTTTGGTATGAAACTAAAGGCATATGAGAGGTTTAAGAATGTTGTTAGTGTAATTTCTATCCTAGAATAAGATTACCTTTTGCTAATCTTGTTTGGTATCTTAATGAAAGTTTTCCCAGAAAACTTGACTGACTTCTCTGGTCCAGATTGCTCACTATCTGAAAATATTTAAAATATTGCTTCAAAACACATAAAATATAAATTTAGCTTTCTTGACACATAGTTAGTATCATAGTTAAGACACAGACAACAATGGAGTGGGAAGTAATGATGTGAGGGGATATTAATATGGAAAGAAAATATAAAATCACCCGGCACTTACCAAAGTTGAAGAGAGGATGGCTGCAGCAATAAAAAATACTCCACAAACCCACAATAATAATAATCTTTATGGCTACACCCTTTGTCATGTGAAGATTATGTGAGTTTTTCATTAAATTATATAATAAATTGTTGAAGTAAATATGTATGGTAATGATATAAGCTTGATGGCATAGGTGGGAACAATTAATTGAAAGGTTAACTTTGTTAATCATTAATCCGCTACTGAAAAAGTTAACTTCGATAATTGTTAAAGTGTTACATTTTTGAAAATTTAATGCAAGTTAATGTTAATAATTAAAAGTTAACCATCCAAAATGGAACTGATGTTTATGTATTGTAATAGATATTACTGCAAGCAGTAGCAAGGTGTTATATACTGTAATATAAATCAATAATACATCTACCCAGTGGCATTCTGGAAATTGAGTTTTCACCGGGGTTCAACGTTGTAACCAACTTCTCAAATGTATCAGATTCTTTGACATGTAGTGGAATCACATTGGCAACGAAAGAGGTTTACAATACATCGGTCCACACCAGCTGTGGATACAACAGTGCCGGTAGTGACGATACCAAATGTTTTATTGGCGTAAACTTTTATTAGCAGATGGAGATGAAAACAATCAAGTCTGCTTCTGTGTACATCAGAAGAAGACACAGCACTTGAAGAAGGCTTTGAATTATTTTTCTTTTTTCCCACGAGTTGACCCTGCTTTTACTTTCTCTTCAAACTGTTCAAATTTGGACATATGAATCCTTTTCATATGCTGTTTAAGATTATTAAGGTTACACCCAAGCCTTGATTGTGGAAAGTTTAGGCAAACACAGTTTACATTCATAAAACAATTGTTCTCCCAGTATATATTTAAATGCAACATAATTGCATAAATGTGGTCAAGGATTTTTAATATTCTCGTTGCTATTGTTAGCACTGCTGGTTTCACTAACGGCTCCAAGAGTTCAGTTTCCATAATGTAATCATGTCATAAATGTCAGTTTAATTTATTTCACTAATGAACACCAAACCAATACCATCTAAAAAGTGACATTTTCCTGGCGGTATAAAAATCAGATTAAAAAAGTATCAAAATCAATCGGTGATCGAATTAGAAATGAGTAGTGAGCTCAGGTTTGTAGACATAACATAGAAACGCTCCAAAACTTAAGCTTTCCTGCTCACACTCACGCCATGCCTGGCTTAACTGTTATATATGCATCACACTCGTGCTCGCGTTACCTACATGATATTTTCGCTATTGTTGCGCAATTCCAACAAACCATATGTGTCAAATACCAATGTTACTGACTAAAGTTAACAGTAGTTCAATTTAATGGAAGTTAAGAAGACCATTAAAGTTCTTCAGGGTTAATTTAAAAAGTTAAATTTTTGCAATTTTGTTAACTTTGTTAATTAATGATTAATGGATTAATGGTTTTCTGCCCAGCTGTGCTTGTTGGGTAAAAATGTCACTTGGGTAACTGAGTTGAAAGTTGCATGATTTTTTCTATATTATAATTAACAGAGAGGGAAGTTGGCCAGCTATCCCTTCCAGGGAATAGTCATAAGCATTATTCATTGACTTTTTGAGTGATACAGTAATTCCAATATAATTAATCAAAGAACACACACTCCATTGGCAATTCCCTGTAAACTAATTATCCATTTTTATATTATTTTTAATTTGTTTATTTTGTTAATAATTTGATCCAATAACCAGTTCTCTGCTCCTTCATGCCACGGGGAGGTAGGATGTGGCTGAAGAGAGTGGTGGTAGTGTGTAAGTGTATATTAGTGAAGAGGCTTAGGTGGATATTATTAGATGTTGTTATGATGTTTGCTTCAATGGGGATGTGTGCAAATCGGTCATTAGCTCAAACTGTTACTGATAAAGTTCATGAACATTGTGTAAATGCTTAAATCTGACACTCAAGATGCATGGTTTCTTGAAAATCAGTTGCCAAACTTTTAAATTAATCTTCTAATAGCTAACAAGTTACAGTTTGGATGAAATAAAAGTCACTGTGGATGAAAATAATATATTCTGAAAACATATCTTAGTGATGAACTGATATCAGTAGGAAACCTAAGGAAGACATCGGACATGAACAATCTTTGGTGAAGATAGCAGGTTACTAAGACCAACTCACTTGAAATCATACTCCGGGAATCTTTCACAACTACCCCCCCCCCCCCCCCAAGTAAGTGAAAGTACAAGAACAAAGTCTTTCTTTCAGCTCATCAATTTAATGAAGTTTGCTACTGACTGATGTATGTTAAAGCTGAAGTTACTTCTTGATGAAAATTTTATTCATTCCAACACCTTTCATCTCTGCCAAATCCTATCACCTGCATGGTGATAATTTTTCGCTGTTCTTATGGAGAAATACATGTCCAACCACGGTGAAAGACTGATGGAAACTGGCCTATTATAAGCAAATCGAGTGGGAAAATGTTTACCAGTCTGCCTAGTTGCTCCTATTTGTCTGAAATTTTAATGTTAGAACTTATTTCTAAAATAACATATTTTTTCCCCTATTCCTTCAAGAAGTTCTATTTCTTATTTCCACTACCAGTAATAACTTTTAAGATATTTATCATGCTGCTCAGATTTAAATTGTAGTATTTGTTCAAATTTTTCCTATCATTTAATGTATGTTACTTTAAAAGACTCATCTTACTCTGAGAAAGAAATTGTGCCATAAATTCTATCGATGTGGGATGTCAAACTAAAGTTTATAAATTCAATATCTTGCTAACTCCTATTATTTTAAGCTGTAACTTATACATTTTGCTTGATAAAATTTGCTGTATTTTTTGATAGCTCATTTACCTCTCATCAAACCTTCTATCAAATTTTAATTTCTATCCTTGATATCATCTATACAAGGGAATTTAAGACAATCTCTGACAATAAGAATACTAAAATCTTACTTTTCTTACATAATTTTGAGCTTTCCAGTAAACCATTGTCATATTCATAATCTATTTTCTGTACCTAATGCTACCCTTCTAGCTATTTTATTAAGGACTAGTTGACCTGACAGTCCAAATTTCAATAATTTTGTTTGTGATCATTTTGTGAATTTGTGAAAAGCTGTTGAAAATGTATAAATAAAGTAAAAATGCAGAAAAACATTACAAATGATTTGGCCATGCTTATTCAATTTAAAGAAGATATCACTCAGAAGTACACCAGTGGAAAAAATTAACTTACAAAGAGGAATTCTATCTGCAGTACACCACTATAATTCTGGAATGTTGAAGCATGTGGTTTTGTTCCAAAAGCTACAGTTAAATTAAGTCAAAATTTCTTGTTAACCAAATGATTTCTTTCTTCCATTAAATTTGAAACCTCAATGAATCTCAAGGTGTTTTATTTATATTTTGATCATTGTACCACCACCAGTTTTGATTATTTCAATAGATCTTGCATTATCCAGTCTAAACCCTCCAAATACTTTTTATGTGTCACCATACATACATCCCAAGCGATCAATTTGCAATCTTGCAGAACTTTGCCCATCACATAGTTCTTCAAAAGGTTGAATGTTGGAGTCATTGATTTGCATTTGAATACTGAATGAACTGTTTGACTACCTTCCAACAACAAAGCTGCAATTTCTGGTGACACAAG
Source organism: Vandiemenella viatica (assembly GCA_031002005.1). Taxonomy (NCBI): domain Eukaryota; kingdom Metazoa; phylum Arthropoda; class Insecta; order Orthoptera; family Morabidae; genus Vandiemenella; species Vandiemenella viatica. The sequence goes on along the minus strand of JARYHS010008075.1, from coordinate 100,211,249 downwards.
TGCAAGTGCAATTTCATTCTGTGAGCAAATGATTGCCAAAATCAATTAGATCAAAAACGATTTTCCAGTTCCACCAGGAATGTACAAGAAGAAAATCCCTCTAGTTCCATCATTCAAAACTTTCATGAGCATATTTTTGTTGTCAATTCAATGGTAGAACGTTCTTTCAAACTGATTGTCTCATGCATCACAATCATGTTGTCTATCGTGTTTCAACTCTTGATTAAATTTGTCATGCATCGGATAGTTGCTGTCATGACTTGTTCAATATCATCAAGCACATCTCCTCAATTAATATCAATGGAATAGAAATAAAATAACTACATTTGTTGGACAGATCGTGAAACAGCACAATAATAAAAGCAATGGTAATTTTATTTTAATTTTGACTTGAATGCATTTTTCCACATTTTTCTCCATATCTTCCTTTTTTTTTCAATAGAAAACATTTAATTGAGTTATTTCCATCCCAGGAGTATAAGGAAAAAAAAAGGAATTACATATATCCATTGTTCAAATAGTTCCTACAAAAATCCAATAAAAAAGCATATTGTTTTTCCAGATTTTTCCAATTTTTCCAGCCCCTTTTTAAATTTTTCTAGAAACCTTGTCTGGACTAGTATGATTTTTTTTAAAATAATAAAATCGATCCACAGAAAGAAAGCACTTACATTTTCAATGAATTTCCCAATTATATAGGAACAAAGTCTTTCTCGGCGTTGAGAATGGATGTAGTCTTCTCGGGAGACTAGCCGAGTAAATAAGGTGTTTCCACCCGATATTTCGGCAATCTCAGGCTCTGTCGCCATCTTCTGGTGAAGTGCCGGATCCGTCGGAAGGCTGGTTCTTATAGCCTCCGAATGCGCGGGTGGTTGAAGCCAAGCGGGTTTTACCGTTATGTGGACGACACTTTTGTCGTTTGGCCCCACGGCAGGGACAGCCTGGAAGGTTTTCTCCAGCATCTGAATAGCATCAACAAAAACATCAAGTTCACGATGAAGGTGGAAGAGAACGGCCGGCTTCCTTTCTTAGACATACTTATAGAGAGGAAACCAGATGGGACACTCAGACACTCTGTGTACAGGAAGCCTATGCACACAGACCTGTACCTGAACGCGCATAGTTATCACCACCAGGCACAGCGCAATACGGTGCTCACCACGCTGGTACACAGGGCGCGAGCGATTTGTGATGTTGACAGCCTACCTGGCGAAGTTATCCATCTACGGCAGACATTCAGGCGCAACGGGTACTCGGAGCATCAGATCAGACTGGCATTCCAAGAACCGAGACGCAGGCTAAATAACACCGAGAACGAGCCACAGGATCACATTGCCTTCTGGCCATACTCCGGTCCTACAACGTCGGGGATTGGCAGAGTTCTGGCCAGAAACGGGATTAAGACCATCTTCCTGCCGCCACCGAAGCTGAAGAACATCTTGCGCTCCCCTCAAGGACGACCTGGCACTCCAAATACCGGGAGTTTATAGCATTCCATGTAAATGGGGGTATGAGATACATTGACCAGACGGTACGGTGCTTTAACCAGCGATGTCTGGAACACGCCCGACACGTGTGTCTGGGACAGAGCGAAAAATCGGCGGTGGCGGAACATAGCCTGGAACAAGGCCATGGGTTCGATTTTGAGAATACCAGGATATTGGCGCGTACAAGGAACTTCTGGGACAGTATTCTCACAGAAGCAGTTGAAATTCGTACCACGCGCAATCTCGTCAACCGGGACGGTGGATACCAGCTGAGCGAAGCGTGGGCACCTGTCATTAATGCAATACGTCGTCAGCGTGATGAAGTGCACAGCACGGCGGCCGCGGACCAACTGAACCCACGCCACCCTCCTACCAGCGCCAACCCCCCCTCCACCGCCTAGGCGCCGACCGAGCCAGCCAACCAGCTACGCGCACGCAACCACGCGCGCATTCGGAGGCTATAAGAACCAGCCTTCCGACGGATCCGGCACTTCACCAGAAGATGGCGACGGAGCCGAAATATCGTGGGGCAACACCTTGTTTACTCGGCTAGTCTCCTGAGAAGACTACATCCAATTTCCCAATTTTCCGGGAAAATTTTCCCAATCTTTCTGTCTCTAAAAACCTTTTTCCGACTATTACAAATGTGTTTTTTTTTTTTTTTTTTTTATATAAAAATAGCTTAATTGGTCCACAGAAAAAAGTGCTTTCAGTTTTTCCCGAATTTTCCAATCTTACGTGCAACTTTTCCAATTTTTATTTCTGTATAAATCTTATTCAGACTATTATGAATATTAAAAAAAAAAAAATTAACCAAATCAGTCCAGCCATTCTCAAGTGATGCAATTACTAATGAACAGCATTTCATTTTTATTTATATAGATTTCAATGTTCTTAGTATTACTAAAAAACATACTTAGGGTTCATTATTTACTCCAGTTTTAGTCAGCAAGCATATACCTCTCCTGACACCATGTTACTAAAGTTAAATTTGGATTAGCGCTTTTCATTATTTGATAATTTTTGAGTTATCTTTCTCTCCTTTGTTTGCCCCATCCAACCGCAAGGCAAATTGAAATCTCTCTTTTGATAAAATTTTTAGTCCATATAAATTACACCTCAAAATGATGGCAATTTTATGCTATGTTAGTGAACATTGAGGGAAAATTGGGATTGACTTTGAAAATTTTGAATTCTTAAATTTTCCATTTCTTTATGAAAATGGTTAGATTTCATGTTGAAAAGTGTTTTATTTGCTACGAAAATTCTTATAAGAGTTATTTACTGTATAAACAGTATAAAGGTCGGGCCACACTCAGGGCCGTAGCTGAGGGGGGGCATCGTGGGGCAATGCCCTACCTTAAAATTCCAATGCCCTACCTTAAAAGATACCATCAACTAAGATAATATGCTAATTACATAAATCGTTTGTTCATAATATGAAATGATGGGAAAAAAAAAATTACTACCAACATAGTGACGTGTAAACAATTCCGAATTAACTACATTTTTTTTTTTTTTTTTTTTTTTTTTTTTTGGCTTTAGCCTTAGGCTAATTTAGCCAGTTACATGGAGTAATGGTGCTCTTTTATTTATATTATGGCTTTAGTTTTAGCCACGTACATGTAGATTAAGCTAATCGCTTTCTTATTGGGCGCGGCTAGGGTTATGATCACATCTGCGATGTTTTCTATGTGAAGAGCGTCTTTTAATAAGATTCTTCTATATTCGCGGTGGCGCCTACATCTTAGAAGGAAGTGGTAGATATCCTCCACTTCGTCGCAGGATTCGCAGTTCGGAGAATCCGAGACCTTCATTAGAAATTTTTTATCATTAAGCCAGGTGTGCCCCGTTCTTAATCTACTAATCAGCGTGATTGCCTTTCTATGCAGATCCACTTCCTGGAACCATGGTTTCATCGTAACTTTGCTGGCGATGGCGCGGTACCATAGCCCTTTCCCTTGGGCCTTTTCGTTCCATTTTCTTTCCCATGCGTTGAGAGCTCTTGCTGAGGCGATCGTTCTGAAATCGGTATAAGGCACTGGTATGTTCTCAGTATCGGGAACCTGGAGATGTCGTCGAGCTATTTTGTCCGCTAGCTCGTTCCCTGTCACTCCCACGTGACCCGGGATCCATTGTAGGCACACTTCTATGCCTCTGTGTATGGCTTTCCAGAGTTCTCTGCCAACTTCATATGTCAGGTAGTTTCTGCACTGGCCTTTAGGAATGCCTATGATAGCCTGTAAGGCACTTTGTGAATCCGAACATATCACTGCTTTTGTCTGTACTGACCGTTGTATATATTGTATGGCCCTCAGGATTGCGTACATCTCGGATGAGAAGATTGAGAATTCTGCCGGCAATCTACAAGCTTCATAAACGCCACAGTCTGCATCGACCCAAGCAGCCACGCTGGTGGATTGCATTACCCTTGATCCATCGGTAAATACTTTCCGCCATTCCTTCCATCGTGTGTTCAAGGTTTCTAATGCCCATTGCTTCAATTCTAACTGAAGGGTGGTTTTTTTGTCTACCGAGCCCTTGATCAAGGGACAGGTGGATTCGCGACGAGATCTCCGCCCTTTGCCACGTATCTTCTTCGCTGAACATCTCGTTGATCTCTTGTCTGTGTATATTCCACAGGGCCGTTGTCTGAAAATACTGTATCAGGCTGGTTTTTTTCTGTTGTTGACGTGATTTGGCTGAACTTTCATGGGCAAGGAGCTGCACCTTCCTCTGTAGGGGATGTGACTTCATGGACCACACCTTTAGCCAGAAGTTCAACCCCAATTTACTTCTTCTTGTACTCAACGGTGGAATGGCTAATTCTGCCTCCATCACGGCGATGGGGGTGGATTTCACAAAGCCTTCCGATTACTCGCAGAGCTGCTGATTGAATGCAGTCCAATTTTGTTAGAAGAGACTTGGCGGCAGTTTGATACAGGAACCCCCCGTATTCCATTCGGCTCCTCAGTAGAGAGCAGAATACATGCCGGAGTAGTCGAGGGTCCGCACCCCAGGTCGGGGCGGCGAGGGCTTTGAAACAGTTCAGGCGTTGCATACATGATTGCTGCAGTTCCATGATATGCTTTCTCCATGTTAATTTTGAATCTAACCACATTCCCAGGAATTTGATCTCTTTAACTAACTCCAGTGTGTGTCCATTTAGTGTAATTGCACAGTCTTTTCCTTGTAGCTGTCTTTGCGTAAACACACAAATTTTGCTTTTTTCTATTGATATTTCTAGCCCTTTGTCCAGCAATCTCTTTTGTATCAGCTTCAATTGCTCCTCTAGTATTCTGCGGGCCGTTTCTATGTCCGGGTGAGATATATATACAACAAAATCATCCGCATATTGGAGGAAGGATACTAGGCCCTTTAGGATGTTACATAGGTCTGCCATGTAGATATTGAATAGTAAGGGGCTCATTGGATCGCCCTGTGGTAAACCTTGGAAGACTAGCCGACTGATTCTGTCTCCCTCCGCTGTAAACACTGAATTCACTCTTCGGGGCGAGGTATCGGCCACACCATGAGCATAGCTTGCTAGGTATGCCCATCTTTTTCATAATGCCCACAAGTATATCTATCTGCACATTGTTATAAGCATCTTAATATCCAGGAAGGCAGCCACTAAATAGTTTCTTCTTGTGAATGACAGCTGAATATCTGTCACCAGCGTGCTGATATTGTCTAAGGTGCTGAAGCGTTTTCGAAAGCCCATAGTTCTGGTATCAAGTAACCTATGATGCTCCAGGTGCCACTCGATCCTGTTTTTGATCAATTGCACTCATCAGTTTTGTCGGGCACGGCAGGAGAGAAATGGGGCGATATGACGAGATGATGTTCTTCTTCCTGTGGGGTTACACACGGGAATAACGATTACCTCCCGCCACTGGGTCAGGAACATAGGAGAGGTCAATCATAGTATTGTAGAGATCCAGCATGGCTTCCTTCGCTTTAAGAGGAAGTTTGTCGATCATTGTGTAGGTAATGGCGTCCATCCCCGGAGCAGTATCTTTCTTCCGTAGGGCGTGCAATAGTTCTGATAGGTGAAAACAGGGTTCCGTCGATCTGTTGGGACGTCGTCTACTTCCCTACTCTTGTGATATTCCTCCTGTTTTGGTACATATGGAGGAGTGAACGAGGCTAGGAACTCCTCTGCTGCTTGTCTGTCTGACGATATCCAACTGGTAGCTGGCCTCTCACCCTTGAACCACTTCAGTTTCCGCCAGTCTCTTGGGTCGTCCACACCATATTTTAAATTGGAGCAAAAACTCTTCCAGCCTTCTCGTTTGGCCTTTCTAATGGTATCTCGTGCTTCAGCCGTTCTTTTCTTGAGTTCTACCAAGTTCTCCTGAGTGGCGGCGTGCAAAATATATTCTGGTAGCCAAGCGCCGCCTGGCGACAGCTCGTGAGCAGTCACTGTTCCACCAAGGTTTTCTAGTGAGCTCTCTTCTAGTGTGAGTTTAACCTCTGGTATCGCCTCTTCTGCAGCAGCCTCCACTATTCTTTGAAATTCGTTGTACCGACATTGGATATCGTCGGTTGCACCTTCCCACTGCTCCAACAGCGTGCTGATCTTTCCTTCGTAGCGAGCCCAGTTAGCCCTGTTACACAACCACCGTCTGCTTGAGTGCCGGCGGACAGATGGGAGATTCCAATCTAATGATAATTTGAGGACGCAGTGATCACTTCCGATAGTCTCTGGTAGCAGATCCCATTTCGCTCTATGCATTAGGTTCATCGATATGAGAGTAATATCTGGAGAAGAGTTTCTCTGACTAGGAGCACCAAGTCTAGTTCCATGTTTGTTGTTAAGAACGGGCAAATGAAGAGGCTGATATGGCAATGGCGAGCTCGATTCCCTGCGTGTCTACATAACTATCTTGCCATAACGAATGGTGAGCGTTGAAGTCGCCTCCAACCACCACTATTTGCCGGCAGCTGATGGAATACAGCCGACCAATCTTCTTCCTTTAGGTTGACTTGAGGTGGTTTATATATGACGGTGGCCGCTTTGATAGGTCCATCGTAAGAGAGCTCGACAGAGAGCATTTCTACGTTGGCAATTGTGCCGCTAATCTGCGCACGGAGCAATTAATGTGGCTTCCCACCAAGATGGCAACTCCCCCGTGCCCATCATCTCTGTCTTTCCGAAACACACTAAAATTCTTGATGTTTATGTTCGACGAGCTGCGCAGCCATGTTTCCGATATAAGGACTAGGTCGGCCTTATGTTCTGTTATGGTTCTTTGAAATTCGTCCCATTTTGGTAATAGGCTACGTGCGTTCCACTGTAACACTGTCAATTTAGTCCTTCTAGCCATTTTTAATTAACAGATTTGCAGCCTCCGATGTGGTTCCACTTGGCCCCATTTCTTTAATTTCTTGAAGCACTTGTCGACACGCTTCGTCCTGAATTTTCTTCACTGTGGTGGCTGCCAGCTTGCCTTTCATCTGTTGTGCCAGCAGTTTGACCACTATTTTGACTATTATATTAACCATGTCTTCTCCTGCCTCTCTACTAGTTTGTTCTTTGCTGGTTACTTCTTCGGTTTGGGTCGCTATAGATTCCTTGGGAGTACTGACGGTACTTTGGCAGTGCTCCCTGATTTGCTTCATTCCCTGTGGCATCGTCACCACACTGTACCTTTTACTCTGTATAGGTGGGAATTCCGCTGCCTTGTATTGGTAACTTTGTTGTATACTCCTCTTGTTTTCCGTCGCCATTTTTGCTTTGTCCTCTTCTTGTCGCTTCCGTTCGGGGCATTTCCTATCGTTCGCTTTGTGGTCACCTCCACAGTTTACGCATTTTTGGACCTCATTTGAGCAGCTGGATATGTTGTGTTCTTCACCACACTTCATACATCTTTCTTTTCCTTTACAGAATTTGGCCGTATGACCAAATCTATAGCATTTGAAGCACTGCGTTACTGGAAATATGTAGGGAGCCACCTTGAATCTCAGGTAGAAAATCTCGATTTCCTCTGGCAGGAATTGGCTATCAAAAGTTATGAGCACAGTTTGCAGGGGAACTGTTTCCACCTTGCCGTCATTGAATACTTTCTTGGTAAATCGCCGTACATCGATAATCGGTGCCGACGAAACAGCGTTAATCCTTAATTCTTCTTCTGCTAGGTCCGTAGGCACAAACTTGATTATCCCTTTCCGTTCTACTCGGTTAGCCGGTATATAAGCCTGCAGACCCAAGGATTGAAGAAACATCTTGTTCTCAACGAAGCCATTAGCAGTGTTGGCATTCAAAAATTCCATAGACATTCTGTTTTTCCCAAGTTGATTGAGTCGTTTCAGCCCAGTGACCTTGTTATAAAAAATTTTCCCCAGCTGAATTGGGTGTAGAGAAGCACTGTCTGATGCGTTCTCGATTATAACCATATATGGACCCTCTGCATGGTCATTATAAAGCCTCTTCCGCATTGCCGGCGCGGGGGGATTCCGCTTGACTGCTTCTTCTCTTACTTGGCTTGCCTGACTAGTTGTCAGATGGTTACATAAGGTGTTCAACTGTTGGCCTCCATCTCCTGACGCTCTACTGGGATTTGTTTGAGGTGGGGTCGCTAGGCTGCACGCTACCTCCTTACCTCTGCTAGGAATCGACTCAGTGATCATCGGTTCTTCAATTTTCTCTTTCGTGACGTTTCTCCTGTCTGCAGCTTTACGTTTCTTCCTCAGATTGTACTTTTCTTCTTCGTCGGTGTCGTTTAGGTTTGCCTCCTTTGTCTTCCTCGCTGTCTCCATCATCTCTTGGTCACTCTGGTACACGGTATATACGCCTCTTCTTTTCTCGGGTCGATTCCATCACTTGCTTCCGCCATTTCCTCTCGCCCTCCGGCAGAAGGGTCCGACGAGATGAGCTCAGCCAAGGATGTATTGACACAGTTAGGTTGTCTTCTCTAGATGAAAAATACTATAACTGTCCGCTGATTCACCAAAAGTTCTGTGAATATAACACGACCGCAGTTAGCACTGTTGATAGTCGCCTGGAGATGAGTCCGCTTCGCTGCCACTAACACTCGCGCAGGTAAACACGTCTCACTTCCTCACTCTATCGCACCGCTTACTTCCTTACTCGTCGGTTGCAAGCAGCAAACTGATTAACTACATTTCGTCACTATCACATATTCTAATTCTTTATTCTGCCCACAGATGGCACTTGAAGTATATTTTGTCTATGGTGTTTGTCACTGAGGTGTAGGTAACATGTTTCAGGCACTTAGTGACAATTATTTATTTATTGCTGTGGACTGAAGACCAATTGATTTTGCTATGGATATATGGGCTTTCTTTTGCAAAAAATGAAGAAATTAACTATGAAGAACCTCGCTCCTCCAAACAGATGGAAGCACAACATACAATTACCACTCCCAGTCCTACGGAAACAGGTTTGGTGAAACATGGTAATGTTAGCTTTAGTATTCCTTCTGATATTGCACAAATCGTAGATGTACATCTAAAGGAAAATAACAGAACCTTTGTAATGGACTGATTCAAGTGATATAAATGGTTGTAGTATTCAGTCGAGAAAGATGCTGCTTCTTGCTACTCTTGCCAGCAATTTTTACCTCGTGGAAGCAAACAGACTTTCTACACTTCCACAGGATTCAGAAACTGGAAAAATGCCACTGATTAAAAATCCATTTTTCATACACAAGCTATGGCGATGTGGCAGGACAAATTACATAGAATATCTACAACTAGCAGTGATGAAACGTTAATATGTCGAAAAGCATTAGAAAAAAATAGGTTTTATGCGAAGTCTATTATTGAAGTAATAGAATTTCTAGTTGTCAATGAATTGGCTTTATGTGGAAATTATATTTTGGAGGAAGAAGAAGAACAAGGATTATTTCACAATTTGTTTGAATACACATGAATGAAATATCCGAATTTGAGGGAGGCTCTCAGTCATGTACCAAAAAACATAACATATCGTTCACCTGAAATTCAAAACCAAATAATTCAAGCAATAGTTCAAGCAGTGCGAAGTTTCATTACTAAAGATATTAATTAAGAAATCTGTCGTGAACTGGTTTTACTCTAATGGAAGATGGGAAGAGAGATAAAAATAACAGAGAAAATATTACAATAACAATACGTTACATTAAGGATGGGTTCATAAATGATTCGTTACTGACAGTTACAACTATTGAAAACCTTGTTGCAGCCACTTTCATGGAATTAACGTTAAATACGCTTATGGAAAATAACATTGACTCTCCGGTATGCTATGTTGTCGCAAGTGTAATATATAAAAGTTTCAGGAGTTGTGACCAGAATAAAAAATAAATCTGGCCAAATAATTCCTCACATCTACTGGAACAACCATCTCTTGCATTTTATAGTCATCAGGACAATCTCGGAAAATACTTTCATCCGTCTATTTTTGGATCAATACATCATGTTACCGTACATGAATTCTTTTACCATGGCAAAACAGCCGCCTTGTATAGTGGAAAAAGGATTGGCTGACTCCTCAAACAGCATTGTTCAGGACACTTGTAGGTTACAAAAGTTGTAAACAATAATTATTCATCTATTTTGACGACTTTAGATTAATGGTGACGATGGAACTAAGAGTATCGGCATTAATAGTCATATTCAACTTGAAATTCCAAATGGCCATGGTTGAGGCGAAAAAAATCATATCCCTGCTTCAGCATTCAGCCCAAAATGCAGTATTGAAAGACGTCACAACAATTGTAATGTGCGTCCAAAATAAAAAAAAAAATTCAGATCAGATTAAATGTATCATCAAATTTTGGAAGAAGCTAACTCTATGACAAGTGGCAATCCTGAAAATAGAACCCAGATTCAGAAGAGGCTCAAGAGGAAAATCAAAAAATCAAATCGGATGAATGATTAGGCCCTTTCGACAAAATGTAGAAGAAGGATGCTCAGCCATTTAAATCTGATTGTTTTGAAACGTTGGTCATACTAATTGCTAAGTTACAAAGAAGATATTTGGACCATGACGATCTACTAAATTCATTAGTGAGCCTCGATGAGTTTGACGTAGACAAAATGGTACCGTTGAAAAATTTATGTAAGTGTGAGAAAATTAAACAAAACTATGTTGTTGTTTGTAAAATATTAGTGTTTTTTATTTATGTCCAATTGACAATTTCACATTGAATATATTCTTATCCCACTTGTGTTGAAAGTTTGGTCCATGAGGTCCATGTACAAAGAAATTGTTAAACACCTTACCAATCAGCCGATCTGGCTCATTTCTTGCACAGAAAATTTCATTGGATATTTAATTTGGACAGTAACCAGCATTCTTAATACCTTGCCACAGGGGCACCATCTTTTTTAATGATTTTTAGTTGTTTTTTTTTTTTTTTAAGTAGTTTGTATATAGTCGGTAGATATTTAAGTTATTTTATTCTTTTCTTTTTTGAATATAACCTGTAAGTTTCTGTGTAGTAAATAAATTAGAGTTTTCAGTTTAAACTGATGTTTCAAGTCTAAAAATTCCATCAAGGAAAGAGTCTACCGTGCTCAAAGCTTATTTGAGTCATGGCGAGGATAAAACGGAAAACACAATGTAAATTTTGTACTGGCAGCGAGAGGCGTTCAAAGATACATATGAACTTTTTGCGTCTGTGGCGACCATAGAATGTAGTACTGCTGCGTGAAAATTTACGTTATCAACTTTAACTGCAATCGCCAGGCCTCAGAGGCTGTCAATGGGTCATGAATGAATGGCAGGCATGGTATTTCTGGCCTTTGAAAAGGAAAGAACGAAGTCAGTTGATTTGAACGAGATCCTTTGCATTTTTAATAATAAGGCAAATCGAAGAATTCATCTGTTTTAAGGAAGGAGTTTTTATTATTATGTTGAATATTATATACGTGTGGCCCAAAACCTGCTATGCTGTCATAGTAGGCGGAGAGATTATACTCTCAGGTGGTGGATGGGGGGGGGGGGGTCATAACTGGCTTGCCGGCGGACTTGAGTGAAATAAAATGGCTTTCGCGGACCAAACACACAACAACCTTTACACTTAACAACCATAGTTGTATTCGGAGCTTGCAGAAGGTTGACTAGGTACCTCTAAAAGTCAACATGGAAGGAAGCCTTTTAAGGAAAATTCCACCGCCTGGCAACAACCAGGGAAGACTGCACTCGGATACGGTGGGCAGTCACTTGAAAGATGACCTAGATGAGTCGGAGCATCTGGAAATACTGAATACTAATAGAAGACCAAAATATAGAATTACAACATGGCAGATAAAGAAACATAGCAACACACAATATAAACTCCCTCATCCAACCAGGGAAACTCAAATTTTGACATATGAAATGGATCGGCAAGGGATGCTGATAGCCACAATCCAGGAAATGAGAAATACTGATCAGGAACCGATCGAATTACAAGGGTATAGAATTCACAAGGGAATACCAGGAAAAAGAGTAATGAAGCAATGCCCACAATTTGGAACAAGATTCATAGTCAACGTCAAAATAATAGAGTCAACAGAGAATAATAAACGCATGATTACTTCAAAGGCACTTCCCAGATGCATGGAAAGTCTCCAAGATGATGGCCATCCCCAAACGAGGAAAGGACCGATGACTGCCATCCAGCTACAGGCCAATTAACCTACTACCCTCCGCATCCCAGGTGCTGGAACGAGTTCTGCTTAAACGGATAAATGACACCTTGGAAGCGGAAAAGACAATTAGAAAAGAACAGTTTGGCTTCCAGAGCAGAGTAGGAAGCACCAGCCAGTTTCTCCGATTGACTGAAGACGTTTTGCGGGGATTTAACTATAGAAAATCGATGGCGGCTGTGTTTTTGGACATAGAGAAGGCCTATGACAAGATGTGTCATGCCAATCTGATCACAAGCTGAGGACACAGACGTCTGTATGACACTGCAGTTGACCGGAAGCTACCTGGAGAACAGAAGGTTCTTCGTGTCAGTGGAAGGGCAAAACTCATCAAAGTACACAATACCGGCCGGAATACGGCACGGTTCTGTTCTGGCCCTAATACTCTTCTCAGTTGGAGTAAATGACATGCCCACACCACCGCACGTTAACATCGCTCAATTTGCGGATGACACAACGGTATATGCATGCGGCAGGAGATACGACCTGAACATTAGTCACCACCTGCAATACGGCCTGGACAAACTTGAGAAATGGTGTGGCATAAATAAAGTTAAGATCAACCCAACAAATTGCGCAGCTGTATACTTCACCCGTAAAAGACCAATAATCAATGAAAAAAAAAAAAAAAAAAAAAAAAAACACAATCATGGGCCAAGAAGTCGAATGATCTCCAGACACAAAATACATTGGTGTCACAATAGACAAGAAACTAATGTTCAGGAAACATGTCTTAGAAAGAAGAATACAGGGCATTGGCAACATATTCCCAATTCTCTATAGTTCACAGCTAGCTGTCAAAACCCAACTCCGGATCTACAAGTCAGTCATCCTCCCCTACATTCTCTATGGATGCCAGGTGTGGGGCACGGCCTCCAAAACAAACATCGACCAACTCCAGAGACTACAGAACAGGTGCCTGCGAGTCATTCTACGGGTATCAAGGCTTACTCCGACAGACGGCCCACACGATCAAGCTGGAAATACACCGGATCTTTCTAGAAATATACCGGCAGACAGAAAAATTCTATGAAATAATAGAAAAATATAAGAGGAACCGACGAAAGGCTCCATACCCTTGGTACAACAAAACCATGGCATTGGCACGACTATAAAGTGCCACTAAGCATCATGTATCAGCCGGAGTAGAACTGATATGATTGTAAGACAACGGTAGAAGTTTTTCACATAAGGTCGTCTCTGACTAATGGTAGTCATGTTTTCCCCTCAAAGAGCAATAAAAAGTGTTTCCAAACTAACCTATCGTGCACAGAGACACACAAAATGTACGTACAGTTTCCCCGGCAACGGAACGTTTTACACAAACAAGCCGTTGAGGCACAAAAAAAAAATAAAAAGCTCCTGGCTCCAGTTGGCAGCCGCCAGACCGCCGAGAAGAATTGCATAAGACTGGTGGAATTCTGCAGAAACCATGACATGATCTCAAAATCAACATACTTCATGAGAAGACCAAATAAACTCAAAACCTGGGAATACCCAGACTGGAAAAAAGGAGGATCGCAGCTGGATCATGTTCGTATGGATAAGAGTTACCACAGATAAATCTACAATGTAAACGCCCTGAGAGGAGCAGACACTGGATCAGATCATTACATGGTAAAAATAAAAACTAATTTCGCTCCATTGACAAATAAAAGATGCCAACCCAAAAAGAAGAGAGCCTATGACCCACGTAAACTGATAAACACGGAATGTGAAAAAAGAACTGAGAGTATAAGATTAACATATGACCTGGAGGAAATAATTCCCCAACTGAAACAAATAGCCAAACAAGTAGCCCTAATAAATCCCAGGAAATACCACCAAAGGTGGAATGACAAATTTGATAAAACAGTAGAAGATAGGCATCAAGCTTGGGTCAGAAAACCAAAGAATCACACTTGGAAGTCACAGAGCAGAGAATGTAATAAGGAGAGTTAAACGCCAATACCAAAAACATATACTTTTAATGATAGAAACAAACAGCAAGAAAACAAACTCACGAGATTACTACAAAATATTTAGCAGGCAACTCCAAAGATATGATCCTGCAATACTAATACTAAGGGAGCATCCATAAACTACGTGGCTCGATCTAGGGGGTAAGAGGTTGGCTGCAAGGCTACACTGCGCTACGTGCGGGGGGAGGGGAGGGGGGAGGGGGTTCCGAGCCAGGACACGTAACTTTCCATTCATATCATTTTTCATAGTTAAAATGGCGTACAGAACACACAACAACATGTGAATATTTCTTTCTTTCTTTCATTTAATTATCATCGTATGTAATTTACAATAGTCTAACAAGAGGAAATAGTACAAAATTTCTTATGGAATCAAAAGAGAAAAAAAGCTACGTACTACTTGGGGGGAGGGGGGAGGAGGTTAGAGGCAAAAGCCATATCGGGCTACGTGGGGGGGGGGGGGAGGGGGGAGTGGTTCGGAGGGCAAAATAGAGATACGGGGTTTGTGGATGCTCCCTAAAGGGTGCAAATAATAAGATGGGCCATAGCAATAAAGAAAATACGTAAATCATAGCAGAACTACTGAACTTCTTCAAATAAACGCTGAAACACCGACAGAAAATATAAACCCACCAACGATACATGAAGTTTACAAAGCTTTAAGAGAGCTCAAGGACTACAAAGCAAGTGGAGAAGATAAAACAGCTCTGGAAATATGCTGCAGAATCAGCAAAGATATCATTACACCAATGTATGGTGAAAATATGGAACAGAGAAAAGCTACCAGAACATTGGACAACAGCTATAATACATCCATTATATCAAAAAGGAGAGAAATCAAACCCATACAATTACAGAGGTATCTCCCTCTTGTATTGCGCGTATAAAGTCTTGGCGAGAATAATCTTCAATCACTGCAAAGGTCAGCTTGAACAGTAACTAGGAGAAAATCGAGGTTAGACCATGGAGAATCTGCCCATAGCAGATAGTCACCTTTAAACTAATAATGGATGCCTACAAAAGAACAACTAATAATAGCCTTTGTAGACTTCAAGAAAGCCTATGATTGTATCCAAAGAGATTCGATGCTGGACATATTAATGAATTTTGGACTCCATGCCAAATTAATAAAAATGATTAAATTAACCCTCACAAAAACAAAATCTACAGAAAGTTTCAAAGTAGAACTATTTGAACCATTTATGATTAAAACAGGGATAAGACAGGGAGATGGTATTTCACCACTGCTCTTCAACTGTGTCCTTGAATACGTGATGAGAGAAAGGTACAAGGAAAATCCTAAAACCATAAAAATTTCCACCAAGAAGGATCAAATAAACCTAAATTGTTTGGGAGTCGCAGATGACTTAGCCTTACTAGCTAATAACATACAAGAAGCCAGGAATCAAATAATTAGTCTACAAAATATATCACAGAAATAAGGACTACAAATATCTTTTGAAAAGACTGAAATTATGGTAAGAGAGCCTCTATTAATAAAACGTAACTGTAGATAACAGGAAAATAAAAATAGTAGAACAATTTAAATACTGAACGAAATTATAACATACGACTTGAATGAAAAAATTTGCCTGGCAAGAGAGAACTAACAAAATGATTAAAGCTCAAAAACTAACGCAGTCTACATGCAACAAAAATGTATATCAATTAAAACAAAATTAAAACACTACAAGACGGTGGTTCAGCCAGAAGTAACATACGGAAGCGAAACTCTATTTAAAGTTACTCAGAAAAACAGAATTGGAAAAATTTTAAAACTGGAGAGAAGAATTGCAAGAATATGTCTAAATAAAAAATATCAGAAAGAGGGACAATGCAGGATAGTGCCAAATGAGTTGATGTTCAGAGAAGTGGAGCCCATCACAGATACTATACGCAAGAAGAGAATTTCTTTCCTTGGCCATATCATGAGGACACCCGAATTCAGATTAATAACAAGAAAAATAGAAAAACTTTGGAAGCTAAAGCAATAGGCAGGATGGATTAAGGAAGTTAGAGAAGATACAGAAGAATTAGAAATAACCCTGCATGATCTATGAAATAAAACAGAAAAACTAAACACATTTAAAAACTAAAAGATAAGATTTAAATAAAAAAATAGACAAACGACACACAATAAAGAGGGTATTTACAGATGAGGAAAGACATAGAAAATCACAACAAATGAAATGATACTGGGAATTTCGGAAAGAACGGTGCTTGCATATGCCTAAGAAGATAACCAGAAAATGACTAAAGTGGTCCAACGAGGCCGTAAAAACCTATAATAATAATAATGATAATAATAATAATATGTTTGTGGAAGTAATAGAAACCAGAATAAATGAAGTTTTTCTCTTATCTATCTATCACCCCTCCCGATAATTAAATACTACCTTACTCACAATTAAAAATACGACAAAAATCGATACACCAGATTAGAACAAGAAAAATTTTAACTTCCGCCCTACCTGTAACCATCTCTGCCCTACCTTAAATCCAACTCTTGCTACGGCCCAGGCCACACTAGACCGCACCGTTACCATACCGCGCTGCGTCCGAGCCAACACTAGGCCGTGTGTCGGCTCGCCCCCCTCACGTCCACACTGGTCTGTAGCACGGCCGTGTGACAGACGGGTTCCTTCACGGCCTTCAGTCTCCTTTAACGTATACACTTGTTTGTTTCACGGAATTAATGTTAAAAAAATTACCTTAAGAGTGATTTGGGGACCGTACCTGCGGCTACCACCCGTACTTTATTATAGAGTACTGTACTTTATAATCTCCGAAACTAATTACTTAGGTCCTACGTTAAAATACTTTTTTTTGTCTGACTCCTGTTATCTCCTAATTGTTTGAACTCTTATGCACAAAAATAGTTTTCCAAAGCTGTTTTAACAAATGATCGTCACACTGTATTGAAAGATTTTCGTGTATCTCTATATAGTCACGATTAAATGTCAAGTGTCACTCACTTCACATTTAACGTGTTTGTTTTGGTTGAGGTTCCTTTTCGAGTCACTCAATATTTTTTTTTAACAAAAAAGAATAAGATTATTATACATTTTTATTTTAATGCAGACGGCAAAGATTTCGTAAAATAATAATAATTTCATATGATCTAAAAATTTTAGTCGCGGAGTTACTTATCGGCTGCGCAGTACACCTCTATCGTTGTCACCTAATCTGAAAAGGAAAACTACAGATTAACGTGAAATTCGAAATACAGAGCGTCCTAGCATTTTAGCATTAACAAATCAAATCTTTTCCTGAGGTGAATTTCAATTTTAAGACCCATAAAAATTACAGCTAAGACAGGGATTTGAACAAGGGACTTTCATTTCCTCAATCGTACGCCATAACCTTCTGAGTCAAGAGACAAATCTGGTTATAATCAAAAATTATTATTCAAACATAATACAATAAACATACTTATAATTTATTTTTGCCACTTCAAAACACAAATGTACTTTTATATGATTGAATACATATTCTCCAGTACCGGTACTTCTAGATTCAGATGCTTGTGGCGAGTGATTTGGGTACGGAAGGTCCCCGGTTCAAAATCCGGATCTCGGATGCAATTTTTACAGGCCTTAAAATCGACTTTCAACACTGGCAAAGATTTGATTTGTTAATGCGAACATGCAAGGACTCTACCTAAATTTTACGAATATCTGATGAACCTGAAGTGAGGCTAAAAAAAAAAGTACACACTTCTAAAGCAATCAGTAACGTTAAAACAATATTTAGTCGTAAAGGACCGGAAATTTCCGAACTCTTTCTATACAGTTCTCCAAATCGAACAGCCCGGCAGCAGACCGACACCGGGCCGCACCGTCAAAATATAAACGAAATTTATCCGAGCCAACACACGGCCGAGTGTCGGCCGACACGCGGTGTCATTTTAACTCACTTCAATGGAGTGAGGGACAACAATTAGAAAAGTGACAGTGCGCTGCGGGCCGGGTGCGGTGCTGTGTAGTGTGGCCCAACCTCAAGATAGACCCCCTTCTATACGGATTTGGCAAGATTATAGATATATGACCAAGTATTATGTGGAAGGGAAGGGATGACCAAGACCAGTGTAATATTCATACATAATCATAGAGATATTACATATATTTACACATTAGTTTAAACACTAATCAATTTTATTGCAATACAGATAAATATATACAAAAAATATTTAGAAATTTGAGAAGGGACTGGACTGTTTTTGATATTCCATACAGGTGTACAAAGTTGACTAAAAGATACCTGACATGAGTGCATGATATTCACAGAAGCAGCTGTTAGTCAACATCTCTTTGATATTTAGATAAATGGTATACAGAGAACTCAAGGTGCCCAGTGGCATATGATAGAATACATGCTGTAGGTGAACCAAACACAGTACCATATCCATACATTGTAACATATAAAATGTTACTTTTGTTATGATGTGTGATGTATGCTGTAACATACAGTCAGGATCCATCCAATGGAACAGCACTGTACCTATGTGAATGGACTGTACATATGTGAACTGATTATACAATTTGTTATAAATGAACAATACTAATATTTATAAGTAACTGCATATATTTGACAAAGCTCCAGCACAAGCTTTAATCACAGGGAGAAGTTAACTTTTGATTTTTACTACTGCCCATCTGATCTTTGCACTTGCAGTTGGAGACATCATCTTCAGTCTTCTGAGGGGCAAGACTTCGGCTGTGTTATAGCAGTATTCAGTCATTGGTCCAGCAATAATCTAAGCCATTTCCTTCTATTGTATGCTTGGGGAATGTGCTGCAGAAGACCTTGAGTAACTTAACTTTTACAATTAGCTAGTTAGAGAATTGTTCGAGTCAGATACTAGTTATGTTTCAGAAGAGGGTAAAGTTTCTTAATGAAGTATAATAGTTTTATCCAGAATCACAAGGTTGTGGTTAGATTCAGTGGGTGATGAATAACGAATTGACAGAACTTATATAGTCATTATTTTATCAACGATGAATGTTGCACAGTTTTCAATGACATGATAGTGGCACTAAGAAGAGATTTCATATTCTTGATTAGTTAACCAAATTTAAATTCGGTGGTGCTCAACATTTAAATTGGCATTTGCTATGAAGAACTTGTAACAATATAATCTGTGTTTAATGTTTTTCAAAGTGTAACATTTGTAAATGACGTAAAACTTTTGTTTTTACCGATATTAAATAATGGAGTTCTAAAGTCAATTTAATTATACTAATTTTTTCATTTCATATCAATAATAATACAAAAGCTCATGTAGTAGCTCCTAAAAGAATATTGTTTATAAAATAGTAGCAGTAGTAGTAGAAGTAGTTTCTTTTTTTTAAAGCAAATTTTGAAGTTCCAAGGTGTGACAAACATGTGCTTCACTATTTATAAGCATAAAATAACTAAAATTATTTCAGGCTGGCACTTGATTGTAGGTTTATGGTAGTGGAAACTTTTTATTTTTTAGGTAAGGGAGTCAGGGACTGGAATACATTACTGAAAAAAATGTGAAACAATTTACCTGAAACAATAAAAAAAATTAAAGTTAAAAGTTCACATAATGTGAAATTAGGTGAGTAGGAAAATACTCACCATAACTTGTTCAACATCAGATTCAATTAATGGATGAAATCATGTGTTAATTGGGATCCCTATAGCAATTTTTCATTTTAATCCTATCATATAACATTGTTTCATCTGCAAACAGCCTAAACAGTAAAACATCAACAGAATCTTTAATGACAATGGGAAGATGGGGATGTAGGGAAATTACTACCGGAGCCTGTGCTCCATTTTAATTAAATTAAAGTTAATTAAATAATGATCAGAAATGGTCTCAAGATACTTCCATGTGGAATTCCTGTTATCACTTCCACCTCTTTTGATGCCAACCAGTATTGGATTATATCAAAAAGTTTTGTTTTCCACTTTTGAATCCACCAAATGTTTTAATCTTATTTGCCACCATTTAATGACTCTACTCTGACAAATTACTTGCAAAAAATCCGGTATCTATTACACTATCAAAATGACCCCTCATGTCCAGTTCATCTGAAATATCTTTCATGTAGCTAAGTAGCTGAGATACACATTAGAATACGGTGATACTACGGTGTTGATTTCAAAACCACTTACTTTCATCACACACATTTCCGTATGGCTGCATATTAATGTTTCCGCCAACCTATCTATAAAGGAGGTCAAGCTAATTGGCCTTTTTTTTAGCTCTATGTGTCTCTCCTCCTTTATGGACTGGTATTAGTATGGCATTTTGTTAGCCTTCTGGTGTATGGGTAGTCTCTAGATTGATTCTAAATAATATTTCAATGTAATCTACAAAGATGTGTCTGTATAGCTTAAAAACACATGTAGCGTTTTCTATACAAGCTCCTTTATGCATTTTTGTAACCTACTTACTTATCTTAAAATATTTTTTGGATTTAATTCTATTTTTGTAGTCTGATTATTTCTAGGAGAAGTTCCAGCTCTGATATGATCCATTCCCATTACTGCACAACAACCCCTTAATTTGTTGTAAAAACAATTACTTAATTTTTCAAATTTTGGAAAATTTCAAATAACTACTTAAAATGTAATGGACCATATTATCCATCACCTCCTTACAGATAATGCCATACCCTTCCACTAACCTCTATTTCCTTTTACTCATCCAATTTTCCAATTCCATATTTTTCGGAATGATAGTATGATGCTATATCCCTCCTTATATGTGGTTTGTTTCTTGGTGCATTTCCTCCATTTATGTGTTACCTCAGTGTTTCAGTGTTAGAATGGTAATATTCTGGTATATTTCTATATTTATATATATATTTAGATTTTTGTCTACCGTGTTAATATAACATAATTGTAAACTCTTTAAATTATTATAGTTTCAAGCAGTTTAAATTACTTTTGATTAGTATGTGTGATACTATATGATAGCTTAATGCACAGTAAAATAATAAAGAGTCTTTACACAATCTGCAAACAACTTTTTCCCCTAACTTAAGCACTTTATTAGCATTAGATAAAAAGGCTAGCACAGCAATGCTGTACATCTTTCTTTGCTATTCTTCTTAATTATTTAATCCTCCATCTGGCTTCCATCACTACTGAGCAATTTCCATTGGTACAAAATAACATCTATTTTTTGTTATTATCATTTTAAAGCAAGTGGCATGAAAATAATTTTTACTGTGTTAACATCATAATATAAAAAGTAATTAATGATTAAGAATGTATTGATGTTTTCATAGATTTTACGGTTTTGGATAGTTAAACTAAAATTCCTGTGGATTTCATGCTCTGTGTGATTTTTACAATTAAATTAAATTAAATCTCTATTTTCAAACTAGTTGATAGTGTGATTAATTTTACATACAAGTCTTATCTGTATGAGTGCGTTACATGAAACTCACCAATTTGCTCACAATACGTTCCCATGAAAAACCGAGGACATCGACAGTTGTAGGAGTTAAGGATGGGTTGACAGATTCCTCCATGCAAACACATATTTTCCTCACAAGGAGGGCCATTCCACATCTGGATGCTCTCCAAATCCTCTCCTAAATTTTCCAGTGCTTGACCATTAACCACTAATCTCTGCACAGCACCATCTAGACCAGAAGAGATGTTGTTGCAATGGTTGACCTCTGTACCTACACTGAAAAAGATTTGTTTTTGTAAATTTTTTCATATTCCATCTTGATTACAAAGATAGATAAATTTTTAATAAGTATTCAGATACCTTAAACCGTCGACCAATACTTGTTTGCGAGTTTATGTTTCTAACGTACAGTTATTTGTGTGTGTGTGTTGGTGGCTGATCAGGCCAATCCTGTTATGAAATAATTGTCCACATATGTTGCACCTAATTGTTGGTGGTGGATATGGTAGTGTTTGTTGTGATTTTTCTAAATAATCGGGGGACAATCCGGGGCACTTGCCCTGGGTAGCAACTTCAAGGGGGCAGAAAAATCTTGTTTGATGGGGTGGCAATCTGGCTCAAATAATGTCTTATTCCCTATATACATAGAACAAGAGAGTGTAAGAACCTTAGAATTTTGGCAAATTCTAGTTTTGCTTAGGCGGGACTTAAAAATTTTGAGAGGAGTACTTTAAGTAATTTCCCTATGATCTTCCCCATAGTTACAATCCACCATAAATATAATTTTAAAGTGTATTTATCGTATTGTGAAACATTTATTTTAAGAGATATTCCGCTTTGTTCATGTTTTGAAACACGCGATCATAAAAGTAGAAATTCTAAGATTTGTAATATCTTTAAATCGAGTAAACCTACAGCTGACCTTTTATCACCAGCTATAGTCAGCACTGTCCCCAATATTTTGGTAATAAAATTAAATAATTTGGTAAAGTCTAATTAACGATTTTAATTAAGAGAAAATAATAAGCTTTTTTTATTAAAAGAGATATTAGTTTAAAAATTAAATCAGTAGATAGCCCTAATTGAGACAATTTCGTACATATATTGGTTTCCATAAAAAGTTTTAGTATTTGTCTGGTAATCAAGTTTTTGAAAATAGATTATTGCTGATTGTCGGGTGGAAGTTGGGGAAAGTCCGCCAAAGTCCGCCAAGATTGGTCACGTGATGAATTTAGTTTTAAGATGATAGAAACCTTTTGGAATGGTAAATTAAATTAAAATAGATAGAACAGGATGATAGAAAGTTCCGGTAAAAATCTCAAATTAAACTATCGTATACTTTTGAAGATATTAATTAAAGAAAGATTTGCCAAGGTCATAGGCGTGCGCAGGGCTATAATAGTTCTTGCGGTAAGCACACGTTGTCTCATTCTTATGCCAGGAAGTGATCGAGCAACTCCGCGCATGGTTTTATCAGTGATGTTTAAAATAGGAACTTAGCCAAATGTAGTCTGTCTTTCGTTGGATTTCGTCTATCTGTATTCTGGGAGTGCTATGTTTGAATAGTCTGCGCAAGTTTGATGAAGAAGCGGGGAGGGAATGGTTAAATGTTCGTGCCATTTGGTCAGCCATATTGGGACTCTGGAGTGATGGCACGCGAGGTTGACTTTTAACATGAACTTTTAAATTTTCATAAGGGGTACGGTCGGTTAAATTTCTCTCCACAACTTGCAACTTTTTGGAAAAGTGTGTTCGATTTGCCTACTCAACTGTGTAATGCTATTTTTGAACTTGTGATTTTCTAAAATAAACTTCAGTTTTTTCGAGTAAAGTGGACTTGTGATTTCATAGTAGACAGTAAACCTTTTCTAGATTTGTGGTTTAGTAACAGATCTAGTGGTGACCTCAAGCATTTACGTTGAGTCTGTCAGGCTACATGGTCAAATCCAAATTATTTCATGAACTTTCCGCAGAACTTTGAATAAACATAAACTGTTAGTTGAGGCATTAAGGCAATACTACTGCCCCGGTATCGGCCTTTGTCATTCCTTACAAGAGGGGAAGAAAAGAAGGGAAAATCAGTAAGTTAATATTCAAATCAGATGCAGTAAACTGCTTTCTGATCAACTATTTCGTTTTATCATTCATTATTCATAGTCATACTTGTATTGATAATTGATGTTAATATATGGTATTGATCACTATAAAGAATTAACTCATATTTAATAAATAAATTAATGTATAACCATAAAGAACACAGTATTGTTAAAAAGCTTTAAAATGGAATTACATAAAACCCATTTAAGTAAGAAATTCATAGGTACTTGATTGATTCAGAGTGCTCTGGCTGTTTAAAACTTCCAGTAGTGGATGTATTAAGGGAGGATGGTGGAAATAAATTCACATAATTCTAAGTTGTTGCAACTGGAGATATTGAAAACAAGAATAAATAAATAATTAAATTAGAAAAATAAGAAAGTTAGCTATTACTTATAATAAAAGATAACTCTGAGAAAATGAAAGTAGGGAGAACCTGGAAGATAGGTCTGTGATACAATTCCCAATATGTCTAAAACTTGTTAAGGGTACACTGGTAGCATAACAAGGTTTAAGGAGACATACCCCTGCGTTTATTTTTTTTGGTATGATGAGATGCAATAAATTATAATTTCTTCCTTTTCTCTTGCTGAACTGTAGCAATATTTCTAAAATAAAACATGTAGTTAGCAGAGTAACCATAGTGGTTTCCTGAGACAGACTATGTGGAATATATGTCATGTAATTGATGGGAGCTTTTGTTACTTCGTTAACTTTCTATAGATATTACAGACCAATTTTCAAAATCTTTTAACAAATCTAGGTTCAGCTTAGCTTTGTGAATCTTTCTTTTAGTCAAAGCTTTGTTGATATAATCTTTATACTTAAAAATGAATTGCTGTTCATTTGTCTCGCTAAAACTCGGGAATGGCTTGACCGATTTGGCTAATCCAATAGCCATTTCAAATTTTAAATTCTGGTGTCTCCATGCCATGACTTGAGTTTTTTTGTTTATTTAATAGGTGTCCAGGCAATCTCCAGATGCCAAGAATGTGGAATTTGAAGTGTAAACTAATTTTTTCTCAAATGTGAAATTTATGTATGTAACCAATAAACATTTTCTTACACTTTTAAACCATTTTTTCTGTAAATTTATTACTCATGTATGTACATGTTAAGATTTATTCATTCATGTTATAATTTTATGTTATATCTGTAAAAACACGTATGACTTTTGCAACTGGTACCAGAATTTAGGGAATTTGAGTTTGTAATTTAAATTTTTCAAGCATTTTTTCATGGCATCATTTAATTAGAAGAAGCAGGTTTGGGTGGAATGTTTTACTGTAGTATGAATGGGGGAAACTGTCCACAACATATAGTCAGAAGGAAAATGTTACTTTCCTACATTTTAAATTCAACTTATTTCAGCTCTCATAATTCGCAGAATAAGTTTAATTTGGGGGGGGGGGGCATGTTATGTATCTATTATCTCACCTAAACCATTCAGCAAGAGGCTAGTTATGTAACTACGCATATCGAATAACTTTTATAATCATGTACTATGGTAAAGCAATTTTAATCTCAGAACATATCGTGGTTATATGTCCATTATTTTGCTAAAACCATTTAGAAGGGGGCAAATCTGATATACAGTAATTATATTGCAAATAACTTTTATAATAATTCTCTTAACAAGAAAGCACTTTTTAAATCAATTCTAAAACATTTTTGTAAAAGACATAAGATTTAAATAAGGTTTTTTTTCAGTCATGATGAATTTTGTTGCATTTATTTCCACTAAGAAAGCAGAGAATGACAATCACTTTAAGGTATTTTTTGTGTGCTTTTAAAATTTATATAAGGAGAAATTTCAAATCAAAATAACGCGATATTTTTAGAAATAAGAGCTAGAAAGATAAAAGTATACTTAAACGAAAGAGAAAAATTCAGTTAGTAACAAACATATAACAGTTCAGAGGGAACTTTGATGTTTAAAGTAAGAAAAACGAAGTTTTAATGTTGACATATGATAGCATTCCCATGTGTAACTTTCAGAAATTAATAGCTCTTAAACGAGAATAATTATGAGAAAAGTTGTCATGACCAAAAAGATTCGGAATAAATTAAACTATAACATAGTAAAATTTCGGGAAAATCTGAGTAAAATTAGTGTTCCACAGGAGTGGTGGCTTTTTCTAATTCACTAAAGAATAGCGTTTCCCCACAGGAATACACCGGTGTACCATGGCAATTCAGCAATAGATAAGCCTAGCCTATATAAAGCCGACCAGTGCAAGGAGTCGGATATAGTTTTCAAACAGTTTTTCAAGCGGGCGATCTTCGCGAGAACAGCTATGTGAGGGGCAGCGAACTACGAGGCTGTGGACTTTGAAGATTTTTGGTAGTGTGAAACAGGGAGCTTAGAAAACTTAAAGTTGTTATATTAATGGTCAGGACAGTGGACTCTGATGCTTTTCTGGGATGCCATAGGATGATCTGTCGAATTTTGGGGGAATTTCCTGAAAGATTACCAGTCAGTGTGTGTGAGTGATGTCAACCTGCAATCTAATTCAAGGCGACGATAGTTCTGATGCCTTATAATTCTGGTACCTCAACTTGTACTATGTAAAATTCAAGAATATAAACTTTGTATATGCAAGAACTGTTTTAATCCATAAACCTTTAACTCTTGGGGTAATTACGAGGGATTGGTGACCGTATAAAGAACCTATGCAAGCATCCATAAAGGTACCAAGCAGCACGATCCAGTTCATATAGAAATGTTGTATAATCCTAATGCAAGTTGTGTTACAACAACTACAAACTAGTGAATACAAAGGAACCTGTAGGGACTGCCTACATTAACAAATCATTACAAAATGTCAGGTTCTATTTTCTTGAACACAGCTACATTATAGCAGCAAGAAAGAACAACTTCCAAAACACTACCAAGGAGACGTACACATTCATGACAGCTCAAAAACCTGGCAACAACATAGAAAACACATACTCAGATATTAACTGGAAAAACGTGTGGAGAAACATCTTCAATAGGACAATTCCATCTTATAACCAAATTCTGTGGTACAAAGTAGTCAATGAAAACCCTGGCTATGAATGAGAAGCTAACTGCATAAATCTTAAGCCAGGTGATAGATGTGACATGTGCCGGAATACAGATTGGTTAGTACACTGACTGTCTGATGGAAAAACAGAATCAATCTGGATGGGGACAAAACATGTAGCAGTGTACGTCTTGCAAAAACTATCCAGGGGAGTACTCAGTAAAATTCTAGCAAAGCCAGATTTAAGGATTACACCTATAGAAAAACTCAATAGCTTAATACAGATCCTAGGCACCTCAATGCTGGATATATTGCAGAAGACATCCTGGAACTTAGAAGAATACCTATCAACTCTCAAAATAAAATTATGGAGTCTAAAGAAAACTGCAAAACATAAAACAAAATTCAGAAAATATCTCGATGACATACTCAAAGACAAAGACACCAGCTAAAGCAGTAAGACAATAAAAAAGAAATAAAATAAAAGCCTCAGTGTTGTACATCCAGTTATATATTACGTAATTGCAAAAAATAATACCTATTAACTTTATTGTATTCTAGTCCTCTTATTTTATATCTTTTATTCTTTTTGTTATACCAAATTGTGAGTGAGAAATGTTACATTTATTTATTTTGAAGAATTCTCTATCTTCTTGTTTTTTAATCACCTAGACTTTAAAAATTTAGGAGGAGAATAAGTAAAGATTCAGAGAGACAAAGCAAGTCAAACACAACGGAAAAGAGATATCAAAAATTTAAAGTTATACAGGGTGGTCAGAAATTCACTCATCGGCAGGTAAGGGCAGTGTTCCGGACGTTGCACAAACTAATTAAAAACAAAAAAATTCTAGTAAAAGTCGTACCGTTTCTGAATTACTCGCACCTAAAGTTGGCCAATAAGAGCGCTGCGGGGGTGAATTCAAACAGCCTCCCACAGGCGGTGTTGCCAAGCGTACTCGAGGCATGGGACCGCCAAAGAAAGCGATAAGAAAAACTGTCTTCGGAAGCTGGGATCGAACCACCAACCTTCAGTTTGAGAGTCTGGCGTCTTACCGACTATGCTGTCAAGGCACTACAATTTCTTTGGTTTTAGAAGCCATTAGGGCGGACTGTTTGTTAGTAATCAGAATTAATCGGTAATCAGCGACATTTTTCGCGGAGCTGTCAAGGTCATTGTTTATGACACTGAAGAAGAAACGGAAAAAGAACTTTTGGCTAGGATAGTTCCAGCTTTTGATGAAATTAGAGAAGGTACAAATTTGGAAGACTTGCAAATTCAGTAACTCAACGTTGTTGTGCCGGTATTGCAGTTGAGAGAGGACATTTTGAGCAGTTGCTGTAAAATGTAAGGGACCATATTTTTTGTTATTGTTGTTTATTGGGATACATTTTTGCTAAAAACAAGATTTTTCAGAGATTATTTATTTTACAGTTACTGTCGCGGGTTGACGCCCCGTGTTGGATTTCAATGTTGCGACTGATAACGTCAAGTTGGAAATGAAACTACAGTAATTTTGTTTTGTATCAGTGACGAAAGGGCTTTCAATGAGTAATAGCTTGTTTACCTTTTGCAACTTGCCACGTGTTAGCAAGTTGATACACGTTACCAAATGTTTACAACTTGTTTGAATAAGAACAGGCTTTTTGCAGCAGAGAAAGTTTCGTTACAAACGATGGTAATGGGTTTATTTTTTTTTTCAAAAGTTTATTGTTGCAGAATAGTAGCAAGGATATTCACGTTAATCAATAAAAATATTGTGATTGAAATCTAGTGAAAGACAATTACTTGGAATAAAAGAAGCTTCTTTGCAATGAATAAGTTGAGTTTGCATTTTTTTTTTTTTTTTTTTTGGTGCCAGTAAATAAACGATTTTTGTACAAAAATTAAAGATTAATCTAGCAAGCAGATCAACTAATTCAAAACCAATTCCTATAAAAAATTCCTTTAGCCCCACCACCGATTTCCCGAAAAATGTCGCGGATTACCGATTAATTCCAATTACTAATAAACAGTCCGCCATAGTGGCTTCTACAAACAAAAAAGTTGTAGTGCCTTGGCAGCATAGTCGGTAAGACGCCAGACTCTAAAACTGAAGCTTGCGGGTTCGATCCCCACTTCCGAAGAGAGTTTTTCTTATCGCTTTCTTTGGCGGTCCCATGCCTCGAGTACACTTGGCAACACCGCCTGTGGAAGACTGTTTGTATTCGCCCACGCAGCGCTCTTATTGGCCAACTTTAGCTGCATATTATTCAGAAACAGTATGACTTTTACTAGATTTTTTTGTATTTATTTTGTTAGTGCAATGTCCAGAACACTGCTTTTACCCGCCGATGAGTGAATTTCTGACCACCCTGTATATGGCAGAGCAGCCAAGACAATGAAGGCTCTAATGGAGAGTGAAAGGATGGCTGTAAAGGGTGGAGGAGGCTGTATGTATATATATATATATATATATATATATATGTTATTAGGAAACAGAGGCACTTAAAGCAGATATATTAAACATTTGGATAGGAGAAAAACCACCGTTTACCATATAAGAGGATTCCTGTGGCGTCGAGACACAGAATGATGAAGGCTGGCAGCCAACTCCATGCAGCCATCTCACTACTACAGAAGAAGGGCTATAAGCTCAAAAATTTTACTCTATGTGTGTACATATTTTTTTCCGTGTCTCAATGCCACAGGATTCCTCTTCTGTGGTAAGTGGTGGGTTTTCTCATTTGTATATATAAACTGGAGCAAGTTGAGGAAGCTAATCTGCTTCACTTTAGCTTTCATTTCAGGTGAAAATTTATAAAATAAAGTGTTTAAATAACTATTAAGGAGTAGAGTTGTATTTTCTGAATGTTTCTGTTGTTTGAATCCATTGTTTAAACTGGTATAAGCCAAGTTAGGGAATTTATAAAAGTAATGGATTTTTTTTGGAAGCTGTTAGAATCAGAAGCATATAGCTTGAATCTGTAATCAATGGAAACAGATGTCTTCATGAAACTGTATATCACAATCAGATTTAAACAATATTTTCTGGTGGTGACTTTTTCAAACATATTTAACAGTTGTTTGTTAAATTAAAAGTCAACTTTAGCACCGTTCTTGATATTGAGTAGTGTTTGACATGTTCCTGTTCCTTATATTTCTTCCTATATGGAAGTGGCAGAAGCAATCAAGTATTAGAAGAACTTGAACTTTATTCAGAACTTGGTCATAACCATGAAAGTACCCATTCAGAATCCTCATAACCCCAAAGAGAGTTTTTATAAGCTCCATGTGAGCCCATTTGCCTTACATCAGGTGGTGATATTCTCCACAAAACTTATGATTCATGCCATGCGAGACATACATATTCATAATTCAAAAAGCTATCCTGTAAGAAGAAATCGCATGAGGACATGCCCTTTTTATCTTTATGTCCAACTATATACTGCATTGTATTGTATATTCTATTGTATAAACTACAGAGAAAATCTGTAGCATTACAAAGACATTAAAAATTAATATTTAAAATGTACATCATATTAGCTGCTGTTCCATAAAAGTCTTCAATTTTATATATACAGTTATTAATAGGGATTTTTTTTTTATTACATTCCTGAACATTTTATTTGGAAGTAATAATCTTATTCTCATTGGGATGACATTAAAAAGTTTGATCGATATATAGTGAAAAGTTTTTTGAGTGCATCTGTATCTACACCTGAAGAAACCCATGTTATCTCTACCTAGTACTGTAAGTATGACTCACAACCAACACTACATATTTCTCATAGTTCTCCTTAATATACATTAAGCACTGAAAGGTAATTATTAATTATTCCAGTGACTGTGGGAAGGAAGGTTACCCAAATTCTCACAGCTTTTTTTCTGAGGTGTGAATAGCTTTAGAGCAGAAGATGTCCCCACAGCTAAGCCCCATATAACAAATGGCTATGAATTTGAGCATAATAAACCATTTTCAATACATCTTTGCTTACCCTTAGACCTCAGTCTTCTTAACACATAGATCCCTTGGCAAAATTTAGAAGCTGTTGCTTTATGCTTATTCCATCTTATACAGCGGTCTACAGAGAAACCAAGAAACTTAACATAGTTAACACCATTTACATAGTTGATATTATCTTTAATATAACTTATTTCTATATTCTGTATTTTATTCCTATTTAGACAAAGCAGATTAGCAATACACCAGTCCTCAACAATTTGAGAAACATTTTCTATTGCTGAATTCATAAGTTCAGTGGAAATGACACTAAAACTTACATTCAGATTGTCAGCAAAGAGATTACTATCAGCAGGTGGATCTAGGATATTTTTAGCTACATCATTCACATATTCCTTCACACTTGATGAAAATATGTTTAGTTATACATTTATGAGTTAGTGGCAGTGTGGCAACTGCACTTCCATCTATAATACAAGGGTGAGTCAAATGAAAACCTTAAATATTTTTTTAAATATTATTTATTGTGCAGAAGTGGTACAAAGCTGTATCACTTTTCAACATAATCTCCCCCACGCTCAATGCAAGTCCTCCAGTGCTTACAAAGTGCATAAATTCCTTTAGAAAAAAATTCTTTTGATAGTCCGCGCAACCACTCATGCACCGTGTGGCGTACCTCTTCATCAGAACGGAATTTCTTTCCTCCCATTGCTTCTTTGAGTGGTCCAAACATATGAAAAACACTTGGGGCTAGGTCTGGTGAGTATGGTGGATGAGGAAGACACTCAAAATGCAGGTCTGTGATTGTTGCAACTGTTGTATGGGCAGTGTGGGGCCTTGCATTGTCATGTTGCAAAAGACTTGCTGCTGTGACAAACATGCATCACCTTACTGAACCTTCATTCTTCGATGAATTTCAATAGGTTTCACACTTTCACTACTCAAAAACCGAATAACAGAACGCTGTCCTTCCCTGGTGCAAGTCTCAAGTGGGGCAGCCATATTTATACTGATACTGCAATGGTAATTGTGCATCTGCACTATGCTGCCACCTACAAGCCATTCTGCACGCTGCTTGTAGCACGCTTATCAACTTACAGGATAACGGCATGAAATTTCGATTTTTTTATTACAAAATTAAGGTTTTCATTTGACTCACCCTCGTATTATAAATCAGAAAATTGATTGCACCTGTATGTACCTTTGTTCATACATCAAAACTACTAAACACATTTGCTTGTGATTTCACATAATTACAAAAGTTATGGTCTTACTTAAAATCTGAAAAATATTTTATGTCTCTTTGTGAATAGAAACACAGCAGGAAATGAAGATTCATTCGTAACAAGAATATATAGGTGCCACAGATCACATAGTATCTCACATGAACACTCCTTCATGAGGTATCACCTCAAATCATGTAAAAACATAGATAAACACTATACCCTTTGGATTCTACAAATATTGTTGTTTGACTTCATAACTTTGGCTAATTATTTCTTAAGTTTTCTATAATATCAACAATGATGTATACACATTTTTTAATTTTTTTTTACCAAACCACTGCATCAATGACTAAAACTCCAATAAGCATAATGATATTGTGGACTTGAATTCACGGAAAAGGTACAAAAAACTGCTATACAAATGTATATACTGTTTCTAGAAGAAAATCAAAAGTCAAATCCATTACTACACACAACAAGATCTGCATGGTTTGAAGCTTAGATCTTAGTTCTCTGGACGTATAACAGTAGTCAATGTGAATCACATGAGAATAATATTAAAATAATACTAATAAACTTCTAACATTGAAAAAAGTGAGGTGAGGTAAGTTGAGTGATCTTATTTCAAAGTATTGTTTGATAAGATAATAAGTTCAATATAAATCTGGCATTATGGAAAACAATTGTAGTTATGTTGTTATGCAAATATGATATGAAATGTGGGATATTGGATGGATAGGACAAAAAGAGGAAAACAATTTTAATAGTCTTCTCGGGTGACCTCACCAGAAGATGGTGACAGAGATTCTGATCACTGAAATATCCAAGAAGACTATATTAATTCTCAATGCTGAGAGAAATTTTGTTCTTATGAGAACAATTTTATTACAACTTGTAATTAAAGGCAATAGATTTAGAAATCAAGTTCTTCAAGGAATATGGTCTTAGGAAGAGATGATGGTTTATATGTAATAGCTGTAATGGAATCTGGGGGGGAAAAGGAGGAAAGAATAGATTTTTAATACTGCAATGAGTAATCTGAAAAGAAGGAACTAAACAGAAATTTTAAGTGAGAATCAAACCATTACCAATTGCATAGAACTGAATTTCACATATAAGCAGAGAAGAAAAAAATATTTTCTTTGATAAAGGTCTATCAGTCATATAGATGTAAACAATTTCGTTTCAAGAAGTTGAAAACGTGTTTATATATTGGAGTCATGATTATTGTGATACCAGATTCCTTCAAACTTCTCTACAAGGAATGAATATCTGATAGGCTTATATTAGGAATTAACAGTTTACACCAAAGTAAATATACATGACCTGTTGATAGCCTGAGACTAGTATGTTCACATTAAAATAACTCTTATGTCATTATTTCAAAAGTTATTTTTTTTATTCTCAAGCATTTTTGGTTATTGTTAACTGAGAAGGTACAGAATATAAATGTGAAAAAATGATTTAAAAATATGGTTGTTTAGTGGGATATGACTAGGAAAATTATATAAAAAAGTGTGAGAAAAATAATGTGTATACACAAATTAATTATTTGTACTGTATGTATTTTTGTTTCACTTTTAAAACAAAAGTTTATCAATTTTGCAAGGGAAAAAAACATCACAGATATATTGTTAACTTACGGCACTCCTCCGAGGTAAAGTGGCAACTCAAGGTTTAACTCAGTGAGAGAAGGTCCTGACTGGCCTGCAGCAACAGAACCTGAGTCCAGTTGTAGAGTGCCATCTCGGTCAAGGCGACTCACTTTTACAGAATGCCAATTGCCAAGGATGATTTTTTCTTCTGATCTAAAAGAAAAAAGAGCCATTAGGAAAGAAGGGGTGCATTTTTTTTAATGATTGACACAGAAACTTATAGTTTTATTGCTTATTCAATTATATCTCAATATTTGTGTAGCTATAATTTGATAATTACAAAATTTTGAAGTAAATCTGAAATGAAGTAAACTAAATAAGACACAGGTGTGTGCATTGATTATTTTATAAAAGGTTAAGCCATTTCACTTTTATTTTTACTCCTCACTGTCAGCAATGTCATTAGATGTGAGAAAGGACTGAGATCAGGGAATGAGAAGTAATTTGGCCATGGTTTCTTTTTTGAAGAACCATTCAAGAATTTGCCTGCAGTGTTTTCAGGAATCCATAGAAAACCAAAACTGGATGGCTGTATGGAGATTTGAACCTGTGTCCTCCCATAGAGGCTAGAGCATTACTGCTCACCCACCATGTTTGGAATTCCATTTATGTCCCTAAATAGTTGTGTTATTTCTGGCATTTCAACCCTTTAAGGGTGATGAGTGATATAGTAAGCAAAAACAGAGAAGTAATGGTGACAGAGCGGCAGTATGAATATGGATATGAATAAAAAATATGCAGGATAGAGGCTTATAATTAGTGACATATGATTGTATGTACCTGTGCACAAAATGCCTGGTCCAAAAAGCTGATGCTAAAACTTTTTTTTTTCTGTAGGAACTAATATGACTAGTTGCTGAGAAGGGTTGTTTGGTTAGACCTGTCTGTGGTCTTTTATTCATAAACAAAAATTTGATTGGTGGCAAGAAAAATAATAATATAAAAACAGTAAAATAAAAGCAACATTTGTGGGGAAATTGTTATGAGGCTTTTGAGATAGTGCATTCATCATATTTGTAAAATTCAAGACGTGGTAGATCAAAGCACTAGAGGATGAAGCTGACAAATATGATGACTACTTGAACTGCAAAAGGCACATTGTGAAACTGAATAGGTTAGTAACAAGAGAATGTAAGAAACTTTTAAAGCAGCAGTGTTGTAGAGAATACACATAATAAATGAACAAGGAATTAATAAAATAAAAAAGGAAAGCTAATTAAGTTTTAATCAAGAATATTAGTTCTTATAGGGCAATGTTAAGTGAGGGAACTAGAAATTTTTATGACTACGGTATGTTAAGAAATTAAAGTAATTCTAACAGTTGTGGTTAAGGATGAGGAAGAAGAAGATATTAAAAAGAGGAAATATAAAGTAACTGGTTTGGTGAGACATCATTGTCTCACAGGAGTAGTAGTAGAAACAACAGAGCAGTTATTTTTCAACACAAGTAGTTATTAACATCCTAGAATATTATAAATTGATCATGAGGATATTATGAGAGGGCTGTGTAAGCTGAAAGTATAAAGTGGCCAATACAGATGTATTGTTGATAGATGTAGGAAACTGGTAGCCACTCAATTCTTGAATGTTTGCCAATGACCTTACAAATGCATCACATAATTGATACTGATATTGGGCTGGCATTGTTTGCAGATAGACAACATAGGTTTCATCTGAATTTATTGGCAAACATGGGAATAACAACTTTTATTTAGGAGTGTGATGAAATACTTTGTCCACTTTGGTTCACAATGGCAGGAAAGGAAAGATTAGAGAAATTATGTGCCATGCTGTTGCTTGTAAGAATTCTTTTTAACTTGTGCTGTTCAAGACTGGAATGCACAGAATTAGGTTTGGTGCATAGTAACCTCTGCCAATTTCATGAATTTCAGAATGTATCTATAGATGTAGACTTGCCAGTGTGACTTAGAGCCTGAAGGGGTGTTCAGTTTTGTAGAATGTTTTATTGGTCCTGCCAACTAGGAGAGTGCAACTGTCATTTTGTTAGGTGGCTCATTGGGAGTCACAGAATCAGTTTTTCTATTCTCATCAGTGATGCCACACATCACGAAACTTTAACCTGCTGTCTTTATTGATGTTATTAGGGCACTTTCAAATATCTAGCATGGTTGAGCAATATCAATGTCAAACAAGTCTATCTCCTTAATGAAAATAAAATACAAACAAACTGCAGCTTATGAGGTTCTTTGTAGCTGTGGGTTAGTCAATAATTGAGAGACTGGGCACACAGTATACAATAGTCTATTAATACAAATCTCCGCTACAATTCTAACAAATTGTAATATATCTATAACCTTTCCAAAACCATTTAGAAACAGGTTTATTCCATACAGCTAGTACAGCAAACAATTTCTATCAACTTTTCTTAATAGCAAAGTACTCTTTAGTTTGATTTTGAAGTCACTTTTGCAAAAGACAGAAGTTTCAGATAAAATTGTTTTTCAGATATAATAAATTTTCAGTAAGAGAACTCATGATAGTTATCATTTTAGGGTGTATTTTATATGCCCTAAAATTTTTTGATAAGAAGATGATATGATTTTTTGTAAGGTCAAGCCATGTGCTTAGAAGAAGTGAAATGCAAAATTTGAAATTATGAGTTAACGTAAAGAGCTATGTTAGATTTTGCTATCACAAGTTGTAGTCAGCGACAGCTGAAACATCCTGATATAAATTTGACGAATTAAATAAATAATAGATATGGATTTTAGTTAGGTAAAGAAAATCAAATATTTAAATAAAAGAGCTAAAGGATAAAAATAGACTCCGTGAATAGATAAAATCAAGTAGGTTAAAATCATATTACCAATTTCAGAAAAAGTTTAAGGTTTTGAGGAGAAAAATAAGTTTCCTAAGTTACATTATTTAATTATTGTAGGTTTACACACTAAAATGGTTGAAATAAAATTAAATGAAAATTCGAAGAAGCATTATTGAGGAATTAACAGGGATTCAATATTAAGAGTATATTGTACTAAGAAACATTTATAAATTACAGTTTAAAGCACAAAATGGTTAGTCAGACATTAAATTTTAAAGTTAAGAGGTGATGTCATGAGTATCAAATTACTTACTTAGGAGTCAGACAAATTACTTTTTTGTCTTGCCCAGTCTTAGCTGAGGTTATACCATAGCAAGTTACCCGAACAGTAGCTCAAGTAGTGATGTGCTACCAGTGTTAGCTAAAAACTATCTTCAGTATGCACTCACAATGATAACTTCATCCTAGTTAGATGGTCTAGAGTGAAAGTTTGCCTTCTGTGAATGTGCCTAATCTGCTGTCTTCAATCAGATCTAATTGTTTGATGCCTTAACCAAAATGTATCTGATACCAGAAAATTGTAGTACTTTGGGTAAGTATAAACTTTTAAAATTGAAACCAGCATATTGTGTTAATTATTTCAAGTACCCTTAACTCTTGGGGTTAAAACAAGGATTTGGTGGTCATAAAATAAAATTTTATTTCATACCAGGCACAGTCTTAACATAATTTATTTACATAACCTAGTTGCAAACCCCCATGCAGACATTCGTTCAACAAAATCTAGAAATAGTGTCATCTTGGATATTGCACGGCATTCATCTATGACTAGTCATGCCATTGACTTTGAAAGTTCAATACTACTTGCAAAGGAAGGTAGGTGTTGGCCATGGCAGGTTAAAAGATGTACTATAAATTGCTTATCACCCTAATAAAATCAATGGCGACAGTGGCCTAAATATTAAACATGTGACACATGCCTTACTATAAACAGAAAAAACTCACATTGTGACCACCACCAAACCACTCAGCTACACTGTAGTTACTCTCTCCTGATTGGCCTTACCTACCTTCAACCAATATATCAATAATATTTCCAAAATGTTCACAAATTTTTTCTGATCAGATTAAATACTTACGTGATATTAGCAGGACCACTGCCAAGGTTGTAGCAGAATTGCAGATGGCCATTTAAAATGCTTATGGAGATATAATCTCCCTTCCCACTTAAAAGTTGTCCATTGTATAACAGTAGACCATTTAAGCTTCTAGATAAGAACCAGATTTCTAAAGAAAAGGCTCTTCCAACTCCCTCCAATCTAGGAAGTTCTATGAATGATTCTCCTTTAAATTCAGGAACAAATACTTTTTGAACTTCTGTGTCAACTGAAATATAATTGAACAATTTAGATCAAAATATTAAAAATAAATAAATAAACTTGTAGTTTGATGAATCGCAAAACTAGTAAAAACTTATATTCTGATTCTTAATTATATTTTAACTACATCTTTGTAATGGGTATAAGTTTTTTTTAAATCTATTAAGAAAAAATACAAAATCTACTTCAAACAGGAGTGTAATATAAATATGCAAAAAGAAATAATACAATGAGCTTTCTTTACAGACTGACAACTTTTAGGCCTGCTATTCATTTTGAAAATTCCAAATTAACAGATTTGTTATTAAGTCTATAGGCCCCTATTGCTACATTAGAAATATATTAACAAAACTTGTGTTATTTTACTAATGGAACTGTGTATCAGTAGTTAGACACAGATACTCACAGTCCTGGCAAGCTAGGCCACTTGTACCAGGAGCACATTTACAGATAAATCCTCCATGAGGCATCAATTCACATGTTGAACCTGATATGCAAGGACTGGAGCTGCATGGGTTGATTTGGATTTCACAGTAAGCACCTAACAACCAAAAGAATACCAATAATTGCTGAAGCAAATAGAATTTTGTACTAGCACTGTATATTAATTTAGATGTAAAACAGTGGCAATTACTGAATTAACCAAAGAAAGGAAATGTAACTTAGAATTTTAGTTTCACAGAGCCCATAGAAGGAAATAACTTAATGTTCATTATGGGTGTTGCAGTTTTCACAAACGATTGTGTAGCAAAATCTTTTATGATTGTGTATTAAACCAACATCAAAATAAGAAGCTTTAAAATTTATGCGAAATTTCCAAAGACTTAAAAGTATTTCAATTGAGGTCAGTAGCTAAAATCATATAGTATATAAAACAATTTCATATTAAATTTTACGAATACTGCATCATAAAAATTAAGCATAAGTTTTACGGTTATTTTTGCAAGTTTTTTTGGCACAATATTCAGTGTTAACTAGCTAAAAGCGTGGCTTTGTGGTCGCTCGCGAAGTTTTGTTCTGAGAAACATTAAAGAAATTAAATAATAACCATAAGCATTTTAATATTTAAACTTCACGAACTACGAACTATAATAAACATCCGTGTTTTTAGTTTGTTGAAAAAAAAATTAGGCACATTTGTAATAAGATGCAATCTTTAAATATTCAGGATATGAATTTATTTAATTTGTTTTCATCAGATACAAGAATTCTGTTTCGAATTTCTTCCTGTTTTTTTAATTTTAATATACTTGAATATTACTAATTCTGTATTAATAAAATCTTCTATTTAATGCTAGGATTTCTAATTTTTTTACTCTCTGTAACAAAACATATGTTAAACCAACAGAAGTTTCTGGCTATGGTTGATTGTAGAACATTTCTAAATAGTGGGACTCTAACAGACGCTGCCATGGACAGCCAATGCAGAAATAATTATCACTCAATACTGGGAATTTGAGATGAGAGGGGGACGATACAGAATAAGACTGAATATTTTTATGAAGATATGATGATGAAAACAGATTTCACTGATTCACTTTACTGACAGAAATTAGTCAATATTTTAATCAGTGGCTCAGTGATCTTGGAGACGTAGCCATTATATTTGAAATGCAGATAATGTTGTCGAGGCAGATTCCAGGTGATTGTATTGTAAAGGATGACCTCTCGTTTTATTAAAAATATTTTGGTTCTTGTGTTTGGTTTCATTAAACTACTGTCATGCATGTATTTTTGTTTTGTTTCAGTTACGTGGAACCATATTTCTCCCGTTAAACAAGTCTCAAAATATCCATGTAGAGCATGCTTTAATTTTTATTGTCATTAAGCTTTATATAGTTTATCATTAAACTTATATAGTTATTTAAATAACTGATTAAGGGAGGCAGTGGGATTTCGTTGTATAATTACAAAACCGCTGCATCTACATTTACACAAGTCACAGATTTATTTACAAAGAATATTCAACATCCATATATAATTTTTAATACAAAAAATCTATCTTTCTGGAGAATAAATTCTCTGGTAGACATCGAACTCACAAATTACACTTTTGGTGAACAATTTATTTGATTGTTCCATCGTTATCGTTGCGGGGGTAAGTTGTTTCATTAGGATCTTCTCTGATATGTATCATATACAGGGTGGTCAGAAATTCACTCATCGGCGGGTAAGGGCAGTGTTCGGGACGTTGCACTAACGAAATAAATACAAAAAAATCTAGTAAAAGTCGTACCGTTTTTTAGTTATACGCAGCTAAAGTTGGCCAATAAGAGCGCTGCGCGGGCGAATTCGAACAGCCTTCCACAGGCGGTGTTGCCAAGCGTACTCGAGGAAGGGGCCGACAAAGAAAACGAAAAGAAAAACTCTCTTCGGAAGTGGAGATCGAACCCGCAACCTTCAGGTTGAGAGTACGCTGCCAAGGCACTAGAATTTCCTTGTTTTTAGAAGCCACTAGGGCGGACCGTTTTGTTCGTAATCGGAATTGATCGGTAATCCGCGACATTTTTCGGGAAGTCGGTGGTGGGGCTAAAGGACCATGCTAGACGAAGTCTCGCAGTCGAACGCAACTTACCGATAAAGACACTATCATCATGCAACGTCATCAATTTTCGTTTGAAGAGTACGCCGATCTGCATTTGGCGTATGGCGCTGCTGGACAAAACAGGGCCGAAGCAGTAAGGTTTTACACGACTCGATTTCCTAGCCGTGTGATTCCATCGGCCAACACTTTTGTGTTGGTTAACAGAAGGTTGAGGGAGACGGGAAGTATTGTTGTCCAAAGTCCCGACGCCGGACGAAATCGGTTCAGGCGGAGTGTAGGATTTGAAGACCTGGAAATTATTGCTGATAATCCGAGGACAAGCTCTAGGGTCATTGCCAACGCATTGCAGGTACGTCCAGTCTAAGTGATCCCTCAAATTCTCCGTTTAAATACAGCCTTTCAATAGGGTCATTTTTGTTATTTTTTTAATTTCCATGCCTCATATGCCACTGTTTTGGACGTCCTTCACGACGAAGGGTTACATCCCTTTCACTTTCAAAAAGTCCAAGATTTGGAGGAAGACGATTTTCCACTTCGAGTTCAGTTTTCACAGTGGTACCTGCAGCAATGTAACGATTATCCAAACTTTGA
Source organism: Vandiemenella viatica (assembly GCA_031002005.1). NCBI lineage: Eukaryota > Metazoa > Arthropoda > Insecta > Orthoptera > Morabidae > Vandiemenella > Vandiemenella viatica. Next base: position 100,170,537 of record JARYHS010008075.1, on the reverse strand, counting down.
AAGGAAGGTGCTGTGGACGGATGAGGCGTGCTTTAATAGTGTTTTAATAGCCGAAACAGCCGCATCTGGGATGTCGAAAATCCTCATGCAATTTTTGCCAAGTCATACCAACACAAATTTAGTGTTAACATTTGGACAAGTTTATACTAGGCCCTGTTCTACTTGCGCAACGTTTAAATGGCGCTTCTTATTTAGCATTTCATGAAAACGTCCTTCTGTTGTACTTAGAAGACGTTCCTTTGGCAATTCGTAATGACATGTGGTTTCAACATGACGGCGCGCCGCCGCATTTTGCAGCACCCGTACCTCAACACTTAGATGCATTGTATCCTGACAGGTGGATTGGTCGAGGAGGCCCAATTCACTGGCCAGTTCGGTCACCAGACTACAACCCATTGGATTTTTATCTCTGGGGAGCTGTCAAGGCCATTGTTTATGAGACTGAAGTAGAAACAGAGGATGAACTTTTGGCTAGGATAATTCAAGCTTTTGATGAAATTAGAGAAAGTTACAATTTTTGAAGACTCGCAAATTCAGTAACTCAGTGTTGTGCCGGTATTGCAGTTGAGGGAGGCAGGGCCGTAGACAGGTTTAATGGGCCTCGGGCAATTTCACCCGACCGGGCCCCTCTTACCCGCGGGGGGAGGGGGGGGGGTCGAGGGGGGTCACTTTTTTGACAACGATAAAACAAAACAAAAGTTTTCAGATCCTTACAGTCTCCACCGCCGAAGCGCCATCGTCACTTACCGCGCTCTTAAATTTTACGTATCGTAGGCTACGTTTATTTGTTAATCAGCACATAAATTTTTATCTTATATTTTTATCTTATTGCATAAAGCTGCAAGAGGTTTTTTGCTCACATTAACTGGTTTTTTCTTTCCGTAATAAAATTATAAGCCTGTATGATTGTTAACAATTTTTAATTTTTGTTGTTGAAGGTAAAATTTACATAACCTAGATTTTTCCGGGCCCCTGTCAACAATTTATGGGCCCGGGCCCCGGGCAAATGACCCGAAAAAACCGGTCTGTATACGGCCCTGGAGGGAGGACATTTTGAGCAGTTGCTGTAAAATGTAAGGGACCGTATTTTTTGTTATTGTTGTTTATTGGGATACATTTTTACTAAAAACAAGATTTTTCAGAGATTATTTATTTTACGGTTACTGTCGCGGGTTGACGCTTATTGTAAGTAAATCCGTGTTGGGTTTCAATGTTGCGACTGATAACGTCAAGTTGGAAATGAAACTACTGTACAGTAATTTTGTTTTGTATCAGTGAAAAAAGGGCTTTCAATGAGTAACAGCTTGTTTATCTTTTGCTGTTTGTCGCGCGTTAGCGAGTTGATACACGCTACCAAAACCGAGTTTGGTGGGTGAACAAGTGCAGCGCTGGTTCTCCCTGCACACATCCAACCTGAAGATGGCGGCAGAGTCAGCTGCCGAAAGCTCGTTGTCGCATTTCAACGACATACGGCGGAAAACCCGTGAAGACTACATTTCAGGGCATATACTGGCGATGAGGCATGGAAAGATATTGTAATAGGTATGAAAAGTAGTGCATGGAAGGGAAAAGATGACCATGACCACAAGCTGGCACTCGATTTCAGACAGAAGGGTGTAGTAAGATTCTCTTTTTTAGGTAAGGGTGTCAGGGATTTGAATGAGTTACCAAGAGAAATGATGAATAATTTACTGAAAACGTTGAAAGAATTTAAAGATAAAATTTGTAGAAGGCAAATATAGATGGATGCAGGATAGGGGGAAGATGGGGGTGTAGGGAAATTGCCACCGGATCCTGTGCTCCATTGCAATTAAATGAAATATTTTCAGTTATCTGTTAACTTGGGCAACCAAGTATAAGATCATGGTTTATCGAAATCATTTTATTTTATTAGTAGATGTTTTACAAATTCTTAGATATATTAGAAAGATTTTTTTATTTGTGGGATTTTTAGGGATCGTTAAAATATGAATTTTTTTCGATCATTTTGTGGAATAAGGAAATCTATGGTTAAATTCGTTCTGTTCTCAGTACCTGTGTACTGCGGCGGACAGTGGCAGTGGAATGTGACCTCTCCTGTGGGCTGGCATGTTCCGGCGTGTCCGCAGGGCAGTCTGGCACAGGGACTGCGGCCGCACTCTGCCACCCCCACGGCCCGCACCACCAGGGGGTCGCCCTCGTGCAGACGAACTACTTGCTGGCCGAGGCGCAGTCGCCGCACACACCCCACGAGGCCCTGCGATGCGCCGGCGTTCTCCAGCACCCTGTGGCGCAACACATGTGGTGATTAGTAAAAAGACTTATTGTGAGCTGAGTTTCTAAAGTCAGTTTTATCAAGGGGATCAAAATAACTTTCAGGGTAGATACAGTTATTGAAATAATTGTAACAAAATGACTAAAATAATTGTTACACAGCAATGGAATTCAACTATTTTCCTTACTGCCAATTGTATAGTGGTAAAGTTGCCGAGTTTGACAAACAAATCAAATCATGAATCAAGAGATATAACCATCATCAAACTGTGTTTTACTTATGCAACCACAAATACGTTCCAGAGTTCAGAACGATCCACTCAGAGGTTTTGACGCTGTTGTGCGATGTTTTGTCAAATCACGTTTTCTTGTGACATAATAGTTTCGCTTCTTATTTTGTTTCCCAATTAACAATCGTTTGCTTCGATGACAAAACCAAAATTCGCTACTTCTTAGATTGTAGAATTATATTCGTTCGGAGTGACACATTAGCAAGTCGCATTGTAACTCGAGTTCCGTTTCTTTTAACGCAGGCAGAATTTCGCACCCTGAACACCGCACCCATGAAGCCTATCCCACTTTTTCCAACCTTTTTTTAAAAAATCGCAATAAAATCAATGGGCACTGTAAACAAATTCTATAGTGGTATCTAATCTGCAGTTAGCAATGCCACTTCTGGAGACTATGTAAAAAAGGTCTACTGTGTTTTACAGATTCGTTGGATACGAAGTGTTAAGATATAGTATAGATCTCTAATACTTTTCGGTATTCTAGTGACTACTTAAATTTATTTTAGATCTTTTTTACGTTAAATTATTTAAACAATTTATTACAATTAGGTAAAACCTTGAATTTTTTTGTTCGAATCATCCAACAGGTAGAGTTGTAAAGCTACGATTCTCAGGGGTAGGATGGTCCTTTCCGATCTTCATGTGTCTAGTAATATCGTACATGTGACGAATGGATATTACTATAGCGGTTACATGCGTTTTATGTGAGAATCAGGAGGTCATACCCGGAGCTGTCGTATGAAGATACGTGGCTTAACGCTGCCAACCAACGGAAGATAACATCTTCCACATCTGTTACTCGGTGCAGGTACGTGCCAAATGTAGCTCTGTGCTTTAGAGACAAAACTAAGATATGTGTTGAAGAACAGATTGTTGTCAGAAGAAATAAAATAGAAACTGTTTTCCTCTGTAACTAAAAACTGAATATGTATAGTTATATTACTTTTCGCAGATATGTGTAACGAGTAAATAAACTCTCAGTTCAATTTACCCAATACCATTCAGGAAAAATGAAATGTATGTTGCTATTCTTACAAATACTAATCTAAAAATTAAATTATTCGTGGTACAGTTAGTTCGTATAGCCTGTTCTTCAACGAAATAGATACATTAATTTAAAAATCACTGAACAGGTATCCCTGACGCTTGCCATTAGAGGTGCCAACGTGATTCGGAACACTTTGTGACTGTCTAACTAATACAACCAAATATTCGCAACTGTGTCAGTGCCTGGCAAATCTGAAGTCTTCACTAAAAAGGACGGAAGATACATACAATGCTCGCTACTACAAAAATAATTTGTTATTACTATAAGAAATGGAAACTGGGTAATTTTTCTAGAAAATTTGTTTCCTATGCATACTCAAAATGCATTATATAACAAAAGTAGGCCTATATGCTTATGTCTCTGCGTCCCCGCTGTTGATTACGATTAATCAAGAAGCGTTAATACTATCAACTGTGTGATAAAAGAGATATATAGATTTTGAATTGGTTTCTGCTCCCATGTTTTCTTGAAAATTGAAAATAAATTTATTTTGATGTAATATCGAAACACTCAATTAATTCCTGAAGCAATTTCTCAAAAAATGAATTAAATGCTACACCCCCAGAATTCGAATACTTTTTTAGTTTTAACATTAATGGCAAATCAAGCAATTTATTTTCATTGTAGTAATAGTTATTGTTAATGGGATTAACCAGATTGCTTGATAAAATTACTGATGAAATGAAGAACTAGTGTTTGAATATATTTCTATTTCCTCGATTAGAATGAAGAAAACATAACTGAAGGAAAAATACTAGATCCAGACGTTTCAAGAAAAAAAGTATACCATCGCACAAATATTTTTCAATCTCTACACGATTCGAAAGAATGCAAAGAGTTCACGAATTTATGAAGTTGGGCAATAACCATTGCGTTAACTGGGTACGGCTTAAATTTTGTATTCCGTAATATTCATGGCTCTCTACTGTTTTGCGATAGTTGCGATAATCGTGTTGAGTGGTTGCTGACAGTGGAAAGAAAACTCTTTAGTCTGCATGTAATAGCAGACTTCCTTCTCGGGAGTCAGTTGTCTCCTAGCAATCCGGGTCATAGTGTACAAAGCCGACGTTTCGACAGTCATATTGCGGTCTTCTTCATGGTCAGAACTGAAATTCCGCCCAAGAAGAAAACCTTAATGTGACTGTCGAGACATCGTTTTTATACGTCACGACGTACCCGAACAGCCTGCAGACAACTTTAGTTTGCAGTTTACGTTCGGCACGATCTAACATCAGTATCATAACGGTAGTAGTGGCCACTTTGCTGAGCTGTGACGCAGTTCTCTCTCCCTCACACACACACACTTGGAGACGTTGGTGGGCGGCGCGCCGACGAAGGCGTCCCCTGTGAGGTCGAGGGCCCGCAGCGCGCCCTGCGACTGCCCCGCCACCTCCTGGCCGTCATCCAGGCGCAGCTGGCCGTCGCGGTGGTAGCGCCTCGCGGAGACGCGGTGAGCGCGGCCCACGGTGACCCTCTCTGCAGACACCAGCGACACCGGGCCGTTGCCGAGGTTGTACCGAAACACGACGCGCCTACGGCAGTCAGTTCACCATCACAGTACTATAGCAATCGCACGACGGGAAACATTGTGATTAATGTGACCCAGAATGGTAACAACACATCAAAGAGAGTAAATTTAGCTAAACGCCATTCAACAGGAGAAACAAGAATACTATCCTTATGTAAATGGGTTAAAAATATTGGAAAAAGTAAACAGAAGTTAATTTATAGTACAATTTGAAGTTACACAGTGTTGTAAAAAAGTAATAATGACAGATATATTTGGCTATATCAGACTATTTACGATTTCATTCAGTTTCACAAAATGTTAGCTTGAGTGGTGTACGCGTCAGAAACACCATCTTCAACCAAATGGAAAATGCCGCCGGTCACATACGATAAAGCCTTTAATATTCCTCATATCCTATGGAGCACACATATTGACGTCAATTAGCAATCAAGAGCCGAAGAAGCAAGAATAGAAGAGATTAAGTCGCAAATATTAGAACGCCCAAAACAAACAACCACAAAAAATAACCATGCAAAACGCATTCTGATACAACAATACAAAATAAACGAAAATTGGTTGATTTGATACTTATTATTAGTTATATGTATTTAGCTTATAATCTAATGCTTACTTCTGTTAGATCCAGACAGATATTGATCTGTCTACTATGATTGTCCCCTCAATCCAATCTACTAAATTGAAACTTTATCAGCAAGAATGTCATTAATTTTTGGACAAAGAAATGCGACGAAATTTTGATTAAGGAGTAAACGTGGCTCTGGAAGCTGTTTAATTCCTTCAGGCATAGAAAGTAGCGCATGTAAGTTACTGGCCATGTTAATCAATTTATACCAATATTAGAAAACTATCATCGACATTATTATACAAAAACAGATTTAACTGTTAAGCATCACTTTATTGACATTCTTTCTCCTCCTTCCTTTGCACTACTCCCACAGAACAGAACTGAAAATGTAAACACGATGTTGATTTTTGATTATGAGCTAGATGCAGCTTTGCATCTCTGACATGCGGAACCACCATCGCAACGCTTTACTATGTGTAACATCTAGCGAAACTAAGATGGTACTGACATAGAAGTTGGGATGGTTTAATGACTGTGAAAAAAAAATACCAAGACAATACCCAGTTTTACTTTCTACTCTTCTACAGAACAAATTGATTCTATGATTTGTTTACTTTTTCCAAGTTTTAAAATCTTTTTTGTTTCGTTTTTAGAATATTTCATCACACTTGCTCTTTTTTGGTAACAAAGTCAGAAAAACAGATTCCCAGTGAAGAATAATATCTAAGGCCTTTTGTCTTTATATTTTGAATACTTACCCATCAATAATGGCGAGTGATACAAAATCTCCAGTTCCATCTTCTTTTTGCTGGCTGTAGAGGATGATTCCATCATAAGCGTACGTGATGAATTCCACCTCAACGCTAAATTTGTGGTATGCCTTCAGTCGTTTCAACTGGACGTAGGATCGGCCATCGAAGGACGGTACGTGATATGCTAAACAATACATCCAGTATTATTTTAGTTTATTGGCAAGTGCGATTCGTAATCTAAAAGTTTAGAATATGATTCAGAGATACTCGGCTGTTTTGATCCGGCAGCAACTAAGTTGTGAAATAAGTATTTATCATATACAACTAAATCGCCAGTTGGAAGAATAACTCAACTTTTTTTAAAAAAAATTTTTTATCTTATTTAAAGCTTCAAAATTGTTTTTGAAAGTTATTGAGATACCGGAGTCTTTCAATTTCTTGTAATAACAATTAATAGTGAAAAGTGTGACCATTAATAGTGGAAAATCAATTAATAAATAACTGTTAACGTCAAGGGCTATGCTGCTCTGATCTCAGTTAAGGTTGATGCGTCTGCCTAATTATAAAATATGTTGTGTGCGAACAAAGAAAATAATGATACATAACAATAGTGAAAAAGGAAAGGCAAGATAGAAAATACATTGGCTTTGCGAACGTGGTTATACATATTTGAAAATATAATAATGGAAGGTCAAACTATTTACTACTATATACCTATAAAAGAGCTAAGAATTTTGAAAAGCTGATTTCAGATTGAGATCAGCGTGGTAGAATTACTGCAAGTAAACTTTTTTTTAGCCTATATTATCCTTCTGGTATCAATGACATCATCAAATAGGAAGAGATATCTTCGCCAATGAGATGGCTTCGACACTGGTTGCTAGAAGAAATGATTGGGTTACGTTAATTCAGATTTGAGGACATGACAATGAATGTACGATGATTTGGGTCTAGCAACAGAGACATGAGTTATGTAATTGCTCTACAAGTTATGCCCAGGAAGCAAGGCCTACTCCGATTCGAAGTCTGTTCAGTGACGTTGAGGCTCCCTTTCGGTTTGATCCGGCCCGTGTTCTATCTCATTCTATTCTTACAGACTGACATTATTTCACTGCTTGGTGTTTCTTTCAGCGGCGTTGATGTACGTAAGGTACTGTATCAGGATTTCACTAACGACGGTGCTGGCGCATGATCATGTAGAGAATGTCAGGCATCTTCTACTCTGAGCTACTTCCAGAAATAGGTCTTCAGAGGCCAACATTTCCACCTTTACCGAAGACGACGGTGTCAGGAATTCCGTGGATGAGTGGACACGTTCTGTGAAGCGCCATATCAGCTGTCTTAGCGTGACTTGATATTTACCATTTTCCTGTCTTGATTTGGAAGTAAATGGAATAAAATTATGTGCAAAACAAATTTTTGTTAAATCTTGTTTTAGAAGTGTTGGGTAGTATAAGACGTTCCGACCTAAGAGCATGGTAATGTTGTTGTTTTGCTCATACCTAGACAGTGCTGCCTGTCTGTGGAGGGCTGGTGCCCCTTCCTGCAGCGGCAGGCGGCGTCTACACAGCGACTGAGTGGCACTCCGCAGTCGCTGTCCTCAGAGCAGAGGTCTCCCAGCAGCGGAGACAGCGCCTGCACAGTGGCAGGTGTAGGCCGGAACATGCCCGCGTAGTACAGCTCTGCGGGAAACATCCGGTGGTCACATAAACTGGATGACTTGGCTCTAAAGGTTTCGCGACAGCATTTACAGAAGCAAATCCTGCAAACTACTTAGTAAAAGCTGACACGTGCGATGTACGTACAGAGTCTGCTTTATATAACGTAAAAACTTACTTGTTCAATAAAAAAAAGATTTTTTTTTTTTTTTACAAATAATTATTCAAGTGACCATTAACTATAGTATCCTGATATTATCTCTCTGGTAAAAAGAATTCTATATTCAGTTTTACTGATGACTTTACTGATGTCTATCTGTGCCAGCTAACCAATATTTTTAACAATAGGGGAGACTGGTTACGGTTGTGACAATTTTCATTTGATCACTCATAATTTTCTTAGTATGCCAGTTACCTGGAACAAAGGTGAATTTTATAGTAAAAAATACATTTCTCTACGTATAAATACTAAAGTTTTGCCCCTAAGTACAAAGGTCAAGTCACAGCAACAAATTAGATAAAAAAGAAAAAATGTCACAACCGACCACACCCCAGGGGCGGTTGTGACAGTGCTTGGGGTCGATAGTGACAGGTTCAAAAATACAACAAAATGGTCTAAAATATTTCAAATAATATCAAACATAATCTTCTTCTAGAAAAATTTAATTTTTACGTAACAACAGTAATTAATCTGGGAACACCTTAATCGCTTATAACTAATAAGACATTGTAGCATCAATAGTTATTATAAAAGTCTTGATACAGATCATTTTGATAATACCTGGTATATTGAGGACTGTCATTGTGACTCCGCACATCCATCACAAGTAGTATTTACAGATTTTATTAGGGGTCCGAAGACAGGTCGAGTCAAGGGCTGCAGGTTGAACGAGCAGTGTGGAGGAAACGGAAGAAAAGTGATTCCATTTTCTTTACAAAATTCCAGTATATTAATGTGGATATGCGAGGAATGGTTATCCAGCACTAGCAAGACTCAATGCGTTGGATAGGCATTAGAAAATTTCGTCTAGAAATCCTAGGAACAATGCCTCTTGTATCCAGCCTAAAGGATTTGCCGTCCCAATCGATCCTACCGGCCTGTCGCTAACAAAATGAACGTGATAACTAACCCGTGGAAATATAAGTAAAGGAGGGATAGTATTTCCCAAGGCATTTGTTGCAAAAGTAACCTTGACTAATGTGCCTCGGACAACTGTCGGTTCTCCTCAAGCGTTTTCTCGACATCAAAAACAAAAAATTACTTGTCACAACCGTACCCAGAAAATATGTCACAACCGTACCCAACGCACTCCTTCGCAAAACAACAGTCGCCATGACAATATAAAATAAACTACGTGCAAAGTAATCACTGCTATTTAACTACTAATATTTAACTTATAACGATGAAAAACACTAATTACTCTATTTTTACACATACAACAACAATTATTAAAAGAAATCTGATAAAAACACTTACTTTTGACTATTAAAAAGTAATGTAGGCCTCTGCGATTGTTAATGTCACGCGATGGCTGAGGCGATACTGTGAAGCACGTTGAATCAGGTACGCCGCTCCTCTCTATTCCTTATATTTTTGCTAATATGACGACTGTCACAACCGTAACCTGGCACAACCGTACCCAGTCTCCCCTACTGAGCCGGTATCATGGTACTCGTATTTAACTGGAACTGTCTGAAGCTGAGCAAATGATACACTCTACCAAGAATTTGTGACACCTCAGCTAAATGAAATCTATTTTTGTTGTCATTCATAACCAGTAAACTACAAGTTTTCTTCTCATATAAGTTGATGTTCTTGGTTTTACTGGTGGAGCCACGTCTATTTATTAGTAGCAACGTTATTTGTCGCAGTACTTAGTGAAATAGGAAGTGCCTAAATGGTTTTAATCATTGTAAATTCTTGTAGATTGCCAATGAAACTCTCTTTACTGTAAGATGGTCGATTTCATTTTACGTTAACTCAAAATTAACTAAAGTGACTCCAGTATACTTAATTAAATAAGGGATACGTATTTGTACTTTAAGAGTAATGTATTTTACTTTATGATATTGACATTATTGGAGTGTAATGCACTTTCATCCATATTAAAAACAGTTGCTGCAAATATTCTTCGAAAATTTTCTAAATGTATTTTTATTTTAGATTTGTTTCTAGAAATTATCGCAGAATGCAATCAGTGACGGATATGATAAAGGAGCTGGAATGGGATTCATTGCAAGACAGGAGGAGAATGAGGAGGGTCATGGGAGTGTACAGGGCATATACTGGCGATGAGGCATGGAAAGATATTGCAATAGGTATGAAAAGTAGTGCATGGAAGGGAAAAGATGACCATGACCACAAGCTGGCACTCGATTTCAGGCACAATGGTGTAGGAAGATTCTCTTTTTTAGGTAAGGGTGCCAGGGATTGGTATGAGTTACCAAGAGAAATGATGAATAATTTACCGAAAACTTTGAAAGAATTTAAAGATAAAATTTTTATAGGGCAAATGTAGGTAGGTGCAGGATAGGGGGAAGATGGGTGTGTAGGGAAATTGCCACCGGAGCCTGTGCTCCATTGCAATTAAATTAAATTAAATTAAAATACCTCACGTAATCATTGCAATCACAATATTAATTTTAAAATGGGTTAAATTGATTTCACCTTAGAATCTTTGTTGATGACGTGTTATAAATCGAGAAAATGTGCAGATTCTAATATTTTTCCTACTTATAAATCATTCCGAATCAAGGTCTCATGTACTTGGTAGCAAGGTGACTGTGGTAGAGAAAAAATATGCTTGGGATTCTACGATAACCATCACTCCACAATTTGATGATGAATTCTTATAATACTTGACGAGACAAATCTAAAGTGAGGAATAATTTATATATATATATATATATATATATATATATATATATATATTCAGCTTAGTTATCGAAGTATATTATATAAAAATGAGGTCATGAGATAGAAATGTGTCCTGGACCAACAAAATTTCGCTAAAGTCACAAGGCACTGCCCGCTAGAGATGCACAATTGGTGTTTCGTATTTTGGTGGCTGTTCTGGTTAGTTTGAAATGCGGCCTGGGAAAGAAGAAAAATGTCGACTAAAGAACCAAAAACTTTACCTGTAACTAATTTTTGACACTCGATATCTCGAGAAAAAAAGCGAGATATCAAAAAATTCTTCAGTTTGTATCGTCAAGTAATATAAAAACCCATCATCAAATTGCATCTCTACGATTATGACAGAGCTGCCACACTTTGCAACTGGGTCATGGACGTAGTGGTACAATCAACAGAAGTTGAAGTAGCCTACAGAAACGTGTTTTTTGGAAGTGAAAATCTTATCATGTAAGACAGAAACGGAAGGGTAAGAGAGCTTTTTTCATTTAGTTGCACTTTATGCTGCCCTTTACAGATGGATCTACTTTTCTCTATTTTTTTTTTTTTATATGTTGGGTGTGAACTGTGAGCTGTGGTGATGGCCTCACCGTTGGCTCTCCGTCCGCTGGTGTCGAAGGTGTGGTGCGCCCTGGAGGTGCCTGCCGCCGTGATCCTGTTCTCGGTGCTGAGGTAGTAGTGGTACCGCGGCGCCACGGGCGGGGCGAGCAGGTGGCGCGTCGACTTGGACAGTGGCCACGGCTCCTCCTCCGGCTGTGTGAAGCGCCGTCCCACCGTCCAGCGGCCCGCGCCCGGGCGCTCCGTGCCCGCTGCCGCCGCCTCGTCTGCCGGCACCAGAGGCAATGTGACCAAAGGCTTCGTAGCAAATACTAATATCATTATTAAATACTGCAATGAGACACTAGTTCACGGTTATAAACAGTTCTTCAATATTTTAGTAAAGGTCTGTGATAGGCGGTTAGCCCTGGGTCTTAAAAGTCTTCAGAGAACATTCGGCGCTGTTTAGTGTACCTAATAGCTAAGGGCAGTAAAGGCCCTTGTAAAAAGACCGCCAACAGTTTGTCAGGGCTACTTGCCAAACTGTCACCAGAATGGAAGGCGGTATATCAGGGCATGGAGGCGGCTTGTTGCCTAGATGCCAAATGTCTGCGTAGTGGAGGATACATTATTTTACTGAAGACAAGCAGCTACGTGTAATAAGTGTCTGGGATGGTTGCAACTAGATTATGAGAAGCAACGTGACTTTTCGAGGATTGCACCCGGACTGTGAAAACGATCGCGACACGCCACTCCGATGATGTTGATGGTTTTTTTTTAACGTCTTCCCGTGGCTAAATGGCTGGATTGTGTGAAACATCTGTATAGAGTGTCATCTTGAGCGGAGCCGCTTGAGTTACCACCGCCTTCATTTGTGCGGCAGGAAGCACCACTCACTATTGTCTCCTGCGGAGTCTTTCAACGCAGAAGCAGCGTCGTCAGCACTGCGTAGACTTCGCAAAGCACCACTGAACAGTACGACAAGTTTACATCATCATAAAGATTCCAAAAGAACACCTAAGTAATTACCCTGACTGTTATATAAGCCATTCAAAATTAAACTTTGTGGGACTTTTAAACGTATCAGGTCTTGTCCTTATAATAAAACCATTGGTTTCAATATTTCTTGTGAACCTATTTTTATCCTTTATTACTCAATGAAATACGTCATGTTTAGAGTTCAGTATTAACAACATTATGTATGATATATTCATCTCAAATAATTTTGCCGGCTGGCGCAAAACAATGTCCCTATCACGTTTAAAACATTACCACCCCCATTAATAAATCATTATAATACCAACTAATAACAACGTATGCAGCGTTGGGAAAAACAACTTTCTTCTGAAAGGATTCATGTGACGAGTTAGCGTAAAAAGTATTTTCTTTTTCTCATTTTGGTCACGAAATCTTTTGTGAAATTACATCTTATGAAATGTAATTTGTATACGTGGTTTAATTGAGTTTATCAATTCTTGAATAATTCTATTGTAATATTATTGCAGGGATTTTGACGAGTTTTAATTTCAAAATCATATCGTAAATTCACATGTAGTTTTGAATTAGATTCAATCGTCCTTCAAAAGAAGTACAGAAATTTAAGGAAACTACATATATATAATAAATTTGAGTATCATTATATTTCACTCTATCTAGCGCAGACCACTGGTGTTTGTGTGTGGTAGTAGCTTGGAGTTTCCCGTCGTGCACAACATTGGCCGAATTACGGTAGCTGTAGTCGTGTGGAAGATATGGTGGTTGAATGTGATCGATCTGGGACACTTTCATATTTCTACCAAAGACATGTGTTTCCCTGTATTTCTCTCTGCTGCCACAACTACACAGCGCAGACCACTGCTGTTTGTGCGTTCGACCTGATATAAAAATAGTAATGTGTGTCCCTATATTTCATTCTGCATCAAAACTACTTAGAACAGCCCACTGGTGTTTGTGTAAGATAGTAGCATCGAGTTCCCAACATGCACCATACTGGTTGCATGTCGGTAGCTATGAGGGTATGGGAGATACGGTGGTTGATAGTGGTCGACGGAGGGCATTTTCCTGTTTTGACTAAGAACTCTGCAGTGAAAAGTACACAGAATGCCTGGTCTTGGAGGGGCGATCCCGTTAGGCAAGCGGTTGGTTGGGACGAGTGACGAGGGGGTGAGAGGGTAAGAGACGCTCGTCACGGCATTGACCAAGTGTACAGCGTATTTAGCTGTGTTCTTAGTGAAAGAAAGAATGTTAACTGTCATTACTCTGTGGTCATTTCACTGCCTTGTACCTGAAGTGGTGAATGCAAGAAATAACAGGCTTAGCTGATAGCTGAGCCGCACAAGCTGAGGCTTGTTCGTGTTGAAGAACCACAGGAAGGATTTTGGTTCCTTCCAAATCATCGGTGAGACCTTGGAGAGGATGCAATCACTTACCAAAATTGCTCCATTCATCAATAACTGCTAAGTTTATTTGCATACTGATCGGGAGTTATTACCGTTGAGCACAATTCACTAAAAATCAAGCTGTAACTGACGTAAACGTGTTTAGGTTATTTATTATATTTTATGGTGCAATTAAACATACAATTTGGAAAAAAATTGGTTTTACTTATGACAAATACCTATAATTAATTACGATTTGTGTAACATAAATAATGAGCTCATCTAAGTTTAATACTTACTAAATTACTGTTATTGCTTTCATCTTGAGGAATTTATACCATCGAAAAGAACATACAAGAAGAGAACTGAACTAAATATGTCATAACTTGAATTTAGTTTCAGAGGTTTCATTAAATTTTCAGAAATTTAGTATTCCATAATCACCGAGGGTTCGATAAAAATGTCTAAAATAACCAATTAAGACTTGGTGTTAAGCTGTTTGAGCAGGCTTGGAGTAATGAGGGTGGTGAAATGAAAGCCGGGACGTAGCGTTAAGCTATTGGCCGACGCGTTACCTCAAGTGGTGCCATTTCGGAAGTAATGGTTCTCATAGCTGTTTCGCGTGTCAGTCGGCCATAAAATACGCCTCAGATTGCAACTCGCAGGACGATAAGTGAATAAAGAGGCTCCATTAAAATAACAGTCTCCACGATTACATGCTTTTTAATGAAATATTTCAACGATTCAACTAAATAATATATTGGTGGCATTTTTTTTTTTTTTAATATGATCGTTACTTAGAAATCCTTGCTTTATTTAATAACGTTAATAAACGCTTTGTAACATTCAATTATGTGAGCTGTCTAATGACTTACAGTATCATAATATTTCCATTTATATTCAACGTAGAGGAAGCACCAAGGAGGTAAACGAAAAAAATTGAATGTGGCGTAAGTGTTCAAGGAGAAAAAATCAGTATGCTACGATTTTCTGATGACATTGTTATGTCAGCTGAAAAGTCAGAGTATCTTGAGAATGGCATGAAAAAAAAATACTGAATGAAGATTTTGGATTAATTATAAACCAAAACAAGATAAAAGTGATGAAATGTAGCAGAAACAGCAATAATAGTAAATTAAATATTAAAATAGAATCTGATACAATAGGGGAAGTAAATGAATTTTGTTACTTAGGATGTAAAATTACAACTGATGGCCGAAGCAAGAATGATGCTAAAAGCAGAATAGCACTAGCAAAAAAAGCCGTCTTCTAGTTTCCAATATTGTCATAGTACTAAAAAAGAATTATTTAAAACTCTGTGCGTGGAGCACAACACTTTATGATATTGAAATGTGGTATTAATAAATACCAGAATGAAGGAAAATTTAAGCATTTGAAATTTAGTATTACAGAAGGATGCTTAAAATTAAGGGGATAAATAAAATATGGAATGAACGTGTTTAGGAAAGGATGTGCGAGGAAAGAAGTTTGTGGGAGAGTCCTTCAGATAGAAAAGACAGGATGGTGGGTTAGATTTTAAGGCATGGTTAATTTTCTAGTGGAAGGAACAGTTAAAGATAAGAACTGTAAAGGAAGACAGAGATTAGAATATACGAAGCAGATAACTGAGGACACAGATGGTAATCATTAACTTTACTCGAAAGATTTCTTTTAACCCTGTTTGAGGATTATCAAAATTGTATATTTACTTGTAAGAAACACTTAAATATATCTGAGTGCAATCGTCTTAAAACCAGGTATTTTGAATATTTTGTATGTTGGTAAATGAAGTAAACTGCAGAAATAAATTTGAACATTTTATATGTTTCTTTGAGTCAAAACCAAATATAATGTTCAAATTTTGTAAAATAGTACTCCAGGGATGTTCAGTATTGTTAAAATAAGGCCGAAAAAGTTTTATGATCCAGCTCAACGCATGGGGTACCGTTATTTAAAGCTCATCTAGTATGGAATAAGATAATTAGTTTTAGTTTTTTCATTGGAAAATGAATATGTAAGTGGCCACCAAAGTTACTAAGTTTCATTTTTGTTTCCAGGTGTATCTCAGAAATGCTATTACCTAGGAACTTAAGATTTATACTCAATATGGACATACCTTGTATTTAAACAAATACAAAAAAAACTTACATCTAATACAACTTGAAAGTTCCAAACACGGAACCAACTTGCACCTGAGTGTATAGAACATTTATCTGATTTTCATTTCAAGCCTACTGCTTGTATACCCTTCAGACATTCTAAAAAAAAAACAAATACAACATTCCTCACTTTGATCACATGAAAAAATTGTCTTCTGTTCATAGAAGATTAATTTGAAGGTGATTTTGGTTTGAAACCACTGCTCAGTGAAAGGACCAATACCTTTTGAACAAATCTCATACTGGATACAAAGTTCTCGGGCCTCCCTTTGGGGAAGCGCGTCAGAATATGAAGTCGGATAGTAGCTTTACAACGTCGCATCAGAGTGACACGCCGCCCACCGGGAAGCTCGAGAACATTTTATACACCAGGAAAGCCTTCATTCTTTCGCCAGATCTCATACAGTTCCTGTCGGTAGCTCTCTGCTCGGCAAGGGCAGAGTTGTCGCGCACAGGTAGTGAGTCCTGACCTGGGACGCAGCCGTCGGCGCCGAGCACCATGTTGACGCCCGTGCACACGGTACACTTCTGTCCCTGGACGCCCGGCTTGCACATACAGCGTCCAGTCATCTGCTCGCAGTCCTCACGCACAGAGCCCAGCGGCGAGCAGTCGCACGCTGGAAAACAGTCCACAACACACATAGAGCCAGTGTCATAGTAAACAACTTGGAGTGAACGAAATTATAACACAATTTATTTGTTCTTTTGCGAACGTACGAAGTACGGCTGGGTAATGTAAATTTTCAGAAGGAAAGAAATAACAAAATGAAAAAAAGGATAAAAGACCAGTATGTTAGGTTCATGAGCTGACCTTTACTTTTCAATATAGCCACTACTCAGAGTTATAGATTTGTTTCAACGGAAATTTTATCATTCTATCAATTAAGAACCCTGCGGCGTGTCCTTGACCAATAACCTCGTTGAATAATTCATAGCCCTTGTTGAAACGATGACCTTATGTGTCTTTGTGAAATGTTCGAACAAGTGAAATCCAGTTGACAACGAGTGAATGGAATACAGAGGCAGCAAACATACAACTATCAGATGGTAGCATGCACAGGTATACTTTGCTTTGTTCTCCCTTTATATGAGGCTAAGCATTACTTACCAGTCACTTTTAGTGTATTCATAACTATAAAACTTTAAGTGAATTACGTGTTTTTATAGCAGGCTATAAAAAGAAATTGACCCATCAGTAATCGCTCAGTCATATGCCAACTCACGAGATTTAATAATAACACTACACTTGGACAAAATTATAAACGAATATCAACTTCTGCAAGAAGAAACATCAACAGTATATATACTATAATAACATAATCAACACCAAAATAACTGAAATCTTTACACAAAAAAGTCATCTGTTAATATAATCCCTATTTATATATACTGTTCCTGGAATATATGTGGATGTGAATATTACTGTGAAAGCTGCAGCCAACATTTCGAAAAAGATAGGTGCTTTACATATTTCTAAGGACATTTCTAGGAGAACTTTCTGTATCAAATGAACATCTTTCATTTCTTCCTGTCCTGAGATTCTACCTTATTTGATGTCTGTTAACAGTATAAATCTTCTTTTTCGTCTTTGTTCTTCTATTTTTTTTACCATTATTCTATTTTACTGACAACTTTTACGTGTAATGCTGCCTAATCAAGATAATTTGGATCTACCGGAGATTGCGATTTCGTTACAACATTCCTCGCCGCAGACTAATGGCGTTATAGTAATGCGGTTATCAATAGCAAGATGTATTATTTTCAAGCAGTAATTAGGTTGTAATACACCCTGGACCATTATGTTGAAGCAGTAATTAGTTATCAATACAACCTGGACCAGCATGACACTGCGAAAATTACTTCGTAAAGTATGTCCTGCTTTGTCCTGAATTTGACTTCTGCCGTATTGTGATGCCAATTCCTTGGGTAATCGCGATCGCCAGTAATCCCGATAATTCTATATGGTCTTCGTGAGGTTCCTCTCTTCACCTAATCATTTCCACATCTCCTCAATCCAAAATTTTCCTCTAAATTCACTTTCCCTACAAATACATTTTTTCCTTCTTTAGCCCATCTCTGATCCCTGTGACACCAAACTCCAGCCAAAAACATTTGGACGAACTCTTATGTCGCTCAGTAAGGATATTTCCCTCTGATAGTATTCCTGTCCTTTTCCAAAAGTTTCTTTTAGATAGAAACTTTGTTCCTTATTGATTCCGTATATGTTAGTTTCAAGTCACTGAACTTCCTCAATACTTGAGTAATTTCACCTGTTCCAGCGTGTTGCCTGCAACCAATATACTTACAGTACCTACCTCCTTTCCAATTCTTACAATTTTAGTCCTACCGGTTTTTACTTTCCTTCAAAATGCTTTTCTCGCCCTTACAACACCCTTCTACATACGATCTCATCGTTCTTCTGATTTAGCCAACATCGCTGAGTCACTAAGTGATGGTTCTTAGTCTATCTCAGAACCCACCTTACCCGCTCCTCCCACCACCCAGTTTCCAAGACCTTCTCCTTCAAGTTTTGTGCATTTATATTGCATAAAATTGTTTACATACAGCAACTGTGTTCTGTGTGCAACAGTTTTATGAGTCTTATATCCTACATTTTTCAATACTTTCATTAGAGTATACCAATACACTCTGTCAAGTGCTTTTGCCCAATCAATAAAACAGGTATGTATTTTTCTGTTGACTTTTTTCTTTAACCATATTCAGATGGTCATTAGCGTTTCTTGGCTCTTTTCATTCTCTTAAGCCAAGATGATTTTCTATTTCTCGTATTCTCTACATTTTTCGTTTTTTCACCAGCCTCTGAACGTAGCTTAGGTAACATAACGTAGGGAGAAATAATGGCCTGAAAATGTTTGCAATCTTTGCTGTAAAGTTCTTTTGTAAAGGAAACACAATCATCTTGAGGAGTTCTGCCGGCCATATTCCTGTGTAGTAAATCCTATTGACCCGTCTGATTAGTCTAGTTATTGCGCTTTTTGTAGGACCTTGATAATATCAGATCATAGCCCACAACTTTTCTTGATATTTGTTCCCATATAATTTTCTCTATTTCATCTACTTCTCTATTTGATCTTCCTATCCATCATTCAATACCAAACGGATATAATAAGTATGTGAATAATACAACTCCTCTATGTATTCCATTCATACATTTTTGTATCCTTCTATGCGTAACGATATATTCCAAGGATGGAGTTCAAGCTCCAACCATCTGTGTTAATCAGGCAAGCAGTGTATCTTATTGTGTGGTGTGTATGGAAGATGCACCTTTTTTAAATTCACTCTTAACTCAATTCCCTGATATGTTTATCTCAATAAGTCATAGTAATTATACAATACATCATTAAGAAAAATGTTTACGAATTTTCATTTAGTGATAACGACTTATAGAGTTCAGTTTTAGGAAGAATGTTTAGTTGGTAACTCGTTCCCAATTAATATCTGTTCCGAACATTCCTGAATTTATAAATAATAAAGATGGAACAAAATTGTTATATATAATCATAAATAAAGAGGAAAATAATGATGTATGTAAGTAATGTAAGTGCACATATTCTTTAGCCGATGTTTATCTGAACAAAAAGGACTGCTTAAATACACAGACGGAAAAAAAAATCCCAACACCAAGAAAAAATTATTGTAGAGTAATGAAATTTGGACAATGCATTTGTCAAGTTAACATGTTTAATTGATTAAATTTTCAAGATCACAGGTTAATTTAAGCTCAAGAAAATGCATTTCAAATGTGAAATACTGTTAAATTAATAGCCGGTGTAACCTCCAGAATTTTGAATGCAAGCCTGCAAACGTGAATGCATTGTGTCATACAGGTTTCGAATGTCACTTTGTGGTATGGAGTTCCATGCTTGTTGTACTTGTGCTGTCAATACTGGGACGGTCAGTGCTGGCTGTGGATGATGCTGGAGTTGTCGTCCAATGATATCCCATACGTGTTCAATTGGAGACAGATCTGGTGATCTCGCAGGCCAAGGTAACATGTCGACACTCTGTAGAGCACGTTGCGAGACAACAGCGGTATGAGGGCGAGCGTTATCCTGTTGAAAAACTCCCCCTTGAATGCTGTTCATGAATGGCAGCACTACAGGTTGAATTACCAGACTGACGTACAAATTTGCAGTCAGTGTGTTTGGTATAACCACAAGAGTGCTCCTGCTGTCATAGGAAATTGCTCCCCAGACCATGACTCCAGGTGTAGGTCCAGTGTGTCTAGGCCGCAGACAGTTTGGTTGCAGGCGTTCCCCTGGCCTCCTTCTGACCAACACTCGGCCATCACTGGCACCAAGGCAGAACCTGCTTTCATCAGAAAACACAACAGATCTCCAGTGTTGGTCAGAAGGAGGCCAGGGGAACGCCTGCAACCAAACTGTCTGCGGCCTAGACACACTGGACCTACACCTGGAGTCATGGTCTGGGGAGCAATTTCCTATGACAGCAGGAGCACTCTTGTGGTTATACCAAACACACTGACTGCAAATTTGTACGTCAGTCTGGTAATTCAACCTGTAGTGCTGCCATTCATGAACAGCATTCAAGGGGGAGTTTTTCAACAGGATAACGCTCGCCCTCATACCGCTGTTGTCTCGCAACGTGCTCTACAGAGTGTCGACATGTTACCTTGGCCTGCGAGATCACCAGATCTGTCTCCAATTGAACACGTATGGGATATCATTGGACGACAACTCCAGCATCATCCACAGCCAGCACTGACCGTCCCAGTATTGACAGCACAAGTACAACAAGCATGGAACTCCATACCACAAAGTGACATTCGAAACCTGTATGACACAATGCATTCACGTTTGCAGGCTTGCATTCAAAATTCTGGAGGTTACACCGGCTATTAATTTAACAGTATTTCACATTTGAAATGCATTTTCTTGAGCTTAAATTAACCTGTGATCTTGAAAATTTAATCAATTAAACATGTTAACTTGACAAATGCATTGTCCAAATTTCATTACTCTACAATAATTTTTTCTTGGTGTTGGGATTTTTTTTTCCGTCTGTGTATTAACGCATTTATCTTCTTTGAGTGCGTAATATGTAGACCATGAATTGATTCACGGGAAACAAAGATAACTATAAAACAGAAAGAAAAACTACTATGGCCTTACTAATTTAATAATTCAGAATGTATAATGTTCCTTCTACTACTACTGGCCGAGGTACTGAGAACATGTTATTACCTACAAGCACGTTTAGTCGACCCCCTCAGACCTCCTTCACATGCTTTCGATATCTGAGTATGCTATTGGTAACGTCCCGAAAGCTTAGTACCTATGCAGCCGTCGTGGCCCTCGGAGATCTTGGGCAGCCCCCAGTAGCCGTGCAGACAGCGGTCGCACTTGTCGCCTCCGACGCCGGGTCTACAGCTACAGGCGCCGCTCTCCGCGTCGCACACCTCAGACACCGGCCTGCAACCAAATACCACTTGCAGTTTGCTAACGTCATTTATAAAAATTAACTTGTATATAGTTTTATTATTTAGTGGGCTGCTTCGTCAGTTTCGTATTTGGCTGCTTATTCTTCACAATGGTGATAGTTTTCTACGCAGCATAAAGAATTAATCGACGTACAATAACTCGGAAAGTAGACATTTAATTTAAATATTGTCTCCATAGTCTGAATTCAGCTACAATAACGATAGCCCAAGATGTGATAAACAAAATTAGAAAATTATTGTGTATGACTAGATTCTTTGTTCTTACGTCATTTCGTGTAAACTATGTTTTACAATACGGGGAGTTCTGTACCCCCACTAATTCATCCTTCCTTGAGAACTTGCGGCTGAAATTAAAGAGAGAGGAAGAAACATTCGATAAAACAATTCATTACACGTATAGGCCTACTCTAGTTTACGTCGCATTTGTATCAAAAGTTAGACAGATTACTGAAAGTTAGTGACATTTGTAGTAAGAAATTACAACGAATGATACATGGCGATGCATTCAGCATAGCTAAATTACTGGTAATATTACTGAAACAGAATGTAAAAGCATCCTTAAACAAAACGTTGCTGTATGCACATACTCGGCAGTTATGACACCTGAAATAGATGTAGGCGGAAGATAGAAATAATGAACGAGGTATCTCAGTCCAGAAGAAGGAACTAAACAATTTTAAGACAGGTAAGCAGATTGATCAAATAAATTGGCACCGGTCGTCATGAGAGTCTTGCTACAACTATCCAGAAAGACTGCTGGATGGCCAGAAGTTTGGAAATATAATAAAACTTTTTGAGCTCTTTCAGTTATAGTGAAACTGAATTTATTAGATATTTTATAAAACAGAAAACTTTGGGGTTTATGTAAATTTTTAAGAAGTTAGCTTAGATGAAGGGTGAAACTTACTTTATTTTTTTTTTTTAAATATTCATGTGGTCAGGCCAAATTTTTGCAGCAATTTTTTGTAGGAGCGGAGCAACATCAGAAATATACAAGTCAATGTACTGACCAGGGTGATTAAAATTTATTTGTGTTTCCAGACAATACGATTAAAGGGGCTATCGTAGCTACGATTAACTTATTTCTGGTATGAATCTTTCCCATAGTTGAACGGACATTTCACCTCGCAATGGCGAGCTACCTCTTAAATAGTGCAGGTAATTATATTATTTGAAACAAATGGTAACTGAAGAAATTACAGTCTTCGTGCAACCCTATTGTTTGTACGAAGCAAGGGACGCGGATCGACAATCGCATTCTGCAAGCCGCTCACCAATACAGTCTCTCTCCTTCGTGGTATTACACAATACAATATTGACTCTATACCAAAGCTGGAACAACTCAGTTTTCAAATGAGAGGACGTAGAAATACGAATCAAGTACTACCAGAACATATAATAGGTAGATAAATATAATTAGTGATCAAACAATAAAATTTACGCTCAGCTGGCTGTGGCATCGTGATGGTTTCCTGCGCTGTCACGGGATTAGCTGGTTCGAGTCCTGGTGTTGAAGGAAATTTTCATCTTCAGTACTTGGCCGCCAGAGTAGGAGAGGCGTTGGGGCACAATTACTAATCACAAGATTGTGCTCCAAAGTCCTAAACTACTCCGCATTGCGTATGGATTGAGGGTATGGTGGCTGCCCCGGAATAGTAGGCCAGACTGGGCTGGTATCGGGTTTTACGTATTCCTTATTTAACCTCTGATCCAGATCACAAGCACCGCACTCATCATCACAGTAATACACATTTACAATAGCATTTACGAGCACTGTGACACTGAGGAAGGCAACGGGAAACCAGCACATCTCCGCGTGAAGTTCCCATGAATCGGAAACATCCCGTATGGTAGCCACCTACAAGCGGACACGGGTATGGCATCCAAGGATGAAGAAGAAACGTTATGACTTGTGGATGTTGCTAGCGGTTACCGAGCTTGTTGCAGCCGCACAGTGAGGGGCAGCCCGCGTTGTCCGGGCCCTGCGCAGCCGTCTTCCCGTCCGGGCAGCAGCCGTAGAACTCGTCCACGCAGCCCTTCTCGCCGCCCATCACGTCTGCAACACGACAAAGCGTGCACTCAGCATGGCTGACCAGTTGATAACGGTACCTGAAAGCTTCGTGATTTGGTTAGAAGATTTCGTATTTGACTATCAATACCGTAAGATAAGTTAATTAAGTATAATGGTGAAAATTTTGGTGACATCAATAACTTTCAATAATATCAATGACACTTTGATTATATTTACTGACTCTGCTGAAGTAAATATTTTGGCGATGTGATATGCTAGCATATACGTAACTAAGTTGAGTGACTGATTTCCTTGCTTTAATTCATCTTGTCAAAAAGTGAGAAAATACACATCTCACTAATGAGAAATCAGTGGTATAGCAATTTAATCTTTTCGGCTGTCCAGCGAGATGGTATGATAGAAACCATCAAGTGTCAAGTAGCTTCCGGATGTCATAAGCTTGCTGTGACTTCCTATGCTGTCGTAGCCAGAGCCGGGTCTGGTGGGAGGGAGCAAACTGGGATACAAAATAATGATTGAAGAGTGGCAAAATCGTGTTTGTAGGGCGGAAGTTTATGTCACAGATGCTTTTTTTTTTTTTAGCTCCACTGTTGCCCCTGGCGGCGGCAACGCGGGCGACGACAACAGGGGAGGTGACAACGGGGGAGGTAAAATAGTGTTAAAAAGGGCAGTAATCTCACAGTTTTTGCCTCGGCTCCCAAAATTCATAGTTCCGCTGCTGGTCGTAGCTTTATATCGCGACTCCTTACATACGTTACGAAAAGTCGCACAAAAAGTTTGTTCCCTACGACGTCTGCAACTTGACAACTGATGAAGACAGCAGAGTCAGCTGTCGAAACGTCGTGTTTCTACGATACCGTCCAGCTCGACGCCCCAGACGATTATACTGCATAATGACGCCGGAAAAGTCTCTACTCACACATCAGTGATATAGTAGTTACACTATTTGTCCAACCATCGTATAGTTATGTTTGAAATTAATCTTACAATTAAAAGATGGTATATACATGAGTGTTACATTTCTGAAATATGTTCTATATGTTCTTTTCGAAATAAAAAGAAAACTTTTTTTTTTTAAGCGATATATGATTAATTTGACAAGGACACTGATATATGACAATTTCAGATACTAATATAGAAGAAATAATATTATTTAGTCTAAACATAAAAGAAAGTGAAGTACATTCCAACCATTACTTCAGGAAGAAGTCAATACTGAAAGGTATATAAGCAGTGATTCAAGAAGCGTCTGCTTGTGGATTGAATTAACCGAATGTTCGTGTCTAGACTTTAACTCACTCTTGGGGCAGCACTTGGCGAAGCTGGGCGTCTGGTGGCAGTAGGAGCCGGGCGGGCAGTCCTGCCTCTCCGGCCCGCTGCCGCAGTCCAGCTCCCGGCCGCTAGAGGCGCTCACCAGCGGACGCGTTCCTCCACACGGCTTCACCTCCATACCTATAACACGGCACATACGTAAAGAGCAAAGGGCTCCCATGTAATTTTACTCAAATTGGCAAAGAAAATTTAGAATGTCCTTAGATTTGTGAACAAAGTTATTAGATTTCAATTTTTCTTCCTGAAAGTTAGTACAAATGGTTCCGCTCATTTCAGAGTCCTAGAAGAAAGCGATAATGTTGAGGACAATGCGAGCTTGATTTTCGGTAGGAAACATCTTTACTCTGGTTTCCGTTAGTTTCAATAAATTATTGTACGTGAGTTTTGGGTTACTTCCTTAGACCAAGCCAAATTTCTTTTCCATTCGTTACCACAGATTTTCTCCCGGCTCTAGTTATTGACGAACATTAAAATATTAATCTTTAAAGAGTTAAGTAATTTAAAGAGGTTCTGTATTAAATTCATCTTAATCTCGATACTTGATGACAGATAACCACAAGAAGAATCAATGGCATAACCTACAGGGTCACCTATAGTTCATTAAAACATGCGAAAAATAATGTTGGAATAATGTACCCCGTAACAAAAAATTACGCCAACTCCAAAATTAAGCGACACAAAGAGAGAATATTTAAAATGCAAATAATATGTTAATGTCTGCACATACACAAAAAAAATTACTATACAGAGAAATGTACTGTGGTCGCCCAGTTATCAATCCGTCAATTAAACCCTAAGACCAGAACGACAACTGACGATTGTTACTTCGTTGCCACAATATAAACACAAAGTAACATTTGATGTCGATTTCCTAGAGAATGCTTCAGAGTTTAATTTTACTATTTCTCTACAGTGTAACCCTTCTCATCTGCTATACGTACCTACAATTATAGAAAAATCCGTGACCCCAACTTTTTCGTTGTTCAAATGTTTCTTCAGTACTGATGACTTTGAAAATGTATATTTGCCGAACGTCTGTTGTTATTGCGTCCTTTTCAACTATGTCATTGTGCCTACTGTTATTACAGGTTGGTATTGTTAATCTTTTATTCAGCGCATTGCATGAATTAAATATTTTGTGATTGTAATTAGATCGAATATGTCGTTACTGGGAATTTTCAAGTAATGTGACTTTTTATGGTATCTTCAACATCTGGTATGTTTAATCATCGTTTAAAATAATTTTATCTCTGCCCCTGACCATTAAACCTTCTTATAAAGACGTTCTTCCTATTACGTTATTGATCAAACACGATTTTGAAATGAAAGACGTCGCAATTTGGACCTTAGTGTGTGGTCAGTTATTTGGTGAACTCGGAAACACAGAACATAGTGAGTTTACGGAGCGGGTTTACTCCACCCTTTTGTTGTACTTTGACTTGATAGGGCAGACAACCTCATCAGTTCCTGAAGCAGCACGTGCTAGCCAATAACTCCTTTTAATGCGGTAAAACAAAGTAACACGCCAAAACTACATTTTCCATCGGCTAGAAAATACGAGAAGGCTGCGAACATCACTGAGATTAACAAGTAGTCTTGAGAGAGCGGTATAAGACATTACGAGTAAAGACTAAGTTGATTCGCTATGAAAGTACGGGAGGAGGAAGAAATCAATACGTCAGTGTTTGAAACTCGAAATAGAAGTACGGTCTTGAGTCAAACACAGATGGGTTACGAAATTCGAATGCCTGGCAGATGAGCTCGCACTTTTCGATCAACATAATTCAGTGGTTCAAGGCAACACGGATTGAAACCTAGCGTCGTTACCCAAAGCTGAAAAAACTTCAAACCGACGAACCGCGTTGAAACTGGCAAAAAGAAATTATCCGTCTTGTTGTATGGGGATAAAATGTCTGTCAAAATATTCGTGCAGTAACGTTTATTAGATGTACTTTAAGATAAACGAATTAATTAAATGATAAGGCAACAGAGTTTGAGGGTAACAATTTCAAGGTAATATTTTTTATTCTATTTGAATCACTGTTACATTTTTCTGTTTTTAGGGACATTTATTATCAGAATAGCAAATAATTATCATTTATTTGCAACAGTGAATAATAATGAAGATTGTTTAATGCATTAGCTGCTTGTATTAATCACCAAAGTCAGAAGATTTGTTGCTTTCTATTTTGCTGTTCTGTCATAGATAAAAGAACAAGCGTAACAATATAATATATTTAATAATAAATGACAAGTTTTTCTCGTTGTATATTTATGAAAGTTTCTCGGGAAATAAACCGAGTAATACTATTATTTATACACAGTATTTCGGCGACATAAAACTCCGTCGCCATCTTCAGGTAGTCGTAAGACTTGAAGAATGCCTAGAGCGCGTTATTTAAAAACTGGCATGGCAACGACAAACGTCTAATGAAGTTTCAGATGCTGCTAGGGAACTTAACAACATCTGTCGCTGCTATAACAGTTTTTAAACAACGCACTCTAGGCAAACTTCAAGTCTTACCTGAAGATGGTGACGGAGATTTATGGTGTAATATCTAGATTGGGATACCGCTGCAACCACTTAGTGCCTCACGATGTAAACAATTCCGGATGGAGAGAATATGACGTCATTGTGTTTCCGTGTGTGACGTGTTTAGCCTTCAATTGATTTGTGAATACACGTTAGGACATAGAACGTAACTAATAATAATAATAAAAAAATTACGGGTGGTTGCAGCGGTATCCTTAATGTAGATATTACCCGATTTATGTCGCCGAAATATTGTGTATAAGTAATAGTATTACTCGGTTTGTTTCCCAAGAAACATTCATAAATATTTAATAACATTCGTCACGATGAAGGCACAACATTTAGGTCGTAAGACTCGAGAGGAGTGGTTGAGGCACCTGTGCAGAGCTCCCTGGGCCTGAGCCTGAGCTCGTGCCCCGCCTTGCAGCCCGCCTGCTGCACGTGACAGCTGGTCGGGTAGAGCGCGTTGTCGGCCGCACACAGCCAGGCCTCCGGCGGGCCGGCAGGCGGGCAGTCGAACCGGCAGGCGCAGTGCGGGCGGCCGTCCTCGTCCAGCTCGCAGGTGGCGCCGAGGTCGCAGCGCACCCCGCGGCACCCGTCGCCGCCCGCAGCCGGCGTCGAGCTGGGCGCAGGAGTCGTCGCGGCGCTGCCTGCGAAGAGCGGCGGCTCGGACGAAGCAGACTTATTACGCACAACACAACAGACGTGCTCAATTCGTTGATCTCACTTGTTAAAAACAACTACATGAGAACACCGAGTGTGGTGGTGTAACGGTTAGCGTTCTGACCTCGCATTCGGGAGGACGGCGGTTCGAATCCCCGTCCGGGCATCCAGATTTGGGTTTTCCATGGTTTCCCAAAATCACTCCAGGCAAATGCCGGGATGCTTCCTTCAAAAGGCCATGGCCGACTTCCTTGCCCCCCATCCTTTCCCGTCTCTAAAGACCTCACTGTTAGAGAGACGTTAAGCAGATAAAAAAAAATACATTAGAACTTCACACTGAAAGTGATGAACCTTGTCTAAAAGTGCCTTTTTTATTTCTTTCACCATTCAAACATCTGACATAACATTTCCAGTTTAAGACCTTGTAAGCTTTTAAACTGCTTGTAGGGTCCAATTAACAGAATTGATTACTTTTAAACAGTTCCAAATACATCTTTCGTGTATGCCTCGGTCGCCAGGGGCTACCAAAACCAATTCATTATTGACTTGGAGGATTATTTACAAGAAAACATACAAGTATACTTAACCACATTGCCCTCCAGCACAAGTTTATTACTAGCCCCACTAATGCACAGAACTAGTTGGCCACCTCCCACTGTAGTCAAGAACTTTTATGGGCTGTGCTTTGTTCATATGAGATTCGCCGCTCGTTGCTTCGTTGTTCGGATTCCGCTTTAAGCTGTAGGTCCCAGAGGAAAGGACCTGGCCATCATACCCCTTACCCTCTGTCTTAGTACGCCCCTATCGAGAGGATCCAGCCAACTTTCCAGTTATCTTTTGTAGAGACTGTATGACGTTATATGATCTTCAGTACTGTATCTGATTATAAAGAGATTATGTGGATGGCCGATTCAGTTATGGGTACAGTAGTTGCTGACCTGGCGGTGGCGGGGCGAGCGGCAGTCCCAGGCAGCGGCCCTCGTGGAGGACTGCGAGGGGTGGACTGGACGGCGGCAGACGGCAGGAGGCGCGCCGCAGCTCGCACTCGCTGCCGTAGGTCCGGCGGTCCGAGCCGCACACTTCAGAGGCCGGGCCGGAACACTCGTCCGGACACAGACCTGCAACAGTCACATACACTTTCACAACTCTAGTCTCTGATTAATGGACCACTGATTAAGCTTCATTGGACAAGGATTATTGCACCAGGAAGTAATTAATTCGAAGGTACAGAACGAGGAGGGTGAGCTTGCGTTATAAGGAAATACGGGGGGTGTGGGTGGGGGAGGGACAAATTGACATGCGAAGTAAAACGATGACAGGTCTTACAAACGGCGCCTCAGCCGATCAAAAATTGGCCAGCTGAACGCATCAGTAAAGCTCAAGACTGGCCAAAACTACCCCGTCACGGCTGGAACAAGGGTGGGATATCGGGTAAAACTCACTGAGGGGTCTCTCTGTCACTACCACGATCGAAACCAGCTCAAGGAACAGTCGCAAAGCAGAAGACATTGAAGTTGGCTACAGCGACCGTCGCCACTGCGCTGCGTCCCATCGAAGGCAACCATCCCGCTGCAGCATTCTGTAACCAGGTGGCCTTTATAAGAGTAAAAAAACGGCTGCCCTAGAATGGAGAGGCTACTTTGGTCACCCACAACCCTGAGGCTCACTTGTCGCTCGAATTAAATGGCTATAATCAGTCAGTAAATTGGTTGGTCACAAAGCCCCCGTTCAGGTGTCAGATTATGCCGTAATTGTTCAATTTCGCATCTCACCTTATTACCTGGATCTTTAGTATATCATTGTATACACACTGCAAATGCTTGTAAAGATGACATGGAACGCTGAAGTTATTTCATTATAATGATCCTATTACGAAATTTGCATCCTGAATTCAGGTCATTTTGTATGCCCGACTCTTACCCATAGCTCATCTTAATCGTATGAGCCAGATATATCCGCTCCTCCCTGACAGACCCAAGCGGGGTCATTATAGACTCAGGTGTGTTACATGACCAGTTACACATACCCTCTACCGTTCTTCTGTTTTTGAGTTGACATGCAGTGTTTGCGTATAAAGCCAGCACAGCCAAGTATTCCATCTGACATCACTTACACTGGCATATTTTATTTATTTATCGGTTGAGAGCAATCATAATTCGTTTAACCTCATAATCGTGTTCTCCCGTTGTGGAAACGCTCCAAGAATTTTACTGTGACAATCCGAGAGAGGAGGTTCATTAGTCATCGCAGTCTATTTATAAATTGTTAATATATTAAGTGCCTTAAATACGTTTGGAGCATATCGATCATTATGGTTCACTGTGCTAAGGCGCCGCACGCTGGGTCGCGCAGGATCGAGACCTATTCCCCACGTACCAGCAGCCCTGGTAACGGTACCGCAATCACCAAAGCGATTGCCGGTAAGGATCCTAATCTCCACATTACACAAACAAAAAACACATTTATCGAATACACAACGCAATTGCACGTTTTGTAGACAGTCGGCAAAAAACAACTTTCCTACCGGGAGGCGTCTGGCTCAGCAACAACCCGGCAAAATATAAAAAAACGGCACACCCTGTAGTAGCCTTCACTGCTGTTACGCATACAGATGTCGAAATAAACGCAGCAAAAGTGAGCTAGACAGGTTGCTCAAATTCCGAGGCAGTGCCCTGAAAGTAGAGTGCTGATGAGTAGGAGTTGGAGCAATGACCGTCTGAAAGAAGTCACCTAGACGGCCTGGTAACAGATTTTTTACTGGTGGAAAATTGTCACCACTTGATGGAGAGATCGATTGTGGGGGTGAGGGTAAGACCATAGGCTCTGGGACGGAGCTAGAGAGAGGACTGCTCGACGCCGACTCGACCCGACAAGTCGTCTGCAGAGGGGTGCCGCTGATGGAGGTGTCGTCTTCGCTGGGCTTGAGGCAGACAGCATCCGGGACCGACGCCACTGCGGGACTCAGCTAACACGTGGCCCCAGGCCTGCCATGATCGCCGGACACGCTGCCAGAGTGACGACGGGACTCCAATAAAGTCAGGTGGGGCCGACTGTCTCATTCTCGGGGATGGTCATTGCTGTATTGGGAGATATGGTAGCCTTAGCTCGCTGTTGCTGGCCGAGACACGGCTGTGTGGGGGAAGCAATAATACCTCTGCATATTAATTGTCGGCGCCATTGGTGCTAATAACAAAGGCTAACAAATGTTCTGATACGTGCTATATCGTGACTACTTATTTTTAGAGCCTCCTATGATGGTGAAAAATTAAACGAGGGTCTACTGGAGTTACTCCTGCAACCCTTGCCAACATTCTCTCTCTCATTTAGTTGCGACTCGTAGGGCGAGTCACTACAACCCTGAAAAAAGAAGAAGAATTTGTTTGTAGCATTTGCTCCGGTGGCAGTTACCCGCACAGTTACTATGTCTATTGTTCCATATCCATCGGTAGTAAAAATGGCACTTCTTCCTTTCAACGTAAACCACGCTTAACGCACTTAGGAACCTTGAAATAAATCTGTCAACTTCTTTTCCAACAGAAATCATTCTGGACCAGAGGAAGTTGTTTTTCTGTGAATTTTCAAAGTGAACGTCGTTGGAAAAACTAAATCAAAATTTTGTGCCATTGTGGTACAGGTCTTTCGTTAGAACTGGAAAGAGTAAATGCTACTGAAATTAAGTTACTAATAAAGCAGAGGAAACTGCAAGCTCTAATGTACCCTGATGCCTGTGACTGCGTATTGCTGACGGACCGCTTTGCTTACCGCAGGCGCCGTCGTGCTCCACGTGCAGCGTCCTGTTGAGTCTGCAACCCGCTCGACGCAGCTCGCACTCGCTGAGGTAGGTCGCGCCGTCGGAGCCGCACACGGGACCCGAGTCGGAGCCGTCCTGCAGCATGAGTAACGTACAACGGGCAAAATACTACCGGACAAGAAAAACATGAGCACGGGAGTTCCTTATGCAAGAGGCATATAACCAAGTGAAATAGTAATAATTTTGGTTTTCTAAATTCTTTATCGCAGTTTTTATGAAGTTTCTGCAACCAACCCAAATGACGTAATATATTTTTTATATAACCCATAAGATAACACATTCCAGCTGCCTATTCTTTAAATTGAATGTTGATCTTTTTGTGCAAAATTTTTTCTTTTAGGTTTAAAACACGTATACAATGTCTGTGCCGATCAAAACAAAGGTTGGAGTGCCGGGTAGGAGACTCTTTGAAGAACTCAGTATAGAGAAGTCACGTCCATAGTATGGTAGGATGAAACAGGCAGGAGAAAGATCAAGACACGGAAAGAATTATAGTATCAAGATGAAGAGAGCTATTATTTTTTTAATCTGAGTTTATCAGGAATTGTGCAATCAGTAATTATATTATTAAAAGGTGCATTCAAATAAAATAAGAGGTAATTTTTTAATGCGAGTTTACGTCTATTTCATTTGCTGTCAATAAAATTACATTTGGCATATCCTAGTTGGATAGTATCAAACCGCACTGTTTCCTGAAACAACTAATTACTCTGTTTATAACACTCCCTTAAATGTTAGTTCTTTTAAATTATTTCGGTAACTTTGGACTAGAGTTTACGGTTCATTGTTTGACAGATAGTTGCTAAATTATTTCTGTATTTCTAATTTGCGGATCGCTTCACTCAAAGGTGTAATTACTTTCTGATGCTCTGACAGATATTTAAATTATGTACTTGTTCTCTTAAACAATGACCTTGTCGTAATTGCCACATAAGCTTACATTTCTGCACTTCATTAAAATATTAACTCAGGAACGCAGAGCATCAGCAAAGAAGTCCTTCATAGGTGAAGTCAGTAATCACTAAAATTCCATTCATTCCTTTTATCCTGCAAAACATAATTCCTTACCAAAGAGAGCGATATACGGTTCAATTAAAACTTTAGTGATAATAGTTATGTTTGGTTTGTAATGCTTTTCAGCTTCATCAATGGAGCGATCAGTAAAATCTTTTTGCATTCTGAAAAATGATATACGGTTGAATATTCCACTCAGTTCTGTTAATACAACTGTTTTGATACATTTTCAGGGAACTTCGTTTGCATGTGTCTTTAATAGCTTGAAACAGCGGCAATCCAAAACACTTTGCACACAGTCTCATAATTATATGAAACAACGCAATACCGACATACCAACAACACACAGATGCTTGATGCTATATCACATGGCAGCAGAGTCACTGCACTAAAATCTTGTATTCTATCAGGTCATTGGTAATGCAAATAAATGTGTACATATGTTATTGTCATCTACGTCATTCCACTATAAATATTTGAAGGCACTGATCCTTATAATCTTTCAGATATGGAGCACGGACCTATATTGAATATTTACATCAGAACCAGTGGTCGACTTCCAGGTTCGACCCTTATACACTGATCCAGAAAAGCCTACCCTGTCCGCTCTTGCCACTTGACCGACTGAGACACAGCAATCTAATTACAGCTGAAAGAATAATAGGCTGTGGAGAACGAAGCTAGTGAATGATCGATTTAAATTATGATCTGACATCCTTCGATCCACGGTAGGACCATCAATATTTTGATTCCCAATGATTTGCAGAATCAGTCCAGGGAGAATTTCGAAATGTTTCCTTCATTAATGCAATGGCAGATTTCCTTCCCGCTGCTTCTACATAGTCTTCTTCCGGCTGATTGTTAGTAAATCTTGAAGTCCCCATAAAGACGATACAGAGGGAAGAAGGGTAACTAGGGATTATTAAATAATACTGAACGAAACCTCCCGTAACTTTAGTTAAGAATAAATTATACATGATGCGTATTACGCCTGTACTTTTAAGACGAGCTATGCAACATATACCTAAAATGAATCTTCTAGACGACTGAATGCTGACTTGCCGATGTAGCAGGAATGGGATTCTGAATCGTTCTCGCGTCTCCTGTCCAAGAAGATAGAGCGTAGTCTGTAAGCGAACAGGTGTTATCTGTGTTGCCAATTTCCTTGACGGCTAACAAGTTGTCGTATACTCTGCGACAATTGGAGGGCCGCAGCAGTGTAGGCCCGGCGCCGCTGGTTTTTAGCATTCAGGAAGGTCTGCTTAATATAACACAATCAGCCGGAGAAGACCGAGCAAAATAAATACGATGGCGTAATAGCGTTTGCGCGCTGTTGAAACTTTCAATTAGGGGCCTAGGCGGTGGCCGGGACGTCTTAACTGTGGCGCGTGACTGGAATAACAGGCCAGCAGGCGGGAGCTTACCTGCACCGCCCACCTCACTCCAATCTGCAACAAGGCAAGTGGCTACTCCCACACACAAGTCACGCAGATTGATGGTCGTATTGGAATGGTCTAGTGGCTCAGTGGTTAAGGCGTCAAGATCGAGAGGTTCCTGGTTCGAATACCGGTCTGGGCAGGGATTTTCAAAGGTCCTTGACCCAACCTTCGCCTCTGGCACAGCTTGCTGTTTAAGGTAAAGTACGTCAGAACGCTTCCGTGGTTCGGATTTTAAACTGCAGGTCCCCTAAACCCGGTGGTATTAAGCAGGCTTCGAATGAAGCGAATTGAGCAGCTAATAAAAACCCAGTCACCAGGTCATTATAACCACACGAACCTTTGTCTTATGGACGTATTATATTCTATGTTATGTATCGTTCTCTAAATGTCAAGTTAATCAAGAAAAATATAATTTGGATGTTGCTAAATTTAATTCTAACAGAAAATTTTTCTGATTCGGAGCACTTCGGTTAACAGAGATACGGATTTAGATTAAATTCCACGCACTAATATTCTACTTCGAGTCACATTTTTTCGATTTAAGAAAAGCGACACAACTGTACGAGTTCAGTAGGTTGTAATTGTCCAATTATCTGTAACTTAAACCTTGGTTCCACTGTAAATTGCTACACTGATGTGATGAGATTCGATGTTAAAATATTTTTGTGAGGGACAGTCACACACAATTAATCATATTTGATGCTCTGAGTGTAAACGAAAGATTGTAGCGCTTCGATTCCCGTAAATGTGTTTTTAATTCACATATGATTGTCCGCAATGTGATAATATCAGTAACAGTATTAAATCATCATTATCAGGAAATGTGAAAGAAGTTTATCGTGAAGAGATTCAAGTAGCTGAATCGACTTTGAAATTTTATGTTTTGTGGCAGCGAGAATCATAATGAGTACGTTTAAATTGGTACGCGATTTTTTCACCTACTGTTGCAGACATATATTTGTTTTGTATCCATATTCGGCAGCACTTAATATGTTTTCATGTTATTTCAGCAAACAGTTACAGAAATTTTACAGAGTTTCAGTAATATCAATGAGAATAAAAGGTCACCGAAATGTATTTAGGAGTTTTATTGACTAAATCCATTCTAAACATGGTTGTCACATATTACAAAATTCATATACATTTTTAAAAATATCGGTAAAGCGGTTGATTGAACAGGAAAATGACAGTTTACCAATCAAATTTGATTATAGAAAATTCATTTTGCCCTTTTGTAATTTGAAGCTTATAGAGAATTACCTTTTACAAAAGCCAACTGTTCAGCATTTTAGTTCAGTGCACGAAAACTGGACCTTTGGTTTTACCATTAGAATCTGTTCAAGTTTTGGAAGCCGACCTCGGCGAGTAAGATATTTTCGAACACTCCAGGACTCAGCTAGATGACAGGTAACATATTCCCATACTTCTGAATCACAAGAAATACTCGATTTAGGTTCCAGAAACACGATTAATAGCTCACATTTTTCGCAACACTCACTTCAGTTTCCTGTATTGCTTTATAGGTAGTTACAAATGAATGGATATACTTCCCCCCCCCCCCCCCAAAAAAAATGTAGATGTAGAAATAAATTAATGGCCACAATAGAGCAAGAGTTAAAGATTAATTGTAAC
>JARYHS010008075.1:100045995-100133511 GCA_031002005.1 Vandiemenella viatica | reverse complement strand
TACATCAGTTATGCACCTCACCTATGGTTGGTTAGTGTCCTGTTAGGGGCAACCCATGTTTTACATGTCAGGTCAGATGCTGTTGGTGGATGTTGGGGACTAACAGTGAGTGCCACTACTTGGATAAGTGGTTCGAGGACTGAATTACTTGATCAACTACAGTGCCAAACAGTACACCTCAAACAATGAAAGAATGTATAGTAATAACATTTGTAAAAGTGCAGGTAAATGAGTAAGGAAATTTCCTCCGGACTATAGACCTCATTATAATTTATAACAAGAATCAAAATAAACCTTAAATTACTGCAGCCTTGTCAGGTTACCAAATTATGTTTCTCAGCAATCCTGCAGAAGAATGTGGAAGGCAGTTGATATTCCTTTCACATGTAGTTATGTGAAATGACACTGAGCTTCCTTTAATCTCATAGTTCTAAAATTATTATGGTACAACTAAACCTTAGAAATATGTTACACTTCATTGTTTGGTTGAGACAGTTGTCATTTCTGCAACAACTTTTCATAGCATCTTAAGGAATTAGTTCTAGATTTTTTTTTTTTTTTTTTTTAATCTATGCAGACGTCCACTCCGGGTCTGTCCCCACATTCCTTCTGTTGTGGTTGTTATAACACAAAACATTTAAACAAAGTTTTTGCCATTCTCAGATATGTGCAAATACTTAATGTTCTTAAATGAGATGTTAAGTTACTGAACCTTGAACTGTGTACAGGTTGTAAATCTCCAAGATAGGTAAAAAATATTTAGCAGAAAGTTATGTCGACAACATATGAGGCCAAACAGGTAGTCATTCTTTTCTATCAATTCTGGTATCAATTTGACTCCTGCGGAGAGGTATTACTTATAAGCCAAAATAGAGATAGTTACAATACTATGGAGATTGGAGCCTATGAGCTGCAAGAAAGATGTCAGCTTCCACAGACCATTATTTAAATTCCAGTATTTAGATTCAGTCTTCAGTCTTTCTGAAAATAAAAGTTCAGAGATATGATCATCCAGTTGGAATTTAATTATGTTTTAATCTTCCCATGAGTCTCACTGTTTCAATTATCATTCAATACAGACTTTTCAGTCAAGAACTGATGAGGTCTCTTAAAGTCATTAGTACTGAACATCATGATATCTAAGGATGTGAAGCATAGTCACCGCTCCTACTTCAGTGAGGATTGGTGACCCTCCCACTTGCCAGAAGGAGCCAGTTATAATGCGAGAAGTTAGGTGTTGCCATTTTCATGAAAATTATGTAACTTGTGTAGATGATGGAGAAGTCTTGAATATGTAATTGAAAATTGTGATTTTGTTCACATCAAGGATATGCTATGACATGTTGCACATATGATATGCACATTGAACACTTTTTGGATCGGTAAAAGCTTATGAGTTCATGTCACCAACATGCTGTAATAGCAGTATATCTCTAGCTTTAAGTATGACGTGTATAGATTATACTTGTATATAATATACATACCTACTGGTGCATGTGCAGCAACCTGTGTACACATATACACAAATACATTTCGTGGGTGAAGTTGTAAAGGGCTGTATCATAGAATGGAAGGTTATGGGAGAATCTTTTTTTTTCTTTTTTAGTACATCTGATAACAGTTTGATATATATACCTAGATAGATAGATACTAGATATGTTCACTTTGATCCCATGTGAGAATAATCTCGGGGATGTGGAACAGTACATACACTTATTTTTAATGTCAATATTACTATATAATTGATAATATTATTATATATTGACAAGTTAGCTACAACCCATTAGTATAACCTATATCTCCTGTAATCTACACATACAATCCCGAGTTAATTAATACTTATTATGTGGAACAGTGTATACACTTGTTACCAGCATCTAATAACCAGTTATTTTCTTACCAACCAGTTACCTTGATAAGTTTCACTGTAATTTGTGACTACATATTATATCATGTTAGTTGCTATTTATGTGAAATAGTACACACACCTATTAACAATATCAATTATATTACCAACAACTCATAAGCTGTCAATTACTTAAAAACCTGTTAGTATTATGATTTTTCACAGCAGTTTTTGAGTGCATGCTATCCCATGTTAGTTACTATATATGAGTGAAATTTTGTAAACAGTGTAATTACTTCATTTGTCAAAAGTTTCAACAGAAATAAAAACCATATATCATTTTAATAATTGTGGATAATTTTGTCACCTTCTCCTTCCATACACCATATATACTATTTTATCAGTCATTCTTAGTTACCAAATTCCAAGAAGAAAATTCTTTCACAGAGTAAAATGGGTTCTGAAGCTGAAACTCTTTCAGTTTGGACTTAAAGTAGTTGGGTTTTTGTTGATAACATTTAATTTCTGTTGGTAAGACATTGAATAAGGAAGCTCCAGTAAATGTTAACCCTTTCTGTACAATCGACAGTGATTTGTAATCCTTGTGAATATTATATTTATTCCTAGTATTATGGCTATGTATGTCAGCATTAAGATTGAAGTGTTCAGGATTTTCCACTACAAATGTTAGTACGGAGTATACATGCTGTGCTGGCATTGTTAGTACACCCAGGTTTTTAAATAGATTTCTGCACGACGTCTGTGGGCTTGCTCCACAAATAGTTCTTATAGTACGCTTTTGCTATTTAAATACCCTCTGTGCTTGTGACGAGTTTCCCCAGAATGTGATGCCATACGTGAGCAGGGAATGAAAATATGTGAAATATACAAACTTTCTGGTTTCTATATTAGCTATTCTAGATATTACCCTCAGTGAAAATGTTGCAGAATTCATTTTTTTAAGAAGTTGTTGAATATGTTGTTTCCAGTTCAATTTGTTATCTATATATACACCCAGGAATTTTGTGAAACTGCTTTCACTGATTGCTTTTCCTTCTGATATCACATTATAGCTGTCCTTTGTTTTATTTTTTGTAACAAACTGAAGTAACTGTGTCTTTTCTACCTTAAGTATTAGTTTGTTGGCATTAAACCACCTGTTAATTTTCTTTATAGCATCATTTGATGTGTTTTCGAGGTTTTGTGCTGATGGGTCTTTCAACGATATGCTAGTATCATCTGCAAAGAGCTCCACGTATTCATTATCACCTAGTATATGTGGGAGATCATTTATATAGATTAAGAACAACAGAGGGCCAAGAATTGAACCCTGAGGCACACCACATTTAACTATACTCCATTCTGAGTTTATAACATCTCCTGTATTAGCATCTTTCACTGATACACATTGCTTTCTATTTTCCAGGTATGATTTAAACCAAAGTCCTGGCTTACCACTAACTCCATAGTGGTCTAATTTACCTAGTAGAATTTCATGAAATTACCACATGTCCTCAGTCCTTGTGGAAGGTTATACATAGTACCTATAATATTATAAAATCACATCTATGAAGATTTCTTGAAGATCTTAACTATTTTTTTTTTTTTGTAGTATATCTGACATTAATAGTTCGAATTAGATCTTATAAGTTTACGTATAAATTTACATTCATTGGCAGTCCCTGTGGGTAAAGTGGCAACAAAGCACTCAGAATGGAAGGCCACATGATCAAAACCACAATCAGAAAAGTTTTTTTTTTTTCAAAGGTGCGTTGCTCAATTTTTGGAAGAGCAAAATTTTAGGAGTTCGTATTGCCGACATGATAATGTTAATAATATATCTGTTGTTATAAGTAGGATGTGTTGCATATATGACATTCACAGTTTTAAGTTTTCACTTCTGTCAGGAGTCTTCAGTGACTGCAAATTGTTTTATAGTATAATTGTATTACTTTTTTTTTCCTAACACTAAGCAGATACGGTATTTATTTGCAAAACTATACACAAAATTCAACATACTTATTAGAGATTCCATGAGCTGGATCTTGAGTGCTTGAAAGCACTAAGCATAAACATGACTTGAAATCCTCAGTATAAAGTAGATAAAGACTGCCACTATGACAAAGTCAAAACAATTAATAACTATCAAACACTTTGGTTGTTAACGTTTACTGCTAGTTTAATCAATGTTGTCATAACTCTATACAGCAAAACAAATAAAAAAATTTTCACACTTATATTTCACAAAGTTAGATTTTGTCACCTGGATCAGGGTAAAGTTCTCACACCTAGTTGGATAGTGGTTACTGAAATTGTCATTATGCAATGAAAATATGGAAGGTTCAGGAAAATAAACCATTTTTTTACCACAGAAGAAAGTAGGAGTACCAAATGAAAATGAAAATACAAAAACACGAACACACTTAACAATATTTTGGTTTAAACCCTTATTTTTGTTCATAAACCTGGACATTTAACAAGGAGAAGTGTTCACACATTGTAGCCTACTACATGACTTCTTCTTTTTTTTTTTTTTTTTTTTTTTTAAATAAATGAATAAATAAATTGGAGAATGGGGTGGTGAAAGTTGAGGTGGTGGCAGTAAAAAATTGTTATATTGTGAAGTGAACCAGCAAATGACTAAAATATATACATTGCAGGTGAAGATGAAACTTCAGAGCAGATATATATGAATGTAAAGTTGTGTTAATGGGGGAAAAAATTTGAATTTTTACAAAATTGTTTATAAAAAAAAAGTGATTTAGGCAAGAAGAATATCTGGTTTCAGGGATGGTACTCATGTTCCTGTCTGTGAAGTACAAATGCAGTGATGGTGTGTGCACACCTGTTCTTCCCAAATAGCACAATCCTATATACAAAAATAAGGTTTTAACCGAAATATTCCAAAGTGTGTTCATGTTTTTGTGTTTTCATGTTTGTTAATTTCTCATGCATAATTAAACCTACTCTCACTCATGAGAATGAAAGTGCTTATACTCTTGCCACCACTGCATCAAATAAAATATGTCAAATTAACCCAATACTTTCTCATGTGTTCTTCTTTCATGGATCAGTTGGTAACATGCTAATTTGTCAGCAAATCATGAGAACCATTAATTCATTTCAATGTGTGATGTTCTTTTTTTGTAAGAAATAGTCTTTTGGGTAGAGGATGGGACCATATCAGCAGTCATGTAGCTGATATTGGAAAATTATCTAAACAAGATGCCCTGCTGCGGCATAGATTTAAATCGAGGTCCATTGTATTTCTCTGTGTCTAGATGGTGCCACTTTACAATGATAAACATTACTTGTGCCTTAAATGGCAGTAACATGTATTTAATTTTAAGGTTAGGGAGATGAGTTGGATTATATTTTGTTTTATTTACTTTTATATGCATAATGCTTTCTAATCTGGCAATTATTGATTGTTTCTTCATTTTACAAAGAACTGGTTTCTGTCTAAAGTATATTATTTTAAAGATATGGAAGTCACCAGGATTGGCGTTAAGGAGGGTTAAGGGGGACAAAGGTACCCCAGGCTGTAAGACAATTCCTTGCTTGGAGTTGTCGCATACAGCAGTTTGTCTTAACTGTGATCGTGTCTGGTACCTTTACAGATTCTGTTTAGCGGTTGCCAATCCCTCATAATTACCTGAAGGGATAAAGGTATATTCTCAAAAACTCTAGACCTACTGATAAATTCAAAATAATATATTTTGCAAAAGTTCTTACATAAACTCAATACCAGCGTATGGCCTAATAGAAAAGCATCAGACTTCTATCTGAAATAACTGATTACAGGTTAAACCATCCTCACACAGTAAGTAACTTCATCCTAACCGCTAGATGAAAGTTAAAAGTTCATCTCGAAGAAAGAGTGAGCCTGCACCATTGTTCCGTCAGTACTAAAATTTTTTATATCTCTGCGACTGACCAACTACTACTCCTACTTCAATTTTTTCCAGAATACTGCTGCTTCTCGTGGCTAGCAAGGCCACGTTTTATTCATATTGTTCCCAGCTGACTCAACATATGCTTGATTTGACAAAGGGAAACCTTATTTTTATTCCGATCATTCTGAAATTTTGATATGTTGTGAAGCCTGTTTTCAATGTCAATTTCAATTATGAGAGAGTTTAACTTAGGTGTTTTAGTTTCTGAGCTTATGTTGAAAAAGCTTTAAATCTGTATTCATTCCTATAATTCTTCAGTCTGTGAACTTATTCTGCTATCAAAATATTCTATAAAAATTTCCTCAATGTTTGACATATAACATGGCTAGATCCAATGTATTTGATAATGAAAATCTACTCCGACTATAAGTGCAAAGTAAGCTAAAAACTTTGATGTCACTTATCTCCAAATATATGAGTGCTACTGATCTGAATTATATTTCAAACTTTGTAAAATTTAATTCTCTATCTGATGGTAATATTATTTCCTTGTTATCTATTTCCTTTAATGCTAATTGTTTGTTATTGTAATGACCCTTTGTACCTCACAATATGTTTAAACTTTCATTTCCCTTTTACAGCTTACATATTGTCGGAATCTTTAAGAAAATCGCTCTGTGTGTTCAGTGAAAATTTCCTTTTAATTTGAATGTGGTTTCTACGTCCTCATACCCGTATGCCCACAGAAATGCTTAGTTGCAAAGTCAGCAAAATCTCTTACTTTGTCTATAAACATACTTTACTATTAGTTATTGACTCTATTTTTTCATATGTTGTGTATCATTTTATGTCATGCTATGAATCTTTACTGTACCTTGAAAATTAAGTGAAAATTGTTTCTTGTGCTTGCTAGGTCACAAAGTTCATGATATCTCCTTAGCACAATTTTCTAGGCCTCAAGTGTTAGACATTATTTGAATTGTACTCTCATTTTACACATCCGAAATTTTTTTTTTTAGTACTTTCGAAAACATATAAAACTCTCCTTACTAACATATTTTTTAACTCTCAAACTACTGGAAAATTCTTCTAAAATGATTTTCTGTTGCTTTTAAGTGTTTTTAGGGTCCTTCAAGCCGTTTTTGACAAAAGTAAGGTCATATGACAATGCCCAAGCCTCTGAAGGGGACCCTCTGTCTTGGGTGAGTAACTAAATACAAATAAACTTTTAAACGCTTTCTTAAAACTGGTGTTATTTAAATTTTTTGCATTAAAATTTTCAGGCTTTATCAAAAAATCAAATTTTAATGAAAAAAAATTTGTCAAAAGGAGGGGAGAGGGAGGGAACCCTGAGAACACTTATCCAGGACCTGTGAACCCTAGCACTGGACCTGAAAGTCATTATTAACAATTTGGATCATTGACAGTTAGGAAGAAAATTAAAACATACAAAGCTCAGATAGATGATTTTTTTTTTTTTTTTGGATTAGGCCTATTATTAATTTTATAACTATGGTGAATATTTTTCTGGCATCAAACAATCATGGATATATCTTTGATGTAATAAATATTTAGCACTGAATTTCCATCCTATCTATATTTTAAAAATTGTCATATGCAAGGAGATAATACAAAGTAGGTAAAAGTTTGATTTAATCTAATGTTATTTCTTAATGCCAAATAAATGTTCAGTGTAAGAGCAATCTGATGGTTCAGTTGGTTAAGGTGTGTGACTGGGGAACGGAATGTTTCTGGTTTGAATAAGTTGGAAATTTTACTGGGCTGAACAAAGGACAAAACATGGCTCAAATTACACATAACACTCTAACCAGCAGGATTCCCAATGTAGAGCATCTACGAAGGAGGCATATATGCTGTTAAT
Source organism: Vandiemenella viatica (assembly GCA_031002005.1). Taxonomy (NCBI): domain Eukaryota; kingdom Metazoa; phylum Arthropoda; class Insecta; order Orthoptera; family Morabidae; genus Vandiemenella; species Vandiemenella viatica. The sequence goes on along the minus strand of JARYHS010008075.1, from coordinate 100,125,887 downwards.
TGAAACTTTGTGGACAATCCTTGAGAATATCCTGGCCAACAATGCCATATGCATTTATAATTGCAATGTCTGCTGTAGGGTGTATGTAATAACTAGGGGTGAGTCTTAAGGCTGATAATAATATATAATAAGGATGAATCATTAGAATATTGAATGAATGAAGCAACTTACTACTATGCAGGTACAGGAGTATAAGTTTTGTAAGGATGAAATCAATGACGATACAGCAACTGGATGGTAAAATGAATTTTATTTGCTCATGACATAGAAGGTTGCTGATATTTATGGAGATGACATGGAAAGCATTCTATTGGAGAAAATTCTTGATATTTGAGGGAAACAACATCCACAAAACTTCATTTGGAATTAGGGAAGTGATTGACTGATCATATAAACGTTTAAGAAATTGTTAAATTGTTGGCACAGATATGTTAAATATCAGATTTTTCCTTAGAAATTTTGAGGCTAATAACAGAGAAATGGGGTAACTGGTGGTATTGATCATAAATGGGAGATCAATAAAGATCAGAACTGAGATACTTTTCCAGTTTGTAAGGTGTTAAAATACATTATAAAAGTCAGAGTGATTAGAGGGAATAGAGTGGTTTGTGGAAATGATTTACTTAGAAACTGTCCCAATTTGAAAGAAGTTATTGATAAGCAGTTGGATTTGATGTATAAGAGATAAAGCTTTTATATTTGTGTGCATGTTAGTTGATAGTATGTTGTTGTATCTCTCAAAGTGATTGGTAGAATAAATCAAAATTTTTTGGAAGATAGTGACTGAAAGTTGATATAAATTGGATAGGATTTTTAACATATCATAATCAAAGTGAGAAATAAATAACAGAATATCATGGCATGTGGGTATGGAAATATGTGGGCCACTGAGGATGATTTTGACATCATAGTTATTTGTTATTCTTATGTATTAATCCCTGCACTTCATATTTATTGGCTGTATATCTGGTGTCTATCAGAAGGAACAAATTTACTAATGAAGGCTGGAAGGTGTATCTAATTAAGACAAACTGAAGTTTTTTCATAATAAATGTGGCACATCTTAAATGATGCATTTCACATTTGTTGTTTTATTGAAATAATCTCAAATCTCTTTATTACATCATGTATAAAGCAATAAAGTACTAGCATTTTCTTTAATGAAGTTTAGGAAGACAATGAACTCACCATGTTTTCCATTTATGATCACATGTAAGTCAGGAACATGTTATAAATGAAACTCATATGGTTACTTCTCACATTCTGTATTATAAAATAAATTGTATCATGGCACAGTTACATGGATATATTGTTTATAAAACTGGCAAAAGTTTGTATTTAACTCTTGGGGAATTGTTGCCACGGTAAAACCCTGCACTGAATCATTTAAAAAAATATCTTATGTAATGTTTCAGTCAAAACCTTAATATCAGTTGGACACTGTGCATTGGCAGTTATGGTCTGTCCAACAAATAGATAAGCACCACCAGTTATTAAATAATACAATAAATGTGTACTTTTACACTCATCTGATATGGAAAACTCAGTCCAAGTTGTTATAAAAGTTTATGTAATATGCCACTATCATTACAAAACATGATCTCTTAACTGTATTTACTACAGTACAAAATGGCACAGAGAAATAGGCATTTCATACTAGTTGAAACTGCCTGCACAACTTCATACAAAAATGTATGAATTTAATAAGTTGTTTTGTGGCTTAAACATGCCACAAAATAATAGCATTTCAAATTCATGTGAATGAAGAAATTTTCATTTAAATTCCTGTAAAATGTCTTTGAAAGTAACACTATATTCAACATCCTTCGCAGATCAATTTTTATCTCAGAAATAGTTCACTTCAAACATCATTTTCATGACAAAACTCAATAATTGCTTTCTCATGCCTTGTGTGTTGTACCAAGTCAAAATCATTCTTGGCTATTGTTATCCTCTGGATACATCCCTGGAATCCCATATAATATGCAGTGGACAGTCCAGATGGTAGAACAGGAGCTCCACCTTTAATATAAACACAATCATAATTATAATGGTAAATGTTGTTTTATAGCATAGCACAGCAGAATACCCATAGTTTTATACAAAATTTTGTATAAATTGAAGAAAAAAAACCACATCTTTTCTAATGCCTTAGTGGCCACTAAATGCTAACAGTATTTTGTTAACTACTTGCTAGGACACAAAAAGAATTACTTGTATCCAAAGTAAATCATAATTAAATATATGTAATTAGATATTAATTTTAATGAGTATACAGGAAACAAACCCACCAGTTACCACTTTTAGAAATGAGTATAAGCTATGCTACTGTTTATTTGTTGTATTCTGTGTAATTTTTTATTGCTGCACTTGTCCTGCTTTCAGATTTGTTAAGTGATTGGAGTTCTTTCTCTATTTTTTTTCCAGTCTATAGTATCTTATAACACTTCTTTCTCTTCCATTGTTATAATTAGTAGACAATAAGAGGAACTGATTACTAATTCTGAGATAGATATATCACTAGTATTTAAAAAATAAATAATGTTGATGTAACAGTTAAAGGGGGAACTGCTTTAAAGAGGGTGAAAGGTAATAATAACAGTATACCAAAACCAAATATTAGAATACTACTGCTAGTGAACTGTAGGAGTATAATAATTTTTTTTAAATATAGATTTAGCTAACTCAGCAGGAATGAAGAATCCAAAGAAGCAATTCTGGATAATGAAGTTTTCCCAGGAATGTACTAAGTGTTCTGCATTCAGAATATGAATGGGTGCAAGGGTGATAAAAATTCTTCACAGGTGTTCTGTTGGATAAGTTCTGCCATACACGACGTTTTGACAGCTGTCTGTGCTATCTTCATGAGGTGAAATGGTAGGTCAGTGTTGCTACTATGACACATCACTGGCTGTAAATGCCTCTCAATTCTGGCTCATATAAATACCCAGCAGCCAATGGTCGCATATGAGGCCCGCTGCGGAAGCTCCTCTCCCATTAAGTGCAGTGTATTAACAGGGGGTGTTTCAAAAAGAATATACATATTTCGAATGCATATATTTATTAAACTGTAAGACATACAAATATAAAACTTTACACACATATTTACAAACCTCTTAAGTTCAGATTACAGATGTTCAATATGTCCTCCATCAGCCACACGAACAATATCACATCGATACTCAAATTCCTCCCATACTCGGGCAAGCATGTCCTTCGTCACTGATGTTACGGCAGTACGGATCAGGTTCCTCAAATCCTCAAGGTTCTGTGGGAGTGGTGGTACATAAACGTTGTCTTTAATGAAACCCCACAGGAAGAAGTCATAGGGTGTCAAATCCGGTGACCGTGGAGCCCAGCTGATGCATGCTAAGTCGCCAGCTCCTTGACGACCAATCCAACGGTTTGGTAGAGTTTCATCCAGATATTCACGCACTTGGCGACTCCAGTGAGGGGGTGCCCCGTCTTGTTGAAAAATGAAGTTGTCTTTGTGCAGCCTCAGAAACAAGTAGTTTTGTAACATAGCGAGATACTGCTGATCGTTAACCGTGTTTCCATCAAAGAAGAATGCGTCGTAAACTGATGATCAGGATATCGCACAAAACACATTGACTTTAGGCAAATCTCGTACATGTTCAATGACTGCATGTGGGTTCTGTAGACCCCAAATTCGAACATTGTGTTTGTTTACCTGACCACTAACATGGAAAGTCACTTCATCACTGAAAACGATGTGTTGTGCGAAAGTGTTATCATTGTCAATAGCATCATTAATCTTGTTACAAAATGCCGTTTGTCATCAGGATGCAGAGCTTGTAACAACTGTAACTTGTACGGCTTCATAACCAACCGACGTCTCAAAACATGCCAAATTGTTGTTGTAGGTAGTTGTAACTCCCGACTGGCACGACGAGTTGATTTTGAAGAACTATGTTGGAAAGCAGTTTGAATTCGTGCAACATGTGCCTCAGAAACACGAGGGCGGCCAGGACTCTTTCCTTTCCATACACATCCGGTATCTACAAACTGTCATCTACGAATGTTCCACCCATTTGGAGGATGCATTTGGTACCTCAACCTGAAACGTCTTTGCACTGTAATCACGGCATTGCACTTCGCAAACTCGATAACACAAAATGATTTCTACTGTGGAGTAGCCATTTTAAACATATGACGGTTACCAAGAATAAAACAAGACAACTGACATCTAGCAGCTATTAAATAAACTAGACTATGTATTCGTTTCTCCAATAGCCGAGCCGGGGCACAGCGATCGATAGTTTGGACAAAATAATACTTTGTAATACGTATATTCTTTTTGAAACACCCTGTATAATTAGAACTTAGAAGGTGGGAACTTGTAACGGGTTAATGGCATTTCCCCATTACTTTGGAAGATAATTTGAGAAGTTTTAAATATTGGCAGTTTGCGTGGTTGTCTGGTGACGTCAGCATCCGCCAAGTCCGTTGGTTTAGTGAGGTAGGACCCAGTTTTAAAGCATGGGTTGAAACTGGTCGTCGTCTAGTGACGTCAACATCTGCCGGGTCCGTGAACTCGGGGGTGTAAACCCCAAATTCGGAAGCATGGTGCGCTTGGGAGAAAGACGCACCTAGGCTTCTGGGTGGGCAGTCTGCCATTGCCGTGGAGTAGGTGAGTCCGTCGTGAAAGTGAACAGTCTGTCGAGTCGACAAGAACGTGTGTTAGCGCTCAGTCATTATGATAAAGAATTAATTTTGTAAAAGGTGATTTCTTTGGTGATATGAAGGAACTTTAGTAATGAAGAAAGTATTTGCAGAATTTTATATGAATTGTTTCGTGGTGAGCCATAGGTATGGTCTAAGAACTAGTAAGGGTGTTGAAGTATGAATGAAAAGAGTGCGTGTTATTCAGTCTAAATTTATTGGAGGCATTACCTGTAATCTTAAAGGATCGAAGTACCGATAGCGAACTTTCATAAAGGTTGGGACCGAGCGGGGCAGTGTAACGGTTAGCGTTCTCACCTTGCATTTGGGAGGACGGCGGTTCGAATCCCCGTCCGGGCATCCAGATTTGGGTTTTCCATGGTTTCCCCAAATCACTCCAGGCAAATGTCGGGATGCTTCCTTCAAAAGGCCATGGCCAAATTCCTTCCCATTCCTTGCCCCCCATCCTTTCCCGTCTCTAAAGACCTCGATGTTAAAAGAGATGTAAAGCAGTTACAAAAAAAAAAAAAAAAAAAAAAAAATAAAGGTTGGGAGTTGGAGCGAGATTATCTTATTAACTATTAAACGCATGTGTTTCAAATAAGGTGGTGCATTTTCATTTCATTTACCAACATAGTTTTGGTTCGTGACCATGAGAGAAAGAATCTAGTGAGTGCGTGGAAGCTTTAAAGGTTCACAGTAAGTATTGTAGCCGAACCACCAGCATAACCGCGACAAACTGGTCTATCAGTACCAACTGGGGACCAGACAATCTCCAGGTCTAAATTTAAGATAGCACCAATTTTCCTCCCACCCATCCCCCTCACTTCCACCTTCTCTCATAGAACCACTGCTCACCAGATCCTATCTTTATAGATTGTGACTTAGAATTTTGCTTATTTTTAGTTTTAGTTTTAACTTAAAATTTCTGAATATTATTATATATATATTTTTATTCAATTATTATTTTTTTCAGTTGTTTGCACATGTGTCTGTTACTTGGTAGGCTTTTGGGACCATTAACTGAGGTATACTGCCCTTCCACGACGGGTCCTTTTGTACAGTTTTGCTTTATACTTGCTATTCATAATCGTTTTCCAGCCTGTGCTCTTCTACCCCCCCCCTCACTTCCTGCCATGTTTTTTTCCCCCACCATGAGCCACCGACATTGTGGCTCACACAGTTGACTGCCGGCAGCGCTTGCGTGCAGCCATCTCACTTCTACTGAGAAAGAGCCATGCTCGAAAATTCTATTCTTTGTGTGATCGTTTTTTTCGTGTACCAACGCCGCAGGAATCCCCTTCTTTGGTAAGCGGTGGTTTTTTATCCTGTCCTAATGTTAAATATAATTAGTAATGATTACTATTATTTGTTAGTATTCATTAGGGTATATATCTGGTGGAATACAGAGGAAAAGATAAGAATCAAATGAAAAAGCTTTCCAGAACCATAAAGGGGGGATAATTTGAGCTCCTTTAATATGGTAAACTGTTAAAATAAACTAACATTCAAGTCAGAATAAAACCGATGTAATAATAGATCTAAAAATTTAGTTGGAAAGAAATCACCACATTCATCTTCACTAGTAGTACTGATGAAAACAAACATTGTGGGTAGGGTTCATCTTTCTAAACAATATGATCAATTTGAAAGAATATTTTGTGATGAGGTTGTAATGGAACGAGCCAACAATAGAAAACACTTTAGACAATAGAAAGTCCATAATTTGAAGAGATAAACTAAATGTAACTATGAAAATAGGTTGAGGAACATATTCTGACAAAAATTATTGTTAATAAACTATAAGTATGTTTTTCAGAGGGAGAAAGAAAATCAGTTTCATAAACAAAAGAGCTAGCAAGCTGAAAACATGATTAAGAGATAGCCAAATTTAATAATACAATAATGGTTTGAAGTTAAGATCAAAGGGTGAAAAACCTTGCATGAACCTCAATAGGTATCAGATGTATCACATTGCATACATGGTTATAATTAATGCCAACATGCACTTACCCCAAGTGGCATTTTCTCATTACATGTTGCATGTTTATCATAATGAGAGGATGCATGAGCGACAAGCACTCAGGGAAAAATGGAATGCATATTCAATTTTGAGAGGAGGGAACTGGATGGTCTTAATATTTAAGATTGACTTGTATTGGAAAGAACATAAGGTGACTAATTGGGAGAAGAGAATAGGAAACACCTAGCTTTAGGCAAGGGGTAGATTAAAGCATTAGAAGGCAAGCATTAGACATATTCCTAATAAACAGTGATGATAACTACTGCAAGGGAGTGAGGTGAGATATCAGAATTATAAAGCAGCTACAAAGAAATGTATCATTATCATAGGATGTGAGTTGCGGAACTGAAGACATGTTCCAGGGAAATATTGAAAATGTCATATATCTATAACTTCACTTAAACCATTTAAAATGGGCATATCATTTGTATAGTAAATAACTTTATAAAAATTTTCTTAATAATAAAGTATTACTCATGTTATAATCATTTTCATAAAGAACATAAGATTTTAAAAGTCAAAGTTCCTGTACTCAATAGATTTTTCCACATTCATTTCCACTAAGAAAGCATTAAGTTACAAGTATTTTGAGGTGTAATTTGTATGATCTTAAAATTCTATTTAAAGAAATACTTCGATTTAAATTCATATTATGGCGTGCTTGGAGAAAGTGAGAAAGAGCTATTCAAAGTTTTAATACCACATGTCGTTTTCAGCATAGATAAGTGCATTATGAATAAAAATTTGAGTCATTAAGCAAATTCTAAGTATGGTTTTTAGTAATATAAAGAAAATCAAAATCTGTAATATAATAGGGAAAAGAATAGAAATAGATACAGAAAATCAAGAAAATTCCAGGAATTAAGAATTTAATAACAGTTTTGTGAAAAGTTCAAAATTTAGGAAAGAAAAAATAGGATTTTCAAAGTTAATTGTAGAAGCTTGTTTTGTTCTCTATTAAATAGATGCTTAACGCACAGATAGAAATCAAAATTTAAGAGAAGCACTGTTGAGAAGTAAATGAAGTCTCAAAAATTGGAACAAATTTCCCTAAGCAACATATGTAAATTTCAGCCTGAAATAAGGAGGAATTAGCCAGGTATTAATTTAAAAAGTTTCACTTTGATGTCATGCTGGTGGGAAATGAATGGCACAAATTCTGTTAGTCGTACTTTACTTCCACAATAAGATAGGCACAGTAACTGGGCCACTTTTAAGCATAGGCTATATAGTCTGTAGCCTAGGGGCCTGCACCACAAATAGGGGGCCCGCACCATAACCCTGGGTCCTCTGCCTGGGCCAGTAGTAGAGTTCGAATTTAAGCATCATTAGTCAGAAGCAGCCATGGCCACTGCCGACAGGGGGCTCACAATAGCATAGGGGCCCACAGAGCCTACATACGGCCCCGTACAGTAATGTAACAGACACCAAAATATGGTGAAAATTTTAATAAATAATTTGATCTAAAAATCTTGGCAGAGGAATGAGTATCCTAAAATATATTAGCAGAAAACAGAAACATAACTTCTCCATGACATAACAGACAAACTATACAATTTCAGAGAAAAGTCATCACAGGTAAAAGGAAACAGAAAAATTAGGACTTTTTTACTCCGTAAAATTTCAGATGGATAGGAGCAAATAAGAGGCTAAGGAGATTTTCCCTCCTCAATTTTCTTATGAATAGGCAGCCATTTGGTTATCTGAAGGTAGCTTTCAGTAGTATCATGGTGGAACATGTGTTTCAATGGCTCTGTAAGAGCTTAGCTACTATCACCTTGTGGATGATATGAATTTGGCTGGAGTGTTTGGGACTTACAAAAAATGTTCATAATCTACACCGCCATCATAAATTTAGCAGTGAATAATGGGGTGCTTCATATATTACCATGAACTGAAAAGGGTTTTGTCAGGTTTTCACTAACTTCTGAGGGAGTTGTGAAGGCTTTATCAAAGTTGTGGACTTAAATTAGTTAGCTGAATCTACCTGCTGTCTTCATTAAAGGATGTGTATGTCAGATGACTTTCCTTAGGCTTACAACTGATACCAGTGAAACTACAAAAGTTTCCAGTGTATACAGTTTTTTGATAAAGTGATTATTTTATTTTTATTTTGACTTTGCATGCTCCTACCTGTTAGCTGTTACAAGTTAAATTAATTTCTTGGAAACCAATGTTTAAGAAACCCTGCAACTCAAGAATCTGATTCAAATAGTCTCAGTAACAGTCAGAGCGTCAAGCAATCAGCTGTGTATAACCCCCAAAAGCAACATAGTTTGACAAATACTTGGAAGGTTAGTGAGACCGGTGCTGTTCATTATTTCTAACAATGATTCTGTAGACTTACAGATAGAAGTTAGGTTGCGTGCACAGTAAATAATGTTTGATTATTTTATGATAGGAATAAAATGATATAGGATAGCTACAAGGGAAAATAGAATGTATCTGGATAGGAAGAGCAACAAGTAATAATAAAAAATGCCAAAAAGATTCAGCTTTTTAGGTTCATTCAAATGGAATGGAATGGCAAGGGAATATTTGTTGGAAGAGTAAAAAGTAAATATCTTGTCAAATCAAATTGATAATATATTTAGTTAGGCAGACCTGTAGTAAAATGTCACACAGTCTTGCATTTATCAGAAGGGGTGATGAGGAGACATGATAGTGAAATGAGGGACCTCTCTTGTAAAATGTTGACCATGACCTTGTTTGTGTGTAGTGGCAGTACTGGATCAGCCATGTATCAAGAATTAGCAAATGCTATGGGCCCTGAGCCTTCTGGCGGAGCCCTGTGCCTTTTTTTCCCACCTCTACCACTACCGTGGATGGTGAAAACCAAGGGCCTCTTCTTCACATTTGCTTCAGGCCCCACACTGTTTTAATCCAGTTCTGTGTAGTGGGATAGTATGGGACACACAGAGATTTTCTAGTGTTTTTTCGCAATGTAATCTTCATGGGTCTCAAGTCCTATTGTGTTGTGATATGTAACACAATGTTCCAACAGCCTGCCTCTCATTACACTTCCATTTATACAGTTCTTAGCAGAGCATCTTACCATGGTCCACTATGACATCTATGCCAAAGCTGGTTGCTTCATAGCCCACTATCTTAATACACGGTCCACTGCAGAGTACTGGCATGCTAATTCTGATACTCTCACTAGCACTAGGATTATTCTGTGGGTTGGTGAGAAATCTGGGCTACTTCATTCACTCTCTTGACATCGTGGAGTGATTATCTGTCACTTTCACATCATCCCTGTTGATACTGTTATCATTGAAATGAATTTCTGGTGTCTTACTTATGACAGAATCCCAGAAGGTAGATGCTCTGGTCAACACAACGACCATTTTATTAAACTCTGTCTCATGTTCTTTGTTGATAGCACATTTCCATATTATATATTTGTCCAGTTGCTTGCATCTTAGTTGGTGTTTATGTTCCATTTTGCACTACTTGATGGCCCTGGTAGTCTGAGCATTTAAACTTTACCACTCTGTCATGTGGAATGTAATAAATTCTGGGTATCCTCAGGCCTAGATCATTCTTGACCAGATGCATCATGTTACATATCTTTGTGAGAGGCCCATGCTGTGTTGAAAGCCTTCCTATTTTAGTTAACATGTTACCTTCTTAGGGGTGGTAACAAGAGCTTTCGGTGTCTTCATAGCTCTTTTGATGATCTAATAATTATTTCTCTTTCAATCTACATGTTATGAGTAGCCATAACATCTGAATATGGTCTTGAGGCATTTCATTTCTTCCAGCATGCTATCAGTGTCAAAGATATATCTCACCCTGTGCACAACGTGGTGTTATATTGTGCCAAATGATGGAATCTGGTGGCACCATGTAGCCAACAGTGTGGACAGGTTTCTGGTATAGAATGTGCACCATGGTTTCCTTGGACCTCACCATCATAAAAATACCCAAGAAAGGGAGGCTTGTATCATTTTCATTGTGAAGTTTACATTTGGACAAATCCCACTGGGATTTTTAATCAATTCTTCTAAATCCTGGCTACCGTTTCACCACAAAGCAAAAGTATAATCAATGTAATGGTAAAAGTAGGTTGTTCTCCAGGTCCCCTTTTCAAAATTCCTCCATATAGAGATTTACTACAACTGTTGAGAGGTCGGAGGGTCCCCATGGCCACTCCATCAGATTGCTAATAGTACATCCCTCCATACATGAACTATGTGAATGTGAGAACGTGATCAAAAAGTCTTCAATGCTTGGTTCAAAATGTAGACTTTTCAAGTCCATAATCTCCTTCTTCAGAACATGGTGGAGGGAGACTGTGTCAGAACTGTCCAAGATGTCAAAATCTGAAATTGTTAAAGTGCAGATAGTCTTCACAAATTCATCCATGAAATCGCCGGCCCATAAAGGAGCTAAGGAGATGGTTAAAAAACTTGTCTAGCTGGTACGTCGATAACTCAATGGCACTGATGATAGGATAAAATGGCACATCATTCTTCTGAAACTTACATAAAAAGATATAGCCTTAAAGGTCTCACTGCATGTGAATGAATTCTCTTAGTCACCTCTTCGGGTAGTCTGGATTTCTCTACGAGAGCCATCACCTTTTTCATAACTTTTGTAGTAGGATTGAGTCCAGTGGTCTGTAAGAATCATAGTTTAGAATGGTTGTCACATTTTCGTCATGTTCTTTAGTGGGAAGGAGAACTGTAGAATTACACTTATCCACTGATAAAATGACTATGTTGTCTTTATTCACGATATTGGTTTTTGGTGATTTTTAGGATCTGATAGGTATCATACTATATTATTTTGCTTCTTGTCCATGTAGGCTGCACATGACTGATCTATTGCACAGATGATGCGAGTATGCATTTGGGGGCTAAATCAAACTTTATGCACCTGAAAAGCTAAGAGACAGTTGAGTCATCATGCTGTGAACCAGTGAGATTTTCCATAGAACGATCAAACCCAAGATGCTTGTGATGCAAGTGGGAACATGAGGCAAGGCAGGTTAGTCGAGGCAGTAGCAGCAAGGTTATAACCAGTGGAAGTCATGTGACACTTGATGAGACAATTGCGTTTTCATGACACCCTCTGTCTTGACACCTGTGAAGATTACATTGCATAATTTCAACATTTCTACTTTGTAGGTAATCCATCACATCCTCTTCCAGATGCTGTGCATATTTGCAAAGCAAGATTCCATATACTACCAGTTTTCTAAGCTTAGTGAAGTTTGGATTGGGGGGGGGGGGGGGGGTGGAAGAGGATGTATAACCATCAGTAAACGGAACATATAACTTATTTTCTATGTAACAAATGTACTTTTGTTTGTGAATTATGTAGTTTGTGAGGCAGAGATTGGGGAAAGTTCCAGCATTTGCCTGAATGATTGTAGTAAATTACCTAAAAACTGCAATCAGGTTGGTCAGTATGCCAGGCCTGGGAATTGAAACTGGGGCCATTGTACTGCTCTGATCCGGTGTGGTGGTACTTTAACACGTGCAATCACAGTGGTGTGTGGGTTACGCATTATGGGTATCAAACACAGGAATTGGTGCAAAGGAGGGCAAATAGATTTGCTTACAGATGTTATAGTAGGAAACTATTAATTGCAGATTATGGTTTATTATAGTCATAGGTTAGTGATGAGGCCAGATAATAAGCTAATAATTAAGAATAATGTGTGGATGGAAAAAAGATCAACAACCATAAAACATTTCATGATTTCAGATAATAATAATAAATTTGTGTGGTCTTCATAATCTGGTGACAGGGTTTCTATTGGTTGTGCATTCCACCCATGTGGTAGCTGCCTTAACCTAACCTGGCAATCCTTCTAGGCAAAGTGGACATACATTTTAAAGTGGAATCTGAACCATGCAAACTTTCTTAAGTACTTCACATTACATAGCAAGCAGTGCCAGAGGTAAAGGTTGACTTAAGGGCCTATGAAAATCCCCACTGAGACAAGGATTTGAACCAAGGATTTTTCAATCCCCAGTCAGACACCTTAGGCACTGAGTCACCAGATCACTCTTGTTTTCAGATTTAAGGGTCTGGGAAAGTTTCATTTGCAAATTAGCTTGATAAAGATAGTGAATAATTTAGCACAGACATTGAAAGAATTTAATGTCAAATTTTATTAGTGGAAAAAATAGATGAGTCTGGAAATTGACACCGGGCAATAAGATCCATTGAAAATCATAATAATAATTAGTTTCTAAACAATGTAATAAGTATATACTGGTAATACTAAATGTCAAGTGTCAAACACTGCATCATCTACGTTTATCTTTCAGTGATGGTAATGTATTCAGTTTGACATATAGCCATCCAAAAATTAATTTATTCAGAAACAAAATTGATTTAAATGAATGAAATCCAATTTTCATAACTAATGCATTGGAACTGTTGAACATTGTTTCAAAAAAATCTTTCGTAATACCAAAAAAAAAAAAAAATCATAATTTGAGTTTACTTATGTGATGAAGCATATGGGAGTTAGCTGATTATAATCCCTTTTGTGGATTTTAGAAAAACAGAAATGGTATTTGGCTAAGTTTTAAGCATAATACAGACCTAACCAGATCCATCCATTTGAGTGTAATCTGACAGGTCCTGAAGATGCTACCACTCGAATAGGTTTTTCCTCATCTACTTGGAGGAAGCCATGTCTCTGTCGCCTATAAGCAATCACTTTGTGCCATATGCCATCACTTACATAGACCTGCAGAACAGACAAATTATTTAAGTTCACTTTTATAATAACAATGAGTTTGAAACGTTAAACTCTGATTGTGGAAACACTTGCTTACCACAAACAATGGCACCATACCACCATCATACAAGAAAATCAGAGACCCATATCCTATCCTATCTTCTATTATAATTTTCTTTCCAGCATCTTGTTTCTTTGGAATCCTTTTATTACATTTAATAGTTTTACAATATTTAATATGATTGTATTTCCAACTACTATTCCACAATCTCATTCTTTCTCAATTTTTTTTTTTTTTTTTTTTTTTGAAAAATATTTTGAATTATTATTAGTCAATTTCATTTACATTATTGGGAACAAAATGTATTTTTTTGTAGCATTAATAACTTTAATTTACTTATTGATCATCATACATAGAGTTAACACTTTGCATATTAAATTTGTAGCTGAGAGTTTTTTCAATCTTTTTCCATTCATAATTATCTCAATTAACAAGCATGTAGCTATGTAATAGAAGGTGAATTCATACACATAAACCATCAAAAACAATTCTCTCTCGTGAAAGAATGGAAAACCTAAAAAGGGCAAAGGATTAGGGCATCAAACATTTAACCTAAATATGATTGATGGAAAACTCATTAATTGATAAGGAAAAGTTAATAGAGACCTTTAATTTAATTTTAAATTTAATTTAATTGCAATGGAGCACAGGCTCCGGTGGCAATATCCCTACACACCCATCTTCCCCCTATCCTTCACCCACCTACATTTGCCCTCTACAAATTTTATCTTTAAATTCCTTCAAAGTTTTCGGTAAATTATTCATCATTTCTCTTGGTAACTCATTCCAATCCCTGACAACCTTACCTAAAAAAGAGAATCTTCCCACACCCTTGTGCCTGAAATCGAGTGCCAGCTTGTGGTCATGGTCATCTTTTCCCTTCCATGCACTACTTTTCATACCTATTGCAATATCTTTCCATGCCTCATCACCAGTATATGCCCTGTACACTCCCATGACCCTCCTCATCCTCCTCCTGTCTTGCAATGAATCCCATTCCAGCTCCTTTATCATATCCGTCACTGATTGCATTCTGCGATAATTTCCAGAAACAAATCTAGCAGCCCTTCTTTTCACCCTCTCCAACTCCTGTATTTGATACGTAAAATGAGGGTCCCATACTACACTACCATATTCGAGCAATGGTCTGACCAAAGTTTTGTAACCCAATTCCTTGACTTCTCTCGTACATCCCCTCATCACTCTCTCCAACAAGTGCAGAACTTTGAAACCTTTTGCTACCACCTGTCCTATGTGTCCTGACCAGTTAAGTTTGTTATCAAAAGTAATTCCAAGATATTTGCATTTCAAGTCTTCAGCAAGCAATTCTTTCCCCACCTTATATTCATAATTGACCTTTTGTTTTTTATTCGTGTATCTAATAAGCTGACTCTTCTTTGCATTTATCTTCATTCCATGTTTACCAACCCAATTAGATATCCTGTCCAGATCACCCTGAAACTGTTTACAATCCTCTATCGTTTTGATTCTTTTATACAGTATTATGTCATCTGCAAACAATCTAATTTCAGATAGTAAACAATCAACACAATTATTCATTAGAATAATGAATAGCAATGGTCCCAATACGCTACCCTGTGGCACTCCCATTTTTAATTCCACTTCTTTTGATACTACATTTCCTACCCTAACTTTCTGTTTTCTACCTTTTAAAAATTCTTCTACCCAGCAAATGACTTTCTTATCCACTCCAATGGTTTTTACCTTATTTACTACCATTTTATGGCTTACTCTGGCAAACGCCTTAGACAGATCTAGTGCTACACTATCAATTTGGCCTCCCTTGTCCATTTCATCTGAAATATCTTGCATATATCCCACCAACTGAGATTCGCGTGAATATCCTTGCCTGAAACCATGTTGCCTGCTTGAAAACCAATTACGTTCCTCACATATATTTCTGATGTGGTTGCATAACAATCTTTCCATTAATTTACCTACCACTAATGTCAAACTGATTGGCCTGTAATTCTCAACTCTATTTCTCACCCCTCCCTTATGTACTGGTACTACTATTGCACTTTTCCAGTCCTGTGGTAAGCAGCAAGTGTCTAGACTCAATTTAAATAATATTTCAAGATGAGGTACAATGTCACATCTGGCTATCTTTAAGATATCTGTAGTAATATTATCTTCACCAGCCCCTTTATGTTTTTTCAGCTTTCTTATTTCCTTCATGATTTCCTCAGGATGGATATCAAATTTTTTACTATCGTCATTTCTAATTGTGTTGTTAAGCTCGTTCTCCAAATTGGACCCTCCTGTTTCTGATTCATTGTCCCTAATGCTTTCACTGAACCAGTTACTTAAAATCTCTGCCTTTTTCAAATCCTCAGTAACTTCTTCTCCACCCTTATCTATAAGTGTCTCTACATCCTCCCTTCCCCTCAGTTTCCTGATATAGCCATAGAAATTTTTAGATGCATCAGTCAATGGTCCCCCTGCACTGACAATACTCTTCATAAACCCATCTTTAGCCATTTTCTTTGCTGTTATTAAGTCCTTGTTTACTTGTTTTAAATATTCCCTACTACCCTGCTCAGGGCCGGCGGATAATGTGGGTGTGGTGGGTAGCAGTACCCACCCGGGAAATTCCGGGTGGGTAAAATACCCACCCGGAATTTAAGAGTGCATAGAGGAAAGAATTGAGAGAAAGAGAGAGCAGACCAGCTAAGCATGTTAGTTTCGTCCTTCAAAATGCGTGTATAATAGCCTGTGTACCCACAATAACACCATTAGCGAAGCACTAAATCCCTTTGATGTTTCTATAGAGACCGCCACCCTAGCCGTCGCCAACTGAGCAAACAATCGTTGTGAGTGAAAGCAAGAATGCTACGGTTAGGGCCGGCGGATAATGTGGGTATGGTGGGTAGCAGTACCCACCCGGAATTTCCCGGATGGGTATTTTACCCACCCGGAATTTGAGAGTGCATAGAGGAAAGAATTGCATGAAAGAAAGAAAGACAGAGTAGACTAGATAAGTATGTTAGTTTCATCCTTCAAAATGCGGGTCTATCCACAACACCATTAGCGACGCGCTAAATCCCTTTGATGTTTCAATAGAGACCGCCACCCCAGCTGTCGCCAACTGAGCAAACAATCGTTGTGCGTGAAACAAGAATGCTACGGTGACATAGTGTATGTCCAAAACAATCGTGTGTGAAAGCTGCATTAGTGTATTTCGAAGGAGTTTCAAAATGAAATGGATAAATTCATAGTGAAGCTGAAAAGGAGAAATGAATTGAGTGTAGATAATGCTAAACGACAGCAGAACGTGGAGGATAAATTTACATCGCCCTTAGACGAAGGATCCACTGGAACCTTAAAAGATGGCCTTGTCAGTCAGCTGACAGTCAAAGTAGTGAAAGTAAGTAAAAGTAAAATTCTTATTCTTGTTCTTCACTATATACATAAATACGTGTGCATGTAATGAATATTCACGTGTATGTACTAGAGATGAAACGGAAGCGGCATTATGGAAGCGGAAACAGAAGCCGAAGTTTAATTTAATTGTGCACATAATCTTCATTTAGAGTCTAGTTACTTCTATTTAATAAAAATGACATGTGAAATAATGTTTATTTTAATAATCAAATCAAACTAACAGTAACTGAATTTGAAGTAGTAGTTTTCTAATTACTGTAATTAATATTAGGAAGTTAAAAGTTACAAGTTATATTTTAAAAACAAACGCTTAGCAGACTTTTTTCCTTTTTAATTTTTTTCTTCCTCCCCCCTTCCCCCCCCCCCCTCACAAATTAAACCTTCTTTCGCTGAACAATTTTTCGCTAGTGACACTAGGCGGGGCTAACAAAAACCTGCGGACTAATGGAGACAACATAGAATATCTGCGATCGTTCATTAGCCATCACTTAAGAGGATGTACTTTTAATTGAAGTCCTTTTTGCTTTTACTATTAAACTAGAGTGATTTTCGTTTTTTTTTTTTTTTTTTTTTTTTTTTTTTTTCATGTAACTTAAAATCAACATTTATTTTTTCAGACGTTTTAAATTCTTCTGGATAAATGGATTTAAAACTTTTTTTTTTTAAGCAATGGTGGTATGTTCTTTCAGAGAATATTCTTTTTACCTAATGTACATTTTGTCACAGATTCAGTTTTTTTGTACACAAATATCTAAATAGGACTTAGTTTTGATTTCATTTTGAGACACGCTACTATCATACGATAAAACACATACATAAGAGGCCCACAGACGACCAACTTGATTGCCAACTTTGTAGTGAACTTTATTGGCAACCAAGTTGTACATATAAACATCACGTCCGCGGTCCGAGTACGTGCCATCAGGTTTATTTGCTGGATGTTTTATCTTCCTGCTTTATATTATTTTGTATGGCTGTTTTAAGCATTTCGCTATAGTAGAGCGTAGTTTGTGAAATTTGAGTGGGTGAAAATTGTAGTTTTTAGTTTTAAGAGAGTTGTGTGAAGATGAGATGCATCCTGCTAGTCTCAAAGGAATGGCATCAAAACTACACAGATTTCTCCGTTCAATTTTTAGTGAGTGAGATACACGTCACTAAACCTGACTATTTTCAAAACGTTTTAAGACTGGGAAATAAAACCTACTATGAATTGTAGGACAAATTGCGAAAATTTATTTAAAAAGACACCAGCATGAGGATTTTATTGCTGTGAACGAATGGTCGTTCGCAGCCCCTATACTTTTAGCTAGTGGTCAAAGCGTCGAGGATTTAAACATTTTCACCGCTATATCGCCATAAATTCTTGGAAGAAAGAGACTTGTAGTGTCATGAAAAAAGTTTTTCTTTGGAGATTTTAACCTCCTGGTACCGTAGCGAATAGTGATTTGAAGTAACATGCCATGTACTCTCTTTGGCTCCGGCTCCAAACCTTTAGCTCAGTTGTATGTTTTTCAATTGCCTCCGGTAGCTAGTTCTAATATTTCTGATTCTTTTCTTAAAACTATCAATATTCGTAGTTAGACCAATTTTTCTGGAAAAGAACAATGATTTTTTTTACGCATTCTATTTTTGTTGCGATCCTTGAAAATTTCATATTTGACGTTCCACAACTTGGGTAGTTCTCTTAGCGTATCAAAAAATTCACGCAGATTTGAATGTTTGGTATACTTGCCAAATTCGAAAAGCAATATTTGACCTCAAACTGTAGTAATGCAAATAACAACTGATGATAGAAATGTTTTATTGCGTCGAAATTTTGAATGCAGATCTACAGAAATCTAATCTATGTGTTATTGAATCGTGTGAGAAGACAGAAGCAATCACCGCCGTTGTACTAGATAGATAGATATGTTCACTTTGATCCCATGTGAGAATAATCTCGGGGATGTGGAACAGTACATACACTTATTAGTAATGTCAATATTATTATATAATTGATAATATTATATATTGACAAGAAGTTAGTTACGACCCATTAGTATAACCAATATTTCCTGTAATCTGTGCTCGAGAGTCAAAATTTGGAGGAAAAGTGAACAGTTAGGTATTAACTTTGAACTCGGCGACCCTCAAATCCCACATCAGCGCAAAATTTCGAAGCGTCTCGATCAAGGTAAGAGTGAAAATCTCCGATTCGAAACACCTCAAGATTTTCTCCGCAAATCTTATTTTGAAGTTTGTGACCAAGTACTAATGTCGTTAAAGACTCTATTCGACAACGATTCCTCCCAGTTCTTCAAATCGTTAGAACTATTAGCTCTGGGACAGCCCATAAATGTAGAAAAAATTATAAATTTCTAAAATTATGATTTTGACCAAGAAAGATTGCTCATGTTTTTGCAACTTTTGAAAAGGCAAGATGAGGAGCCAAAAAATTTAAGAACGGTTGTAGATTTATTACAGAAGTGCCTATGGACTAGAGGACTCATACCAGAGTTTGTGCGCTTTTTCCGACTACTCATCACAATTCCTGGGTCGTCCCGTTCAAATGAACTAAGTTTTTTGGTCTTACGCCGACTCAAGAGTTACATAAGATCGACAATGTTGCAAGATCGATTAAATAACGTTGCTATATTACATGTATATAGCAACCTTACTGACGAACTTGATTTGGAAAAATTATTGAATCGTTTCATTTCCAATTTACAAACAAAAGCGCAGTACAGTTTTTGCATTGCGCAATTAATACTGAATAATAGTAAATTAAAAAAATAATGATGTTTTTTTACACAGCTAAAATATATTTAATAAATACAGTGGCGTAGCTAGGTCAACAAGGGCCCCGGTGCAAAAAAATTATTTTTGGCCCTCAGGCCAAATGGGCAACCTTTTTTTGCTTTGTATTGCTGCTAGAGGCCCCCTATGGGGCCCCCTGAGCCCCTGAATAAATATATTAGTGAATAAATTTTATGATGAATTTTTAAATTCATTTTCTAGTTTTTACTCCTATAAATTTCCCTAAGAATTTTATTCCATAGTTATCACTATTATTGTTTTAAGTAAGATATTTCAGGTGACTGCACCCCCCCCCCTTTTCTGGTCTGACTACCCACCCGGGCCTAACACGAAACGCCGGCCCTGACCCTGCTGTCTCTTAACTCTGTTATGTTCTTTTCTTACCAACCTCTTTAACCTCCTCACTTCCGTATTGTAGTACATAGGTTCTCTACTTCTCTTTATTTTTTGCTTTGGAATAAATTTTTCTAACAACATATAATATGTGGAAATAAGCTTTTCAAATAGAGAAATTTTTCTAAATGATTAGTTTCTCAGGAACAACAATGGAAGAAGCCAGTTATCAGCACAATATAAAGAACACATTAGAAATACTGAAAAAAAGAAGAAACAACCAGCTTATACATATACCTGATTAAATTACAAGACCAATGGCAAAACACTTTTCAGCCAACCAAATAGTACAACAATGGAAGTAGGAAAAATAGTAGTTGACATTGAACATTAAAATGACCATGTAATACAAAAGTCCTATAGTAAATGTCTATTAAGAATTCTGTTGCAGGAAAGGAACCAATGTTAGACCTCCATTTTGAATTTTACTTGACTTGTCTTTGATTTGGTTTTAATTTAATTTTAATTGAATAAATTCTTTGGTATGTTTACAAATAGCCTGCATGACAGAAGTTAGTAAATATTTGATGGTCTTAAAATTCATTTTTTAGTAAAAAGTTTCAAAAACAGTTTCTGAGAAAAATGTAGCTAACGTCAGATCAATGTTAAGTACATACACAAAAATACCAGAAATGTATATTAAAATCAAAAAAATTTGAATGTGTTTTCTTTCCAGATTTGACCATGTGGTATAAACAATTTAGATTATTTGACAATAATATTTTTCGATAATTTACCATCTTAGAAAAAAGTTGTAATTTTCTATACCAATAAGTTCTTCCACTAATAACAAAAATCACTACTTTTTTTTCACTGACGATTCTATTTCTTTTGGCGATCTAACACATCATTTCAAATCACTGTAATAAATTGACAAAATATTAATATGAATTATTGGTATCCAAATTAGGAAACTTGGAGGGGTTCAAACTAGGATGTCTTTGACTTGAAAGTTTCAGGCATTTAAAAAAAAATGTTGAGTAGGTATCAAAGTAAACAAATGATATGGTGATATAGAACAGTATTTGCCAAGGACACTGAAGTAAAAAGATTGTTATTTTCTCCCTTTGGAACACTATAAAAATGTTGTATAATGCACCTCTCTAAAAACTTTCACTCTTACTGGAAGCAATAATAGTGTAAACACTGGGTTACTCATCTCTCCCCAACCCTGCCAACTTCAAAATATATAATTTTTTTCGATATCTATATATTGGATAATGATGACAGTGAAACTGCCACTAAGCTCTGAAAATAAAATAGGATGGAGGAAAATAATCCAACACATACCATAGGTGAAGTAAAATAAATATATATATATATATATATATATATATATATATATATATATATATATATTGACTGTAATTTTCTAAAAATATTAGAAACAGGTTTACAGGAGGGGTCTTAGCATAGGTTGAGGCCAAGGGTAAGTCTTGGGCCCAGTTAGTGTTGATAGACCAATTCCCATCTATGGAGTTCTAAGGAGATAGACGTGTCTGAAAAAACTCAGATTGCTTTACAGTTAAAGCTGTGAGAGTTTTCCTCGACACCACCACCTCTTCAGAGTTCTGTAGATTGGAAATGGCCTATCGACAAATCCTAGGTACCAGAATACCCCTGGCATCAACCTACACTAAGACCTCTGCTGTAACCTGTCACTTACAACATTAGAAATTTACAATCAATTTATATATATATGATTTCTAAAGTTTGTATATTTTTAAATATACATTTTAGTAACAATGAAACAGGAAGAACTGCCATGAGGCGATATTTATATGGAAGAGAAAGAAAAATTATATCCAACACTCGCCAGAGTTGAAGGGAAGAGTTCAGCAGGAAAAAAATATACAAAACACAAAAAAACATAATGTTTTAGGCAAAATCCTTTTTCGAGAATGTAGAAATACATGACAAGCTTGCACAAGCACCTGCAGTAATTGCAAGCTAGAGAACAACATAAGAAAAGGGGGACCTTTAAAACAGGAGAAATAATAGTAATAAAAATATAAATAAATAAAAAAGAATTTTTTTGAAATAAGGTCAATATCTACATAAAAAATTAATTATTCTGTCCTGTGTAGGGTACAACGGATTGAGGAAGAAAGATATTATCTTAAATTGAGGCTCGGGGGAGGGAGGGTTGCAAGGGGCCTGGTGTGCACACTGTGCTGGCAGGCCAGTTCTCACTTGTGGAGTTTAACTGGGAAGTAGTAATGGGAAGTACATTGATGACTGTGACTGAAGCAATTATAGATTTCACAAATTTTATGATTATTGGTATTGCAAGCAGTGGGGAGGTCTAGGTTTAGAGATTAAACTGTCTGTCTGTGACCATTCATTCTGATGGATAACATGTTGGAAGTGAGGCCGATATAAGAACTTTGGCAGTGGAGGCAGGTGAGTTGGTATATTACATGGGTTGTGGTACAGGTTGAATGGGCTATGATGGGGTAGGTTTTCCCTAGTAGGGTTGCAATAGTTTGTGTTTTAAAGGTTCCCTTTTCCTTATATTGTTCTATTTCTTGCAATTAATTTTTACAATTGTATTATTGTTGCTTCCTCACCACCTCCAACAGTCAGGTCCATTCTGCATGTGGCTGTGTTGACGGCAGTTTCTTCTTCAAACATGACCACATATTTTTATGTACTTGAAAAAGGGTTTTTGCCTTTGTTTTGTGTTGCCCTTCTTCCTTTAACTTTGGTGAGTGTTGGAAATAATTTATCTTTCTACATCCTTATATATATATCTTATTTGTTCCTACAACAAATCAAAATATTTGTTTTATTTTACTTTGACTGATCATCACAGCTATTGTTCTGTCCCAAAACCATATTACTCACCTTTGACATTATTAAGATTGCAAATCAAAATATTTTGTTGTGTTTTTTTCTTTTTTGTTGTATTTTCTTGTGTTTGTCTGACCCCCCCCCTGTGGTAAGCAATGGGTTATTTTTTCCGATCCTATCCTATTTTCGATATTTATGTGTTCAAATATTTGCTGCAAGAATGCAGCACCATCCAAATGAAGTAAAAGGGGAAGGGAGGGGGGTCCAGCTTACTGACCCAAGTCCAAGCTCTACCAGCTGCATTAAAATGATGGTGCTTTTCACAGCAGTTAAGACTCATGGAAAGCAATTTAACAAATTTGGAGAGATCCTGAATCTGATTATATGGTACTCATTATAATGTACCAAAATATGGCTGTAGAAGATATTCCAAAGGAATACATAGGCCTTATGCAATTATTATTAATTTTTCTTTGCAAAGCACAATCTTATATACATATAAAAATAGACGTGTATTTTCCTATATTTCACTTTTCAGCCACCACTACCTAGCACAGATCACTGGTGTTTGTGTGTGGAAGTAGCATGGAGTTTCCTGTCGTGCACAATGTTGGCTGAATGCCAAAAGATGTGGGGATGTGGGAGATATGAGGGTTAAAAGTTTCTGATGCAGGGCATTTTCGTATTTTGTCCAAAGACATGTGTCTCCGTATATGTCACTCTGCTTAATTAGCATAGACCATCGGTGTCAGTGTGTGGTAGTGGTATCATGTCTTCTATCATGTACTATGATGGTTAGATGTCATTAGCTATGGGGGTGTGGGTGATATGGTGGTTGAAAGTGGTTGAACTGCGGCACTTTTATATGTATACCAAAAACATGTGTCATGGTGTATCACTTTTCAGCCAAAACTATCTAGCGCAGATGACTGTTGTTTGTGTGCGGTAATAGCACAGAGTCACCTGTCAATCACAACGTTGGCCGAATTTCGGTAACTGTGGTAGTGTGGGAGATATGGTGGTTGAAAGTGGCCAATCAAGGATATTTTCGTATTTCAACCAACGGCATATGTCTCCGTATATGTCACTCTGCTGCGACAATTACATAGCATAGACCATTGGTGTTTGTGTGTGGTAGTGGTATCATGTCTTCTTTCATGTACTATGGTGAATAGATGTTGGTAGCTATGGGGGTGTGGGAGATACGGTGGTTGAAAGTGGTCGACCTGCGGCACTTTCATATTTCTACCTAAAACGTATGTGTCATGGTTTTCAGCCAAAACTATCTAGCGCAGATCACTGATGTTTGTGTGTGGTAGTAGCACATAGTCACCCATCGATCACAACATTGGCCAAATTTTGGTAACTGTGGGAGTGTGGGAGATATGGTGGTTGAAATTGGTCGATCAACGATTAATTCATATTTCGACCAAAGTCATGTGTGTCGGTATATTTTACTTTGCTGCCTGAACTACATAGCGCAGATGACTGGCATTTATGTGTGGTAATAGCATCGAGTTTCCCATCATGCACTATGGTGGTTAGATGTTTGTAGCTTTCAATCCAAATTCTTACAAACACAAATGAAGTCGTGGGTACCAGCTGGTTTGTCATAAAACCTGAATTTTGCTAATAAATGATCAAAATTAGTTTAAAGAGTTGCAAGCTAATAAGAATCCAACAGTAAAGCATGTTTAAAATGATTTTCTTGCAGGTTTAAAATGATAAGAATGAGTAAATAATCAAATCCGATCATAACAATTTGTCAACATTGTTGGTATAAAGGAAAATCCTTATTTTTAAATAGAAAACATTCCCTTCATGTTCAGAGATGCAGTAAGTCATATCAATAAAAACAAGACAGGTCACTTTAGGGTTATATAATAGTACAGAAGAGATATTTGATTTTGAAATTGAAATTAACATGTTTGAACGATCAGAAAAAAACAGTTAATGATTACAAAGCGCTGAGTTTTCAAACTACAGAAAAGATTTATAACTCAAAAGATATGTCAAATTTTAGACTACATTATGTAAAAGTTTAGAATCTGTAGGTAAAGGCTAAGTAACATTTTTAAGAGAAAATGATTTTGAATAGAAAATAGAAATTACACAAAGCAGAGTTTAGCCAGATACAAACTGGAAAGTATGTTTAAAAGAAAGCAGAATTTTTCCAATGCACACTGAAAAAGTTTTTGAAAAAATCCATGCATTATATTGGCCAGAATAAGAAAAAAAAATTAATGATAAATACCAAAAAATGGCAATAGCCGATCATAAGATTTGAAAATAGTTTTGAAAGGAGAAAATTGAAACTATATGAAGGAGACTAGTTAATGGTTAAACAGCTTCATATTATATAGAAAATTGCACACTGAATTGTTTAAAACATATTTCAGCTCTGTAACACAAATAGTTTAGGAGATATAGAAATTTCAAGTTAAGATGCAACTGAGGATTGCACTAAGATCGAAAATTGTAAACAAGCCAGATTATACATCAAAAGATCATGGAGGATGAATAGATCATTTTAAAATAGCAATTAACACCACAGCTCAAATACTGTGCCAGTGAGAGAAAATTTTACATTTGGCCACTTTAATAATTTTTTTACAGATAAATGGCTGATGTTAGAAAAGATTTCATTAGAAGTTGTTTTAATGCTTTAAGGCCTGCCTCTCCCAAAAATTTCAGAAAGATCAGAGCAAAAATAAGTTAGAATATTTTTTAATATCCAGATATGTTGCGAAATCTACCGGGTCTTCTACAAATAGAGCCCCGGAACCCATGGAGGGGCCAGTTGTTTGAAGGTGCTTTGACAGTGAGGTTGTGATTGGTGCACTGCACATTGGGCATGAAAAGTGGGGAAGGAGAAGGAAGTCATTTAATCTAGGCAGCCATTTTATATTATTTTTAACAGTTAGTGGGGAACTGTTTCTATACCAACGTAACTGAACTTTATTCAGTTAGGGAGTCATCAGTGGTTGCTTGCTGCTTATTTCAGGGTTTTAAACCTGCAATTATCTAATTCGGTGAAGAATTTTGATGCTTTAAATTTGATTACTGTATGGTGTTTTAATTTCTGAAGAATATACAGAGTGTACATTTCATGAAAGTCTACTGTGAACATTATTTAAATAACCTACCTTCTTCTCCTGAGGTATAACAGAGAATTGGCGACCGGACAACTGAATATCTTTAGGCTACATTAACGGTCACAGTTTAGCGAAGCTGTTATGCACAAACCCCCAGCTAAAGCTTTTCATCTAACAAATCCTTACAAAAACCTTTTACTTATTGATAGTGTAATATAATTATTCATAGCCACAGCTCTGAAAGTAGCTATTTTTTGTGTGTAAAAATTTTATTAAGAAATTGGTGTTTGTGCGATTCATTTAATTGCACTCTCACACTCTGTCAAGATGTCATTAATTTGATAAGTAATGTAGCATTAAATAATACACCTTTTTAAAAGCTGTATTCCTTATCAATTCAACAATTGTTCAAGGAATCGATACCTATACTGGTTTATCTAGTATTGCAACCAAGCATTGTTAGCTGCAAGCAGAATGTATGATTTAATAAAATCATGACTTGTTGACTTTATGAAATATTTCAATATTAGAAGCAGGAAAGTTTTATGGTAAATTTCAGAGCAATTAGACCATCATTTGAAGTTACTAAATATTATCATATAGCTGCAAGAGTTACAGCACAGGCAAGCCAGGCATAGAAATGACAACTCAGAGTTTATCCAATGAAGGATTCTCCCTACCGCCTGCTCAGTGTGTACTGTCAAACTGAGTTTACTATCAAATGTTATGCCTAGATATTTATGCTTAAGATCTTCAATGAGCAATGCTTCTTCTATCCTACAATAATTTTAAATATTTATTTCTTTACGTTCATGCCTAATTAGCTAATTCTTCTTGGTAGCCTATTTATTCTCCTTCTTGATCTCCACTCTATTAGTAATACTACTACAAATTTGATTTCTCTGTGTTACATGACAAAATTTTATTAATTGTCTCACCAGGCAAGACTGAAATCAGAGATGGTAGGCCAATTGAGTGGAGTTAAGTTAAAATGTTTCAAATAAATTTCTTACTCAGAAATAAGGTTAAAATGTTGATTTATCACAGCTGTATGCAGCCACTCCAACAGTTAATGTTTCTGTGTGAAATATTTATTAGTTTGGAAAGAAAAAATTCAGCAATTTAATAACTAATTGTGGACATCATGTTTTATTATACAATACATGCCATTAAATGCAATAATTTAAAATAGCAAATAGATGTGTTGTTTTGTGGAATATATGAAAATTCAGTGACCAGTAGATTACATTTTCAATGATTTATCTGCATTACCTTAGATCGAGAAATCTCTTGGGAACTTGGTTTCTTGCCTAAGTTGAAACTCATCTCTAGGAATCCATCAACAACAGAAACAGCAAAGTATCTGCCCTTGTTATTCTTTCCTCTCCCTAACCATAGTAAAAGACCATTCAGCTCTGTTGTACGAAACACTATTTCATATCGGTTTGTTCGTTCACCTTTCCTTCTGAAATGAAGAATTAGTTTTTTGTTTAGTATCTTATCTCCAAAATCTGTCTTATGTACTACTTCAGTTGAAATGAAGACAATAAATTAAACCTGCTTTTGATAATGCCATATTTTATCAGATACTATCCAAAACATATTCAAATCTATTTGGTGTTGCACCACAATTTCTGGATACAATAATATTTCTACAATACTATGAATGAACATGAACATTGAGCTTGTTTTTCAAAATATCTATGTAGTTGTTCATTAAAATAAATGTTAGCCATGATACAGTAATGTTAATTGTAGCTGTTGTTAATATTGTAATTCTTAATACTATTTCCTG
This sequence comes from Vandiemenella viatica, assembly GCA_031002005.1. NCBI lineage: Eukaryota > Metazoa > Arthropoda > Insecta > Orthoptera > Morabidae > Vandiemenella > Vandiemenella viatica. Next base: position 100,098,137 of record JARYHS010008075.1, on the reverse strand, counting down.
TTTCTTATTGTTTAAAAAATGGTTGTGAATTTATTACAATTATCATAACTGGGACTTACCCCTTATCAAAAAATTCTGTGTCATCTTCATCATACATGTCGTCTTCAGCACTATTTTCATATTCTGAATAAATGCTGTAGTCCATTTCTTCTTGTGAACTGATATCTGTGTTGTTTATGTTGAAAGAGGTGTTAGTGCTATTGGAAGGTTACAGAATACCATGGTAATTAGTATGTTAGTAATAACAGAATTTAACTTCTAAATTGTTAATCATGTAAATTTCAACTTGTTTTCTGGAGAATGAATTCTCACTAGATGTTACTATGTACGTTCTACTATGTAGATGGAAAATACTTATGAACCATTTGGAAGTTTGTCATCACATCATTCACAGTTTATTGAGTTAGATGTTTGGAAAGCGTAATATTTAGGAGCATAGCTGAAGATTTATGTATAAAATTAAGGTTATAATAAACTTTGAGAAATCTAAATAACTCATTGTAAAATAAGGGAAGCAATACATTTATTGTATATATAACAATCATGTAAAACTTTTAGAAGGAAGTTATAAGATACAGCATACTGGAATAATTAATGAGATCAAGGATAATGATGAAATGAGATCAAATACTGAGTGACAAGTTGCTGTTAACAGGGAGTCTAAGGATGTTTTTATGAAGCCTGAAGTATCTGTTGGTTCTTAAGGGGTCTTGGTTGATTAGGCAAAAAGCTTTGAGGCTACACTAGGAATTGTAACAAAAGTATCATTCTTTCCTGATTATCAGAATATGCAATCAAACATTCACAAATGAAAGTATTAAGACAGAGATGCTGGCAGTGTTTGAATGATGCGTGACCATAAACAAGCTGAATAGAGGGTAATATGATCTAAGCAAGTTGTAATGTTTATGAGAAAGAGAGTAACATGGAAGATAACTTTATATTAATTATTCCTGATAAAGTAAGCCAGATTCTGTTGTCACTGGTAGCCATTCTGCAAACAACATTTACAGGAAGAGGTGTGCATTTGTCTTGCCAGATCATAACAAATGTGAAACTTAAATGAAGCATCGACCTGCTGGTTAAGCTAAAGAAATTAGTAACTGTTTCAAGAGGTGTACAATGATAATGTGATGTCATGTGTGCATGTTGCTAAGTGATACAAATGATCCTTTGAGGGATGAGAGAAAGTTGAAGACTATGGATACTCAGTTAACCTTGTTACTGTAAAAACTGTGGAAACCATTACAAAATATAACAAAAATGTTGGCTACAATTGCTTGTTAATCATCTATATTATAGAAGGCACAATTAGCACCAGTAAAGAGACTATGAGAGAATTTTTTACTTGGCCACTGAACATATGCAAAGTCTGTTAAATATTGGTGGCAGAAAATCTGTAGAAAATGTCTGGAAATACTTGCACACAGACTTCATGAAATGATTTGCAGTGGAACCTTACATGTCATAAAAGATCATAGGTGGATGAGATATGGACTTTTAGCACAATCATAAACAAAAAAGTAACCAATGCTCTGGAAATCTCCAATATCACTGACAATAAAGAGGGCAAGATGAGAAGGTCAAGATGAAAGTGATTTTTATTGTTTTATTCAATATCAAAGTGTCATCATCATATCGCAAGGTTAATCAGAAACATTATCTTAAGTCTTCACTCAACCTGAGACAATGACTGAGGAAGAAGAGGATTGAGCTGTGAAGGACAAAATATGCACTCTGCATCATATGATGCTCGCAGTCACCTTGCACTGCCAGTGTGACAATTTCTGAATAGTAAAATCCTATTGCTGGATCAAATACTTTACTGAACAGGTTCAACGTTATGTAAATTTTACCTGTTCTCTATGATAAAATAGAATTTGAAAGGGTGTGTGCATGAGGTCAAATGTCAAAAAGCATGTTACCAAGGTGGCTGACGGAGAATGACTTACAGCTCTACTTTCAACAATGGAGAATTGTATCCAACTATTTATAGCTAGAAGAGGACAGTATGTTGAAGCAGAAACACAGTCAATTATAATATTGTAACAATAAATCTATTGTTTTCCATCAGTCTCATTATTCAATAGCCAAATGATGTACAATAGAAGTTTCCAATAAAACAGTTACATGGATAAAGATGGCAGTTGAAGACTTCTCCAGCTGGATTCAACAGTTTCTAGGCTATCTAGGTAGGTTGAATCATGATATAAAATGCTGACAGACCCAGAACTGAATATACTAGACTGCATATTCAAGGTCTGACATCTCGGAAATAATAGCGAGGAAGTGGTGGTCGGTGTGACGAAAATTAATAATAATTACTAAAGTGATAACTTAAAAGAACGGAAAAAATGGAACCTAGCAGAGAACTGAAAGCTTAAGTATTAATAATTAATTAAGAACAATATTTTGGTGTATGGAGACAGAGGAGTAAGGTAATATAATAAGGTAAAGTCTCAGTTGAAGATATTTTAAAAGAGACGTTTATGCGGCAGCCAGTAAGGGTTTTGGTGGGCTGTTTGTTGACACTAAGGTGCCTTGACCCAGTTGTGGCCAACCAACCTTAGAAAATGAAAACTAGTCCTTGTTATGGGAGTGGAAGGCTTATCTCTCTGCGGGCTGCATAAGCCAGAGCTGTTATGCTAAGCCCCTTTAGGTTTGTTAGTTGAGTGTGAAATCTCTGTCTAGACCTGGACTAAAATGAAAACCTATCATTGGCTTGCCTTAAGAATCCTGTTAGATGTGCATTATCAAAGGCCTAACACACATGTTCTCGGTCTCATTGTGCAGTCTCATTTCTGAGCATTGCTCAGTGCAGCCAGTGGTGAAGATGTGTCATGACGACAACCTGGCCCTTCTGCAAATAAGATAAGTGATACTCTGTCTCTCTCTTTGTGTTTAACTTTCTCTAGAATTTGTGTAGTGCTCACATTAAATTGAGTTGTTGTAATGAAGATGTTTAAAGTTAATTAACTAATCAGACAGTAAATCTTATTCAGAAGAAAACAGTAGTAAGTTTGTGAAGTTTTCATTAGTAAAGTGATGTGCGATATTTTAAAGTTTTAACAAATGTGGAACTTGATTTTTAATAATTAATTTTATTGTAGTTCTCCCCAGTTAACCCCATTAAAATTTCTTGAGTGTATATGGGTCTATAGGTAGCAGGTTTTGGGAATAACATGTCTGATATTAGTAACAAAGACACTGAGGAATAAACAGAAAGGTAGTAGAAGAAGATGAAGACAAGTCCAAGCAACTAAACAATAAGGGTAGCATCTCATCCTGGTGAAGGAGAAGTGGTAGGTGGTGGGTGAGCTGTTAGCACTCTGGCCTCGCATTCGGGAGGACTTGGTTTGAATCCCCGTCTGGGCATCCAGATATGGGACTTCCATGGTTTCCCCAAATCACTCCAGGCAAATGACGGGATGCTTCCTTCAAAAGGCCATGGCCCAAACCCATCCTGCCTGGCATAGAGCCATAAGTAAAACATACAATATGGCAACTATGGCATGACCTGTCAGATCCTAAAATTGTTTTAAGTAATGAAACAAAAAGTTTTATGGGTGTTATGAGAAGTGGATTACAACATTATGCAAGGTTACAAGAACCACCAGTAATGCAAATGCTGATACCTCTATGAGAACTACAACCTTTCATTACAAAGTGGCTGCTTTGTGATAAGTCAGCGGCACTGTGGATTTCATAGGGAATCTAGATTGGTATCTCCTTAATTAAGTCACCTCTTACCACAATGTGCAGGGGCATATATGATTCCTTGTAGCCATAAATTACTCTAAATTGGAGAACTGGCCATTTGAGTATGGTACAAGTTAACAATTCAGATTAGTTGGATTTACATGGCAATTGTCTAAGACAGGTCATTCCATTGACTTTGAAAAAAATATACTTTTTTCGAAAGAGCCAGTTTCTGTCTAAATTGTTTTATGACTGTTTACCTTGGAACACAATGTGGATGCTTTGAACAGATTTTCTCTAAAACTCTAAACTTTTATTTTTAGTAAGGATAGTTAGACTAATCAAATAATTCTACTGTAATTTCAATTTACTGGGGCTAGAATCTTCTCTTTACTTTCTTCATAGACTGGTTGATTATTAGTTTTTTTTTTTTTTTTTTTTTTTTTTTTTTTTTTTTTTTTAAATATAGCTTTCATTCTAACTGATTATTATTTAGTGTATTGTGTGACTCAAAGAGTGATACTATTACAGATCTGATTTAATTGTAACTTCTTATCCCTTAATTGGAAGGGCTGGTGTATGGAATATGCAAGGTAGCTTATCCATCCTTAGCTTCAAATTTCCACCTACTTTTCAGAGTTTATTACATTAATCTATTAATCTGTTCAGGAACCATATTAGAAAGAAATTATGAAAATAAATCAAAGTAAAAACAATAATAGCTTTGGAATGAGTAGGGAGAAATTGCAGGTATTGGCAGTTTTGAAGATGCAGTTTCATCATGGATGTTACTAGGTTTTTGAAAAAAAAAAATAGCTTCTGAACTCAGGTGATGCATCAGGTTTTGAGTAATTCAAGGGCTCTTACAAATTTATGTCTGCTACCTTTAGCAGTGGATAAAAAACTGGATCCGTCAACATGACACATGCACAAGAAAGAGAAAAGATTTAGGACGGAAGACAGAAGGCAGAGTGACCGGACTGGCTAGGCACTTTGTACTCGGGAAATGTTCTTAGATGGGTGAAGGAAAGGTGTGGGGTTAGGAAAGGGTAGTCTCTTTATTCACAGCCAGAAAGAACTTACTGGCATACTCTGTATGCCACGTCAGCCCCACTAATTGAATGTTAAAATAAGTTAACACAGTATCTTTCAAGAATGGGGTAAGAAATATTTAGCTAGCTATAATGAAGCTTAGCAATGCATATCAGTGCACTTCAGTATTTGACATTTTTCCAGGGAAATAGTGGAATTGACTATAAAAAACAGTGGAATTGAACCTCAAAATAGCAGAACTGAATCCCTTTTTATAGGAAGAAAGCAATATGGACAAGGAAACTGCATAACAGTCGTCTTCAAAATGATGTTAAAGAAAATGAATGGGTTAAATAGATTTTGCTCAGCCATTTAATCTTTTGACAAAAACATTATGACTGTCCAGAAATTACCGAGAAGTAATTTAATGTGTAAGTAGAAATAAGAATTTTATTTTGGTATGAAACTAAAGGCATATGAGAGGTTTAAGAATGTTGTTAGTGTAATTTCTATCCTAGAATAAGATTACCTTTTGCTAATCTTGTTTGGTATCTTAATGAAAGTTTTCCCAGAAAACTTGACTGACTTCTCTGGTCCAGATTGCTCACTATCTGAAAATATTTAAAATATTGCTTCAAAACACATAAAATATAAATTTAGCTTTCTTGACACATAGTTAGTATCATAGTTAAGACACAGACAACAATTGAGTGGGAAGTAATGATGTGAGTGGATATTAATATGGAAAGAAAATATAAAATCACCCAGCACTTACCAAAGTTGAAGAGAGGATGGCTGCAGCAATAAAAAATACTCCACAAACCCACAATAATAATAATCTTTTTGGCTACACCCTTTGTCATGTGAAGATTATGTGAGTTTTTCATTAAATTATATAATAAATTGTTGAAGTAAATATGTATGGTAATGATATAAGCTTGATGGCATAGGTGGGAACAATTAATTGAAAGGTTAACTTTGTTAATCATTAATCCGCTACTGAAAAAGTTAACTTCGATAATCGTTAAAGCGTTACATTTTTGAAAATTTAATGCAAGTTAATGTTGATCATTAAAAGTTAACCATCAAAAATGGAACTGATGTTTATGTATTGTAATAGATATTACTGCAAGCAGTAGCAAGGTGTTATATACTGTAATATAAATCAATAATACATCTACCCAGTGGCATTCTGGAAATTGAGTTTTCACTGGGGTTCAACGTTGTAACCAACTTCTCAAATGTATCAGATTCTTTGCCATGTAGTGGAATCACATTTTCAATGAAAGGGTTTACAATACATCGGTCCACACCAGCTGTGGATACAACAGTGCCGGTAGGGATGATACCAAATGTTTTATTGACGTAAACTTTTATTAGCAGATGGAGATGAAAACAATTAAGTCTGCTTCTGTCTACATCAGAAGAAGACACAGCACTTGAAGAAGGCTTTGAATTATTTTCTTTTTTCCCACAAGTTGACCCTGCTTTTACTTTCTCTTCAAAATGTTCAAATTTGGACATATGAATCCTCTTCATATGCTGTTTAAGATTATTAAGGTTACACACAAGCCTTGATTGTAGAAAGTTTAGGCAAACACAGTTTGCATTCATAAAACAATTGTTCTCCCAGTATATATTTAAATGCAACATAATTGCATAAATGTGGTCAAGGATTTTTAATATTCTTGTTGCTATTGTTAGCACTGCTGGTTTCACTAACGGTTCCAAGAGTTCAGTTTCCATAATGTAATCATGTCATAAATGTCAGTTTAATTTATTTCACTAATGAACACCAAACCAATACCATCTAAAAAGTGACATTTTCCTGGCAGTATAAAAATCAGATTAAAAAAGTATCAAAATCAATCGGTGATCGAATTAGAAATGAGTAGTGAGCTCAGGTTTGTAGACATAACATAGAAACGCTCCAAAACTTTAGCTTTCCTGCTCACACTCACGCCATGCCTGGCTTAACTGTTATATATGCATCACACTCGTGCTCGCGTTACCTACATGATATTTTCGCTATTGTTGCGCAATTCCAACAAACCATATGTGTCAAATACCAATGTTACTGACTAAAGTTAACAGTAGTTCAATTTAATGGAAGTTAAGAAGACCATTAAAGTTCTTCAGGGTTAATTTAAAAAGTTAAATTTTTGCAATTTTGTTAACTTTGTTAATTAACGATTAATGGATTAATGGTTTCTGCCCCGCTGTGCTTGTTGGGTAAAAATGTCACTTGGGTAACTGAGTTGAAAGTTGCATGATTTTGTCTATATTATAATTAACAGAGAGGGAAGTTGGCCAGCTATCCCTTCCAGGGAATAGTTATAAGCATTATTCATTGAATTTTTGAGTGATACAGTAATTCCAATATGATTAATCAAAGAACACACACTCTGTTGGCAATTCCCTGTAAACTAATTATCCATTTTTATATTATTTTTAATTTGTTTATTTTGTTAATAATTTGATCCAATAACCAGTTCTCTGCTCCTTCATGCCATGGGGAGGTAGGATGTGGCTGAAGAGAGTGGTGGTAGTGGGTAAGTGTATATTAGTGAAGAGGCTTAGATGGATATTATTAGATGTTGTTATGATGTTTGCTTCAATGGGGGTGTGTGCAAATCGGTCATTAGCTCAAACTGTTACTGATAAAGTTCATGAACATTGTGTAAATGCTTAAATCTGACACTCAAGATGCATGGTTTATTGAAAATCAGTTGCCAAACTTTTAAATTAATCTTCTAATAGCTAACAGGTTACAGTTTGGATGAAATAAAAGTCACTGTGGATGAAAATAATACATTCTGAAAACATTTCTTAGTGATGAACTGATATCAGTAGGAAACCTAAGGAAGACATCGGACATGAACAATCTTTGGTGAAGATAGCAGGTTTCTTTCACAACTACCCCCCCCCCCCCCCCCCCCAAGTAAGTGAAAGTACAAGAACAAAGTCTTTCTTTCAGCTCATCAATTTAATGAAGTTTGCTACTGACTGATGTATGTTAAAGCTGGAGTTACTTCTTGATGAAAATTTTATTCATTCTAACACCTTTCATCTCTGCCAAATACTATCACCTGCATGGTGATAATTTTTTGTTGTTCTTATGGAGAAATGACTGATACATGTCCAACCACAGTGACAGACTGATGGAAACTGGCCTATTATAAGCAAATCGAGTGGGAAAATGTTTACCAGCCTGCCAAGTTGCTCCTATTTGTCTGAAATTTAATGTTATAAGGCCCCAATTTTTCTGCATCTTTTTATCCGTTAGAACTTATTTCTAAAATCACATATTTTTTCCCCTATTCCTTCAAGAAGTTCTATTTCTTATTTCCATTACCAGTAATAACTTTTAAGATATTTATCATCCTGCTCAGATTTTAGATTGTATTATTTGTTCAAATTTTTCCTATCATTTAATGTATGTTACTTTAAAAGACTCATCTTACTCGAGAAAGAAATTGTGCCATAAATTCTATCAATGTGGGATGTCAAACTAAAGTTTATAAATTCAATATCTTGCTAACTCCTACTATTTTAAGCTGTAACTTATACATTTTGCTTGATAAAATTTGCTGTATTTTTTGATAGCTCATTTACCTCTCATCAAACCTTCTATCAAATTTTAATTTCTATCCTTGATATCATCTATACAAGGGAATTTAAGACAATCTCTGACAATAAGAATACTAAAATCTTACTTTTCTTACATAATTTTGAGCTTTCCAGTAAACCATTGTCATATTCATAATCTATTTTCTGTACCTAATGCTACCCTTCTAGCTATTTTATTAAGGACTAGTTGACCTGACAGTCCAAATTTCAATAAATTTGTTTGTGATCATTTTGTGAATTTGTGAAAAGCTGTTGAAAATGTATAAATAAAGTAAAAATGCAGAAAAACATTACAAATGATTTGGCCATGCTTATTCAATTTAAAGAAGATATCACTCAGAAGTACGCGAGTGGAAAAAATTAACATACAAAGAGGAATTCTATCTGCAGTACACCACTATAATCCTGGAATGTTGAAGCATGTGGTTTTGTTCCAAAAGCTACAGTTAAATTAAGTCAAAATTTCTTGATAACCAAATGATTTCTTTCTTCCATTAAATTTGAAACCTCAATGAATCTCAAGGTGTTTCATTTATATTTTGATCATTGTACCACCACCAGTTTTGATTATTTCAATAGATATTGCATCATTCAGTCTAAAGCCTCCATCACATAGTTCTTCAAAAGGTTGAATGTTGGAGTCATTGATTTGCATTTGAATACTGAATGAACTGTTTGACTACCTTCGAACAACATAGCTGCAATTTCTGGTGACACAAGTGCAAGTGCAATTTCATTCTGTGAGCAAATGATTGCCAAAATCAATTAGATCAAAAACGATTTTCCAGTTCCACCAGGAATGTACAAGAAGAAAATCCCTCTAGTTCCATCATTCAAAACTTTCATGAGCATATTTTTGTTGTCAATTCAGTGGTAGAACGTTCTTTCAAACTGATTATCTCATGCATCACAATCATGTTGTTTATCGTGTTTCAACTCTTGATTAAATTTGTCATTCATCGGATAGTTGCTGTCATGACTTGTTCAATATCATCAAGCACATCTCCTCAATTAATATCAATGGAATAGAAATAAAATAACTACATTTGTTGGACAGATCGTGAAACAGCACAATAATAAAAGCAATGGTAATTTTATTTTAATTTTGACTTGAATGCATTTTTCCACATTTTTCTCCTTATCTTCCTTTTTATTCAATAGAAAACATTTAATTGAGTTATTTCCATCCCAGGAGTATAAGGAAAAAAAAGGAATTACATATATCCATTGTTCAAATAGTTCCTACAAAAATCCAATAAAAAAAGCACATTGTTTTCCCAGATTTTTCCAATTTTTCCAGCCCCTTTTAAAATTTTTCTAGAAACCTTGTCTGGACTACTATGATTTTTTAAAAAAATAATAAAATTGATCCACAGAAAGAAAGCACTTACATTTTCAATGAATTTCCCAATTATATAGGAACAAAGTCTTTCTCGGCGTTGAGAATGGATGTAGTCTTCTCGGGAGACTAGCCGAGTAAACAAGGTGTTTCCCCACGATATTTCGGCGATCTCAGGCTCCGTCGCCATCTTCTGGTGAAGTGCTGGATCCTTCGGAAGGATGGTTCTTATAGCCTCCGAGTGCGCGCTATTTGAAGCCAAGCGCGTTTTACCATTATGTGGATGATACTTTTGTCGTTTGGCCCCACGGCAGGGACAGCCTGTAAGGTTTTCTCCAGCATCTGAATAGCATCAACAAAAACATCAAGTTCACGATGGAGGTGGAAGAGAATGGCCGGCTTCCTTTCTTAGACATACTTATAGAGAGGAAACCAGATGGGACACTCAGACACTCTTTGTGCAGGAAGCCTACGCACACAGACCTGTACCTGAACGCGCGTAGTTATCACCACCAGGCACAGCGCAATACGGTGCTCACCACGCTGGTACACAGGACGCGAGCGATTTGTGATGTTGACAGCCTACCTGGTGAAGTTATCCATATACGGCAGACATTCAGGCGCAACGGGTACTCGGAGTATCAGATCAGACTGGCATTCCGAGAACCAAGACGCAGGCTAAATAACACCGAGAATGAGCCACAGGATCACATTGCCTTCTGGCCATACTCCAGTCCTACAACGTTGGGGATTGGCAGAGTTCTGGCCAGAAACGGGATTAAGACCATCTTCCTGCCACCACCGAAGCTGAAGAACATCTTGCGCTCCCTCAAGGACGACCTGGCACTCCAAATACCGGGAGTTTATAGCATTCCATGTGAATGGGGTATGAGATACATTGACCAGACGGTACGGTGCATTAACCAGCGATGTCTGGAACATGCCCGACACGTGCGTCTGGGACAGAGCGAAAAATCGGCGGTGGCGGAACATAGCCTGGAACAAGGCCATGGCTTCGATTTTGAGAATACCAGGATATTGGCGCATACAAGGAACTTCTGGGACAGTATTCTCACAGAAGCAGTTGAAATTCGTACCACGTGCAATCTCGTCAACCGGGACGGTGGATACCAGCTGAGCGAAGCGTGGGCACCTGTCATTAATGCAATACGTCGTCAGCATGACGAAGTTCACAGCATGGCGGCCGCGGACCAACTGCACCCACGCCAGCCTCCTACCGGCGCCAACCCCCCCCCTCTGCACTGCCTAGGCGCCGACCGAACCAGCCAGCCAACCAGCTGCGCGTACGCCAATCACGCGCGCATTCGGAGGTTATAAGAACCAGCCTACCGACGGATCCGGCACTTCACCAGAAGATGGCGACGGAGCCTGAGATCGCCGAAATATCGTGGGGAAACACCTTGTTTACTCGGCTAGTCTCCCGAGAAGACTACATCCAATTTCCCAATTTTCCCTAAAAACCTTTTTCAGACTATTAAAAATGGTTTTTTTTTTTTTTTTTTTTTTTTTTTTATATAAAAATAGCTTAATTGGTCCACAGAAAAAAGTGCTTTCAGTTTTTCCCTAATTTTCCAATCTTACGTGCAACTTTTCCAATTATTCTTTCTCTAAAAATCTTATTCAGACTATTATGAATATTAAAAAAAAATTAACCAAATCAGTCCAGCCATTCTCAAGTGATGCGATTACTAATGAACAGCATTTCATTTTTATTTATATAGATTTCAATGTTCTTAGTATTACTAAAAAACATACTTAGGGTTCATTATTTACTCCAGTTTTAGTCAGCAAGCATATACCTCTGCTGACACCATGTTACTAAAGTTAAATTTGGATTAGCGCTTTTCATTATTTGATAATTTTTGAGTTATCTTTCTCTCCTTTGTTTGCCCCATCCAACCGCAAGGCAAATTGAAATCTCTCTTTTGATAAAATTTTTAGTCCATATAAATTACACCTCAAAATAATCGCAATTTTATGCTATGTTAGTTAACATTGAGGGAAAATTGGGATTGACTTTGAAAATTTTGAATTCTTAAATTTTCCATTTCTTTATGAAAATGGTTAGATTTCATGTTGAAAAGTGTTTTATTTGCTAAAAAAATTCTTATAAGAGTTATTTACTGTATAAACAGTATAAAGGTCGGGCCACACTAGACCGCACCGATACCATACCGCGCCGCGTCCAAGCCAACACTAGGCCGTGTATCGGCTCGCCCCCCCCACGTCCACACTGGTCTGTAGCACGGCCGTGTGATGGACGGGTTCCTTCGCAGCCTTCAGTCTCCTTTAACGTATACACTTGTTTGTTTCAAGGAATTAATTTTAAAAAAATTACCTTAAGAGTGATTTGGGGACCGTACCTGCGTCTACCACCTGTACTTTATTATAGAGTACTGTACTTTATAATCTCCAAAACTAATTACGTAGGCCCTATGTTAAAATACTTTTTTTTTGTCTGACTCCTGTTATCTCCTAATTGTTTGAACTCTTATGCACAAAAATAGTTTTCCAAAGCTGTTTTAACAAATGATCGTCACACTGTATTGAAAGATTTTCGTGTATCTCTATATAGTCACGATTAAATGTCAAGCGTCACTCACTACACATTTAACGTGTTTGTTTTGGTTGAGGTTCCTTTTCGAGTCACTCAATATTTTTTTTTAACAAAAAAGAATAAGATTATTATACATTTTTATTTTAATGCAGACCACAAAGATTTCGTAAAATAATAATAATTTCATATGATCTAAAAATTCCAGTCACGGAGTTACTTATTGGCTGCGCAGTACACCTCTATCGTTGTCACCTAATCTGAAAAGGAAAACTACAGATTAACGTGAAATTCGAAACACAGAGCGTCCTAGTATTTTAGCATTAACAAATCAAAGCTTTTCCTGGGGTGAATTTCAATTTTAAGACCCATAAAAATTACAGCTAAGACAGGGATTTGAACAAGGGACTTTCATTTCCTCAATCGTACGCCATAACCTTCTGAGTCAAGAGACAAATCTGGTTATAATCAAAAATTATTATTCAAACATGATAAAATAAACGTACTTATAATTTATTTTTGCCACTTCAAAACACAAATGTACTTTTATATGATTGAATACATATTCTCCAGTACTTCTAGATTCAGATGCTTGTGGCGAGTGATTTGGGTACGGAAGGTCCCCGGTTGAAAATCCGGATCTCGGATGCAATTTTGACAGGCCTTAAAATCGACTTTCAACACTGGCAAAGATTTGATTTGTTAATGCGAACATGCAAGGACTCTACATAAATTTTACGAATATCTGATAAACCTGAAGTGAGGCTAAAAAAAAAAGTACACACTTCTAAAGCAATCAGTAATGTTAAAACAATATTTAGTAGTAAAGGACCGGAAATTTCCGAACTCTTTCTATACAGTTCTCCAAATCGAACAGCCCGACAGCAGACCGACACCGGGCCACACCGTCAAAATATAAACCAAATTTATCCGAGCCAACACACGGCCGAATGTCGGCCGACATGCAGTGTCGTTTGAACTCACTTCAATGGAGTGAGTGACAACAATTAGAAAAGTGACGGTGCGCTGCGGGCCGGGTGCGGTGCTATCTAGTGTGGCCCAACTTCAAGATAGACCCCCTTCTATACGGATTTGGCAAGATTATAGATATATGACCAAGTATTATGTGGAAGGGAAGGGATGACCAAGACCAGTGTAATATTCACACATAATCATAGAGATATTACATATATTTACACATTAGTATAAACACTAATCAATTTTATTGCAATACAGATAAATATATACAAAAAAGATTTAGAAATTTGAGAAGGGACTGGACTGTTTTTGATATTTGATACAGGTGTACAAAGTTGACTAAAAGATACCTGACATGAGTGCATGATTTTCACAGAAGCAGCTGTTAGTCAACATCTCTTTGATGTTTAGATAAATGGTATACAGAGAACTCAAGGTGCCCAGTGGCATATGATAGAATACATACTGTAGGTGAACCAAACACAGTACCATATCCATACATTGTAACATATAAAATGTTACTTTTGTTATGATGTGTGATGTATGCTGTAACATACAGTCAGGATCCATCCAATGGAACAGCACTGTACCTATGTGAATGGACTGTACATATGTGAACTGATTATACAATTTGTTATAAATGAACAATACTAATGTTTATAAGTAACTGCATATATTTGACAAAGCTCCAGCACAAGCTTTAATCACAGGGAGAAGTTAACTTTTGATTTTTACTACTGCCCATCTGATCTTTACACTTGCAGTTGGAGACATCATCTTCAGTCTTCCGAGGGGCAAGACTTCGGCTGTGTTATAGCAGTATTCAGTCATTGGTCCAGCAATAATCTAAGCCATTTCCTTCTATTGTATGCTTGGGGAATGTGTCGCAGAAGACCTTGAGTAACTTAACTTTTGCAATTAGCTAGTTAGAGAATTGTTCGAGTCAGATACTAGTGATATTTCAGAAGAGGGTAAAGTTTCTTAATGAAGTATAATAGTTTTATCCAGAATCACAAGGTTGTGGTTAGATTCAGTGGGTGATGAATAACGAATTGACAGAACTGATATAGTCATTATTTTATCAACGATGAATGTTGCACAGTTTTCAATGACATGATAGTGGCACTAAGAAGAGATTTCATATTCTTGATTAGTTAACCAAATTTATATTCGGTGGTGCTCAACATTTAAATTGGCATTTGCTATGAAGAACTTGTAACAATATAATCTGTGTTTAATGCTTTTCAAAGTGTAGCATTTGTAAATGACGTAAAACTTTTGTTTTTACCGATATTAAATAATGGAGTTCTAAAGTCAATTTAATTATACTAATTTTTTCATTTCAAATCAGTAATAATACAAAATCTCATGTAGTAGCTCCTAAAAGAATATTGTTTATAAAATAGTAGCAGTATTAGTAGAAGTAGTTTTTTTTTTTTTTTTTTTTTTTTTTTTTAAAAAGCAAATTTTGAAGTTTCAAGGTGTGACAAACATGTGCTTCACTATTTATAAGCATAAAATAACTAAAATTATTTCAGTCTGGCACTTGATTGTAGGTTTATGGTAGTGGAAACTTTTTATTTTTTAGGTAAGGGAATTACTGAAAAAATGTGAAACAATTTACCTGAAACAATAAAAAAAAATTAAAGTTAAAAGTTCACATAATGTGAAATTAGGCGAGTAGGAAAATACTCACCATAACTTGTTCAACATTAGATTCAATTAATGGATGAAATCATGTGTTAATTGGGATCCCTATAGCAATTTTTCATTTTAATCCTATCATATAACATTGTTTCATCTGCAAACAGCCTAAACAGTAAAACATCAACAGAATCTTTAATGACAATGGGAAGATGGGGATGTAGGGAAATTACTACCGGAGCCTGTGCTCCATTTTAATTAAATTAAAGTTAGTTAAATAATGATCAGAAATGGTCTCAAGATACTTCCATGTGGAATTCCTGTTATCACTTCCACCTCTTTTGATGCCAGCCAGTATTGGATTACATCAAAAAGTTTTGTTTTCCACTTTTGAATCCACCAAATGTTTTAATCTTATTTACCACCATTTAATGACTCTACTCTGACAAATTACTTGCAAAAAATCCGGTATCTATTACACTATCAAAATGACCCCTCATGTCCAGTTCATCTGAAATATCTTGCATGTAGCTAAGTAGCTGAGATACACATTAGAATACGGTGATACTACGGTGTTGACTTCAAAACCACTTACTATCATCACACACATTTCCGTGTGGCTGCATATTAATGTTTCCGTCAACCTATCTATAAAGGAGGTCAAGCTAATTGGCCTTTTTTTTAGCTCTAAGTGTCTCTCCTCCTTTATGGACTGGTATTAGTATGGCATCTTGTTAGCCTTCTGGTGTATGGGTAGTCTCTAGATTGATTCTAAATAATATTTCAATGTAATCTACAAAGATGTGTCCGTATAGCTTAAAAACACATGTAGTGTTTTCTATACAAGCTCCTTTATGCATTTTTGTAACCTACCTAGTTATCTTAAAATATTTTTTGGATTTAATTTTATTTTTGTAGTCTGCTTATTTCTAGGAGAAGCTCCAGCTCTGATATGATCCTTTCCCATTACTGCACAACAACTCCTTAATTTGTTGTAAAAACAATTACTTAATTTTTCAAATTTTGGAAAATCTCAAATAACTACTTAAAATGTAATGGACCATATTATCCATCACCTCCTTACAGATAATGCCGTACCCTTCCACTAACCTCGATTTCCTTTTACTCTTCCAATTTTCCAATTCCACATTTTTTGGAATGATGGTATGATGCTATATCCCTCTCCTTATATGTGGTTTGTTTCTTGGTGCATTTCCTCCATTTATGTGTTACCTCAGTGTTTCAGTGTTAGAATGGTAATATTCTAGTATTTATATTTATATATATATATATTTAAATTTTTGTCTACTGTGTTAATATAACATCATTGTAAACTCTTTAAATTATTATAGTTTCAAGCAGTTTAAATTACTTTTGATTAGTATGTGTGATACTATATGATAGCTTAATGCACAGTAAAATAATAAAGAGTCTTTACACAATCTGCAAACAACTTTTTTCCCTATCTTAAGCACTTTATTAGCATTAGATAAAAAGGCTAGCACAGCAATGCTGTACATCTTTCTTTGCTATTCTTCTTGATTATTTAATCCTCCATCTGGCTTGCATCACTACTGAGCAATTTCCATTGGTACAAAATAACATCTATTTTTTGTTATTATCATTTTAAACCAAGTGGCAAGAAAATAATTTTTACTGTGTTAACATCATAACATAAAAAGTAATTAATGGTATAGAATGTATTGATATTTTCATAGATTTTACGGTTCTTGATAGTTAAACTCAAATTCCAGTGGATTTCATGCACTGCATGATTTTTACAATTAAATTAAATTAAATCTCTATTTTCAAACTAGTTGATAGTGTGATTAATTTTACATACAAGTCTTATCTGTATGAGTGCGTTACATAAAACTCACCAATTTGCTCACAATACGTTCCCATGAAAAACCGAGGACATCGACAGTTGTAGGAATTAAGGATGGGTTGACAGATTCCTCCATGCAAACACATATTTTCCTCACAAGGAGGGCCATTCCACATCTGGATGCTCTCCAAATCCTCTCCTAAATTTTCCAGTGCTTGACCATTAACCACTAATCTCTGCACGGCACCATCTAGACCAGAAGAGATGTTGTTGCAATGGTTGACCTCTGTACCTACACTGAAAAAGATTTGTTTTTGTAAATTTTTTCATATTCCATCTTGATTACAAAGATAGATAAATTTTTAGTAAGTATTCAGATACCTTAAACCGTCGACCAATACTTGTTTGCGAGTTTATGTTTCTAACGTACAGTTATTTGTGTGTGTGTGTTGGTGGCTGATCAGGCCAATCCTGTTATGAAATAATTGTCCACATATGTTGCACCTAATTGTTGGTGGTGGACATGGTAGTGTTTGTTGTGATTTTTCTAAATAATATGGGGACAATCCGGGGCACTTGCCCTGAGTAGCAACTTCCAGGGAGCAGAAAAATCTTGTTTGATGGGGTGGAAATCTGGCTCATATAATGTCTTATTCCCTATATACATAGAACAAGAGAGTGTAAGAACCTTAGAATTTTGGCAAATTCTAGTTTTGCTTAGGCGGGACTTAGAAATTTTGAGAGGAGTACTTTAAGTAATTTCCCTATGATCTTCCCCATAGTTACAATACATCATAAAAATCATTTTAAAGTGTATTTATCATATTGTGAAATGTTTATTTTAAGAGATATTCCGCGATCATAAAATTAGAAATTAGAAATTAAAATTAGAAATTCTAAGATTTGTAATATCTTTAAATCGAGTAAACCTACAGCTAACCTTTTATCACCAGCTATAGTCAGCACTGTGCCCAAAATTTTGGTAATAAAATTAAACAATTTCCTAAAGTCTAATTAGCGATTTTAATTAAGAGAAAATAATAAGCTTTTTTTATTAAAAGAGATATTAATTTAAAAATTACATCAGTAGATAGCCCTAATTGAGACAATTTCATACATATATTGGTTTCCATAAAAAGTTTTAGTATTTGTCTGGTAATCAAGTTTTTGAAAATAGATTATTGCTGATTGTCGGGCTGGAAGTTGCGGGAAAGTCCGCAAAGTCCGCCAAGATTGGTCACGTGATGAATTTAGTTTTAAGATGATAGAAACCTTTTGGAATGGTAAATTAAATTAAGATAGATAGAACAGGATGATAGAAAGTTCCGGTAAAAATCTCAAATTAAACTATCGTATACTTTTGAAGATATTAATTAAAGAAAGATTTGCCAAGGTCATAGGCACTCGCAGGGCTATAATAGTTCGTGCGGTAAGCACACGTTGTCTCATTCTTATGCCGGGAAGTGACCGAGCAACTCCGCGCATGATTTTATCAGTGATGTTTAAAATTGGAACTTAGCCAAATGTAGTCTGTCTTTCAATGGATTTCGTCTATCTGTATTCTGGGAGTGCTATGTTTGAATAGTCTGCGCAAGTTTGATGAAGAAGCGGGGAGGGAATGGTTAGATGTTCGCGCCATTTGGTCAGCCATATTGGGACTCTGGAGTGATGGCACGCGAAGTTGACTTTTAACATGAACTTTTAAATTTTCATAAGGGGTACGGTCGGTTAAATTTCTCTCCACAACTTGCAACTTTTTGGAAAAGTGTGTTCGATTTGCCTACTCAACTGTGTAATGCTATTTTTGAACTTGTGATTTTCTAAAATAAACTTCATTTTTTTCGAGTAAAGTGGACTTGTGATTTCATAGTAGACAGTAAACCTTTTCTAGATTTGTGGTTTAGTAACAGATCTAGTGGCGACCTCAAGCATTTACGTTGAGTCTGTCAGGCTACATGGTCAAATCCAAATTATTTCATGAACTTTCCGCAGAACTTTGAATAAACATAAACTGTTAGTTGAGGCATTAAGGCGATACTAGTGCCCCGGTATCAGCCTTTGTCATTCCTTACAAGAGGGGAAAAAAAGAAGGGAAAATCAGTAAGTTAATATTCAAATCAGATGCAGTAAACTGCTTCTGATCAACTATTTCATTTTATCATTCATTATTCATATCATACTGTATTGATATTGATAATTGATGTTAATATATGGTATTGATCACTATAAAGAATTATCTCATATTTAAAAAATAAATTAATATATAACCATAAAGAACACAGTATTGTTAAAAAGCTTTAAAATGGAATTACATAAAACCCATTTCAGTAAGAAATTCATAGGTACTTGATTGGTTCAGAGTGCTCTGGCTGTAAAAACTTCCAGTAGTGGATGTATTAAGGGAGGATGGTGGAAATAAATTCACATAATTCTAAGTTGTTGCAACTGGAGGTATTGAAAACAAGAATAAATAAATAATTAAATTAGAAAAATAAGAAAAGTTAGCTATTACTTATAATAAAAGATAACTCTGAGAAAATGAAAGGAGGGAGAATCTGGAAGATAGGTCTGCGATACAATTCCCAATATGTCTAAAACTTGTTAAGGGTACACTGGTAGCATAACAAGTTTTAAGGAGACATACCCCTGTGTTTATTTTTTTTGGTATGATAAGATGCAATAAATTATAATTTCTTCCTTTTCTCTTGATGAACTGTAGCAATATTTCTAAAATAAAACATGTCGTTAGCAGAGTAACCATAGTGGTTTCCTGAGACAGACTATGTGGAATATATGTCATGTAATTGAAGGGAGCTTTTGTTACTTCGTTAACTTTCTATAGATATTACAGACCAATTTTCAAAATCTTTTAACAAATCTAGGTTCAGCTTAGCTTTGTGAATCTTTCTTTTAGTCAAAGCTTTATTGATATAATCTTTATACATAAAAATGAATTGCTGTTCGTTTGTCTCGCTAAAACTCGGGAATGGCTTGACCGATTTGGCTAATCCAATAGCCATTTCAAATTTTAAATTCTGGTGTCTCCATGCTATGACTTGAGTTTTTTTGTTTATTTAATAGGTGTCCAGGCAATCTCCAGATGCCAAGAATGTGGAATTTTAAGTGTAAACTAATTTTTTTCTCAAATGTAAACAAATAGAAAAGGCTCCTTTAAGGCCAAATAAATTTATGTATGTAACCAATAAACATTTTCTTACACTTTTAAACAATTTTTTCTGTAAATTTATTACTCATGTATGTACATGTTAAGATTTATTCATTCATGTTATAATTTTATGTTATATACGTAAAAACATGTATGACTTTTGCAACTGGTACCAGAATTTAGGGAATTTGAGTTTGTAATTTAAATTTTTCAAGCATTTTTTATGGCATCATTTAATTAGAAGAAGCAGGTTTGGGTGGAATGTTTTATTGTAGTATGAATGGGGGAAACTGTCCACAACATATAGTCAGAAGGAAAACGTTACTTTCCTACATTTTAAATTCAACTTATTTCAGCTCTCATAATTCGCAGAATAAGTTTAATTTTGGGGGGGGGGCATGTTATATATCTATTATCTCACCTAAACCATTCAGCAAGAGGCTAGTTATGTAACTATGCATATCGAATAACTTTTATAATCATGTTCTGTGGTAAAGCAATTTTAATCTCAGAACATATCGTGGTTATATGTCCATTATTTTGCTAAAACCATTTAGAAGGGGGCAAATCTGATATACAGTAATTATATTGCAAATAACTTTTATAACCATTCTCTTAACAAGAAAGCACTTTTTAAATCAATTCTAAAACATTATTGTAACAGACATAAGATTTAAATAAGGTTGTTTTTCAGTCATGATGAATTTTGTTGCATTTATTTCCACTAAGAAAGCAGAGAATGACAATCACTTTAAGGTATTTTTTGTGTGCTTTTAAAATTTATATAAGGAGAAATTTCAAATCAAAATAACTCGATATTTTTAGAAATAAGAGGTAGAAAGATAAAAGTATACTTAAACGAAAGAGAAAAATTCAGTTAGTAACAAACATATAACAGTTCAGAGGGAACTTTGATGTTTAAAGTAAGAAAAACGAAGTTTTAATGTTGACATATGATAGCATTCCCATGTGTAACTTTCAGAAATTAATAGCTCTTAAAAGAGAATAATTATGAGAAAAGTTGTCATGGCCAAAAAAGATTCGGAATAAATTAAACTATAACATAGTAAAATTTCAGGAAAATCTGAGTAAAATTAGTGTTCCACAGGAGTGGGGGCTTTTCCTAATTCACTAAAGAATAGTGTTTCCCCACAGGAATACACCGGTGTACCATGGCAATTCAGCAATATATAAGCCTAACCTATATAAAGCCGACCAGTGCAAGGAGTCAGGAACATAGTTTTCAAACAGTTTTTCAAGCGGGCGGTCTTGGTGAGAACAGCTATGTGAGGGGCAGCGAACTACGAGGCTGTGGACTTTGAAGATTTTTGGTAGTGGTGAAATGGGGAGCTTAGAAAACTTCAAGTTGTTATAAACTTTACATTAATGGTCAGGACAGTGGACTCTGATGCTATTCTGGGATGCCATAGGATGATCTGTCGAATTTTGGGGGAATTTCCTGAAAGATTGCCAATCAGTGTGTGTGAGTGATGTCAACCTGCATTCTAATTCAAGGAGACGATAGTTCTGATGCCTTATCATTCTGGTACCTCAACTTGTACTATGTAAAATTCAAGAATATAAACTTTGTATATGCAAGAACTGTTTTAATCCATAAACCTTTATCTCTTGGGGTAATTACGAAGGATTGGTGACCGTATAAAGAACCTATGCAAGCATCCATAAAGGTACCAAGCAGCACGATCAAGTTCATATAGAAATGTTGCATAACCCTAATACAAGTTGTGTTACAACAACTACAAACTAGTGAATACAAGGGAACCTGTAGGGACTGCCTACATTAACAAACCATTACAAAATATCAGGTTCTATTTTCTTGAACACAGCTACATTATAGCAGCAAGAAAGAACAACTTCCAAAATACTACCAAGGAGACATACACATTCATGACAGCTCAAAAACCTGGCAACAACATAGAAAACAAATACTCAGATATTAACTGGAAAAACGTGTGGAGAAACATCTGCAATAGGACAATTCCATCTTATAACCAAACTCTGTGGTACAAAGTAGTCAATGAAACCCTGGCTATGAATGAGAAGCTAACTGCATAAATCTTAAACCAGGTGATAGATGTGACACGTGCGGGAATACAGATTGGTTAGTACACTGACTGTCCGATGGAAAAACAGAATCAATCTGGATGTGGACAAAACATGTAGCAGTGTACATCTTGCAAAAACCATCCAGGGGAGTACTCAGTAAAAATCTAGCAAAGCCAAATTTCAGGATTACACCTATAGAAAAACTCAATAGTTTAATACGGATCCTAGGAAACTCAATGCTGGATATATTGCAGAAGACATACTGGAACCTAGAAGAATACCTATCAACTCTCAAAATAAAATTATGGAGTCTAAAGAAAACTGCGAAACATAAAACAAAATTCAGAAAATATCTCGATGACATACTCAAAGACAAAGACACCAGCTAAAGCAGTAAGACAATAAAAAAGAAATAAAATAAAAGCCTCAGTGTTGTACATCCAGTTATATATTAAGTAATTGAAAAAATAATAGCTATTAACTTTATTGTATTCTAGTCCTCTTATTTTATATCTTTTATTCTTTTTGTTATACCAAATTGTGATTGAGAAAATGTTACATTTATTTATTTTGAAGAATTCTCTATCCTCTTGTTTTTTAATCACCTAGACTTTAAAAATTTAGGAGGAGAATAAGTAAAGATTCAGAGAGACAATGCAAGTCAAACACAATGGAAAAGAGATATCAAAAATTTAAAGTTATACAGGGTGGTCAGAAATTCACTCATCGGCAGGTAAGGGCAGTGTTCCAGACGTTGCACAAACTAATTAAAAACAAAAAAAATCTAGTAAAAGTCGTACCATTTCTGAATTACACGCACCTAAAGTTGGCCAATAAGAGCACTGCGCGGGTGAATTCAAACAGCCTTCCACAGGCGGTGTTGCCAAGCGTACTCGAGGCATGGGACCGCCAAAGAAAGCGATAAGAAAAACTCTATAAATGAATGTAATCTTTCTCGGCGTTGTTTATTTATAAACGTTTCTCGGGAAACAAACCGAGTGATGTTGTTATTAATGCACAATATTTCAGTGACTTTATTCTCCATCGCCATCTTCAGGTGCAGTTGCAAGTCTTGAAGTCTGCCTTGAAGTCAAGAAACCAAGAAACTTAACATAGTTAACACCATTTATATGGTTGATATTATCTTTAATATAACTTATTCCTATATTCTGTATTTTATTCCTATTTAGACACAGCAGATTAGCAATACACCAGTCCTCAACAATTTGAGAAACATTTTCTATTGCTGAATTCATAAGTTCAGTGGAAATGACACTAAAACTTACATTCAGATTGTCAGCAAAGAGATAACTATCAGCAGGTGGATCTAGGATATTTTTAGCTACATCATTCACATATTCCTTCACACTTGATGAAAATATGTTTAGTTATACATTTATGAGTTAGTGGCAGTGTGGCAACTGCACTTCCATCTATACTACGAGGGTGAGTCAAATGAAAACCTTAAATATTTTTTTAAATATTATTTATTGTGCAGAAGTGGTACAAAGCTGTATCACTTTTCAACATAATCTCCCCCACGCTCAATGCAAGTCCTCCAGCGCTTACAAAGTGCATAAATTCCTTTAGAAAAAAATTCTTTTGATACTCCGCGCAACCACTCATGCACCGCGTGGCATACCTCTTCATCAGAACGGAACTTCTTTCCTCCCAATGCTTCTTTGAGTGGTCCAAACATATGAAAAACACTTGGAGCTAGGTCTGTTGAGTATGGTGGATGAGGAAGACACTCAAAATGCAGGTCTGTGATTGTTGCAACTGTTGTATGGGCAGTGTGGGGCCTTGCATTGTCATGTTGCAAAAGACTTGCTGCTGTGACAAACATGCATCACCTTACTGAACCTTCATTCTTCAATGAATTTCAATAGGTTTCACACCTTCACTACTCAAAAACCAAATAACAGAACGCTGTCCTTCCCTGGTGCAAGTCTCAAGTGGGGCAGCCATATTTATACTGATACTGCAACGGTAATTGTGCATCTGCACTATGCTGCCACCTACAAGCCATTCTGCACGCTGCTTGTAGCACGCTTATCAACTTACAGGATAATGGCGCGAAATTTCGATTTTTTATTACAAAATTAAGGTTTTCATTTGACTCACTCTCGTATTATAAATCAGAAAATTGATTGCACCTGTATGTACCTTTGTTCATACATCAAAACTACTAAACACATTTGATTGTGATTTCACATAGTTACAAAAGTTATGGTCTGAAAAATACAGAGTCATCATCTGCAGGGGCGGTATAGAATGGTTGCATCTGAAAATGTAGCAGTTACTATATGAAGTAGTCTGAGTTGTGAGCATGATAACTTGAAGCAATGATAGATTGGAGAGAGCTTCCTCTCACCTCGGCAAATCTGAATTAAAGAGCTTTTCGTATCTTTTCTTATTTCTGCATACTTCTGGTATTTATGATTTCTTCTCCCATGCATCCGTCATCAATACTCCTCAGGTAATGTATTTTTATTCCTCACCGGCAGAAAAAATAAAAAAAATAAAAAAATAATTTAAAAAAAATGTTTTAGTAACTGTTGCAACTTTAGCTAGCAAATCAGAATGTCAGGTTTGAAGCTTAGATCTTCATTCTCTGGACATATAACAGTAGTCAATGTGAATCACATGAGAATAATATTAAAATAATACTAATAAACTTCTAACATTGAAAAAAGTGAGGTGAGGTAAGTTGAGTGATCTTATTTCAAAGTATTGTTTGATAAGATAATAAGTTCAATATAAATCTGGCATTATGGAAAACAATTGTAGTTATGTTGTTGTGCAAATATGATATGAAATGTGGGATATTGGATGGATAGGAGAAAAAGAGGAAAACAATTTTAATAGTCTTCTCGGGTGATGTCACCAGAAGATGGTGACAGAGATTCTGATCACTGAAATATCAAGTGAAAATACCCTGCCCACTTGGCTAGTCATCCAAGAAGACTATATTAATTCTCAATGCTGAGAGAAATTTTGTTCTTATGAGAACAATTTTATTACAACTTGTAATTAAAGGCAATAGATTTAGAAATCAAGTTCTTCAAGGAGTATGGTCTTAGGAAGTGATGATGGTTTATATGTAATAGCTGTAATGGAATCTGGGGGGAAAAGGAGGAAAGAATAGATTTTTAATACTGCAATGAGTAATCTGAAAAGAAGGAACTAAACAGAAATTTTAAGTGAGAATCAAACCATTACCAATTGCATAGAACTGAATTTCACATGTAAGCAGAGAAGAAAAAAATATTTTCTTTGATAAAGGTCTATCAGTCATGTAGATGTAAACAATTTCGTTTCAAGAAGTTGAAAATGTGTTTATATATTGGAGTCATGATTATTGTGATACCAGATTCCTTCAAACTTCTGTACAAGGAATGAATATCTGATAGGCTTATATTAGGAATTAACAGTTTTTTTTACAAACACGAAAGTAAATATACATGACCTGTTGATAGCCTGAGACTAGTATGTTCACATTAAAATAACTCTTATGTCATTATTTCAAAAGTTATTTTTTTTATTCACAAGCATTTTTGGTTAGTGTTAACTGAGAAGGTACAGAATATAAATGTGAAAAAATGATTTAAAAATATGGTTGTTTAGTGGGATATGACTAGGAAAATTATATAAAAAAGTGTGAGAAAAATAATGTGTATACACAAATTAATTATTTGTACTGTATGTATTTTTGTTTCACTTTTAAAACAAAAGTTTATCAATTTTGCAAGCGAAAAAAACATCACAGATATATTGTTAACTTACGGCACTCCTCCGAGGTAAAGTGGCAACTCAAGGTTTAACTCAGTGAGAGAAGGTCCTGACTGGCCTGCAGCAACAGAACCTGAGTCCAGTTGTAGAGTGCCATCTCGGTCAAGGCGACTCACTTTTACAGAATGCCAATTGCCAAGGATGATTTTTTCTTCTGATCTAAAAGAAAAAAGAACCATTAGGAAAGAAGGGGTGCATTTTTTTTAATGATTGACACAGAAACTTATAGATTTATTGCTTATTCAATTATATCTCAATTTTTGTATAGCTATAGTTTGATAATTACAAAATTTTGAAGTAAATCTGAAATGAATTAAACTAAATAAGACACAGGTGTGTGCATTGATTATTTTATAAAAGGTTAAGCCATTTCACTTTTATTTTTTAATGGTTTTACTCCTCACTGTCAGCAATGTCATTAGATGTGAGAAAGGACTGAGATCAGGGAATGTGAAGTAATTTGGCCATGGTTTCTTTTTTGAAGAACCATTCAAGAATTTGCCAGCAGTGTTTTCAGGAATCCATAGAAAACCAAAACTGGATGGCTGTATGGAGATTTGAACCTGTGTCCTCCCATAGAGGCTAGAGCATTACTGCTCACCCACCATGTTTGGAATTCCATTTATGTCCCTAAATAGTTGTGTTATTTCTGGCATTTCAACCCTTTAAGGGTGATGAGTGATATAGTAAGCAAAAACTGAGAAGTAATGGATGTGAATGAATAAAAAATTATGCAGGATAGAGGCTTATAATTTATGACATATGATTGTATGTACCTGTGCACAAAATGGCTAGTCCAAAAAGCTGATGCTGAAACTTTTTTTTTTCTGTAGGAACTAATATGACCAGTTGCTGAGAAGAGTTGTTTGGTTAGACCTGTCTGTGGTCTTTTATTCATAAACAAAAATTTGATTGGTGGCAAGAAAAATAATAATATAAAAACAGTAAAATAAAAGCAACATTTGTGGGGAAATTGTTATGAGGCTTTTGAGATAGTGCAAGTAGTCATCATATTTGTAATATTCAGGACGTGGTAGATCAAAGCACTAGAGGATGAAGCTGACAAATATGATGACTACCTGAACTGCAAAAGGCACATTGTGAAACTGAATAGGTTAGTAACAAGAGAATGTAAGAAACTTTTAAAGTAGCGGTGTTGTAGAGAATACACATAATAAATGAACAGGGAATTAATAAAATAAAAAAGGAAAGCTAATTAAGTTTTAATCAAGAATATTAGTTCTTATAGGGCAATGTTAAGTGAGGGAACTAGAAATTTTTATGACTATGTTAAGAAATTAAAGTAATTCTAACAGTTGTGGTTAAGGATGAGGAAGAAGAAGATATTAAAAAGAGGAAATATCAAGTAACTGGTTTGGTGAGACATCATTGTCTCACAGGAGTAGTAGTAGAAACAACAGAGCAGTTATTTTTCAACACAAGTAGTAATTAACATTCTAGAATATTATAAATTGATCATGAGGATATTATGAGAGGGCTGTGTAAGCTGAAAGTATAAAGTGGCCAATACAGATGTATTGTTGATAGATGTAGGAAACTGGTAGCCACTCAATTCTTGAATGTTTGCCAATGACCTTACAAATGCATCACATAATTGATATTGGGCTGGCATTGTTTGCAGATAGACAACATAGGTTTTATCTGAATTTATTGGCAAACATGGGAATAACAACTTTCATTTAGGAGTGTGATGAAATACTTTGTCCACTTTGGTTCACAATGGCAGGAAAGGAAAAATTAGAGAAATTATGTGCCATGCTGTTGCTTGTAAGAATTCTTTTTAACTTGTGCTATTCAAAACTGGAATGCACAGAATTAGGTTTGGTGCATAGTAACCTCTGCCAATTTAATGAATTTCAGAATGTATCTATAGATGTAGACTTGCCAGTGTGACTTAGAGCCTGAAGGGGTGTTCAGTTTTGTAGAATGTTTTATTGGTCCTGCCAACTACGAGAGTGCAACTGTCATGTTGTTAGGTGGCTCATTGGGAGTCACAGAATACGTTTTTCTATTCTCATCAGTGATGCCACACATCACGAAACTTTAACCTGCTGTCTTTATTGATGTTATTAGGGCACTTTCAAATATCTAGCATGGTTGAGCAATATCAATGTCAAACAAGTCTATCTCCTTAATGAAAATAAAATACAAACAAACTGCAGCTTATGAGGTTCTTTGTAGCTGTGGGTTAGTCAATAATTGAGAGACAGGGCACACAGTATACAATAGTCTATTAATACAAATCTGCCGCTACAATTCTAACAAATTGTAATATATCTATAACCTTTCCAAAACCATTTAATTTAATTTCATTTAATTTAATTGCAATGGAGCACAGGCTCCAGTGGCAATTTCCCTACACACCCATCTTCCCCTTATCCTGCACCCACCTACATTTGCCCTCTACAAATTTTATCTTAAAAATCCTTCAAAGTTTTCAGTAAATTATTCATCATTTCTCTTGGTAACTCATTCCAATCCCTGACACCCTTACCTAAAAAAGAGAATCTTCCCACACCCTTGTGCCTGAAATCAAGTGCCAGCTTGTGGTCATGGTCATCTTTTCCCTTCCATGCACTACTTTTCATACCTATTGCAATATCTTTCCATGCCTCATCACCAGTATATGCCCTGTACACTCCCATGACCCTCCTCATCCTCCTCCTCAACGTTTTCTTGATAGCAAAGTACTCTTTAGTTTGATTTTGAAGTCACTTTTGCAAAAGACAGAAGTTTCAGATAAAATTGTTTTTCAGATATAATAAATTTTCAGTAAGAGAACTCATGACAGTTATCATTTTAGCGTGTATTTTATATGCCCTAAAATTTTTTGATAAGAAGATGATATGATTTTTTGTAAGGTCAAGCCATGTGCTTAGAGGAAGTGAAATGCAAAATTTGAAATTATGAGTTAAAGAGCTATGTTAGATTTTGCTATCACAAGTTGTAGTCAGCAACAGCTGAAACATCCTGAATATAAATTTGACTAATTAAATAAATAATAGATATGGATTTTAGTTAGGTAAAGAAAATCAAATATTTAAATAAAAGAGCTAAAAGGATAAAAATAGGTTCTGTGAATAGATAAAATCAAGTAGGTTAAAATCATATTACCAATTTCAGAAAAAGTTTAAGGTTTTGAGGAGAAAAATAAGTTTCCTAAGTTACATTGTTTAATTATTGTAGGTTTACACAGTAAAATGGTTGAAATAAAATTAAATGAAAATCCGAAGAAGCATTATTGAGGAATTAACATGGATTCAATATTAAGAGTATATTGTACTAAGAAACATTTATAAATTACAGTTTAAAGCACAAAATGGTTAGTCAGACATTAAATTTTAAAGTTAAGAGGTGATGTCATGAGTATCAAATTACTTACTTAAGGAGTCAGACAAATTACTTTTTTGTCTTGCCCAGTCTTAGTTGAGGTTATACCATAGCAAGTTACCGGAACAATAGCTCAAGTAGTGATGTGCTACCAGTGTTAGCTAAAAACTATCTTCAGTATGCACTCACAATGATAACTTCATCCTAGTTAGATGGTCTAGAGTGAAAGTTTGCCTTCTGTGAATGTGCCTAATCTGCTGTCTTTAATCAGATCTGATTGTTTGATGCCTTAACCAAAATGTATCTGATACCAGAAAATTGTAGTACTTTTGGGTAAGTATAAACTTTTAAAATTGAAACCAGCATATTGTGTTAATTATTTCAAGTACCCTTAACTCTTGGGGTTAAAACAAGGATTTGGTGGTCATAAAATAAAATTTTATTTCATACCAGGCATAGTCATAACATAATTTATTTACATAACCTAGTTGCAAACCCCCATGCAGACATTCGTTCAACAAAATCTAGAAATAGTGTCATCTTGGATATTGCACGGCATTCATCTATGACTAGTCATGCCATTGACTTTGAAAGTTCAAGACTTCTTGCAAAGGAAGGTAGGTGTTGGCCATGGCAGGTTAAAAGATGTACTATAAATTGCTTATCACCCTAATAAAATCAATGGCGACAGTGGCCTAAATATTAAACATGTGACACATGCCTTACTATAAACAGAAAAACTCACATTGTGACCACCACCAAACCACTCAGCTACACTGCAGTTACTCTCTTCTGATTGGCCTTACCTACCTTCAACCAATATATCAATGATATTTCCAAAATGTTCACAAATTTTTTCAGATCAGATTAAATACTTACGTGATATTAGCAGGACCACTGCCAAGGTTGTAGCAGAATTGCAGATGGCCATTTAAAATGCTTATGGAGATATAATCTCCCTTCCCACTTAAAAGTTGTCCATTGTATAACAGTAGACCATTTAAGCTTCTAGATAAGAACCAGATTTCTAAAGAAAAGGCTCTTCCAACTCCCTCCAATCTAGGAAGTTCTATGAATGATTCTCCTTTAAAGTCAGGAACAAATACTTTTTGAACTTCTGTGTCAACTGAAATATAATTGAACAATTTAGATCAAAATATTAAAAATAAATAAATAAACTTGTAGTTTGATGAATCGCAAAACTAGTAAAAACTTATATTCTGATTCTTAATAATATTTTAACTACATCTGTGCAATGGGTATAAGTTTTTTTTAAATCTATTAAGAAAAACTACAAAATCTACTTCATACAGGAGTGTAATATAAATATGCAAAAAGAAATAATACAATGAGCTTTCTTTACAGACTGACAACTTTTAGGCCTGCTATTCATTTTGAAAATTCCAAATTAACAGATTTGTTATTAAGTCTATAGGCCCCTATTGCTACATTAGAAATATATTAACAAAACTTGTGTTATTTTACTAATGGAACTGTGTATCAGTAGTTAGACACAGATACTCACAGTCCTGGCAAGCTAGGCCACTTGTACCAGGAGCACATTTACAGATAAATCCTCCATGAGGCATCAATTCACATGTTGAACCTGATATGCAAGGACTGGAGCTGCATGGGTTGATTTGGATTTCACAGTAAGCACCTAACAACCAAAAGAATACCAATAATTGCTGAAGCAAATAGAATTTTGTACTAGCACTGTATATTAATTTAGATTTAAAACAGTGGCAATTACTGAATTAACCAAAGAAAGGAAATGTAACTTAGAATTTTAGTTTCACAGAGCCCATAGAAGGAAATAACTTAATGTTCATTATGGGTGTTGCAGTTTTCACAAACGATTGTGTAGCAAAATCTTTTATGATTGTGTAGTAAAGCAACATCAAAATAAGAAGCTTTAAAATTTATGCGAAATTTCCAAAGACTTAAAAGTATTTCAATTGAGGTCAGTAGCTGAAATCATATAGTATATAAAACAATTTCATATTAAATTTTACGAATACTGCATCATAAAAATTAAGCATAAGTTTTACGGTTAATTTTGCAAGTTTTTTTGGCACAATATTCAGTGTTAACTAGCTAAAAGCATGGCTTTGTCGTCACTCGCGAAGTTTTGTTATGAGAAACATTAAAGAAATTAAAGAATAACCATAAGAATTTTAATATTTAAACTTCACGAACATCCGTGTTTTTAGTTTGTTGAAAAAAAAAAATAGGCACATTTGTAATAAGATGCAATCTTTAAATATTCAGGATATGAATTTATTTAATTTGTTTTCATCAGATACAAGAATTCTGTTTTGAATTTCTTCCTGTTTTTTAATTTTAATATACTTGAATTTTTAATATTACTAATTCTGTATTAATAAAATCTTCTATTTAATGCTAGGATTTCTAATTTTTTTACTCTCTGTAACAAAACATATGTTAAACCAACAGAAGTTTCTGGCTATGGTTGATTGTAGAACATTTCTAAATAGTGGGACTCTAACAGACGCTGCCATGGACAGCCAATGCAGAAATAATTATCACTCAATACTGGGAATTTGAGATGAGAGGGGGACGATACAGAATAAGACTGAATATTTTTATGAAGATATGATGATGAAAACAGATTTCACTGATTCACTTTACTGACAGAAATTAGTCAATATTTTAATCAGTGGCTCAGTGATCTTGGAGACGTAGCCATTATCTTTGAAATGCAGATAATGGTGTCGAGGCAGATTCCAGGTGATTGTATTGTAAAGGATGACCTCTCGTTTTATTAAATATTTTATGGTTCTTGTGTTTGGTTTAATTAAACTACTGTCATGCATGTATTTTTGTTTTGTTTCAGTTACGTGGAACCATATTTCTCCCGTTAAACAAGTCTCAAAATATCCATGTAGAGCGTGCTTTAATTTTTATTGTCATTAAGCTTGACATAGTTTATCATTAAACTTATATAGTTATTGAAATAACTGATTAAGGCAGGCAGTGGGATTTCGTTGTATAATTACAAAACCGCTGCATCAACATTTACACAAGTCACAGATTTTGTTCGTAATCGGAATTGATCGGTAATCCGCGACATTTTTCGGGAAGTCGGTGGTGGGGCTAAAGGACCATGCTAGACGAAGTCTCGCAGTCGAACGCAACTTATTGATAAAGACACTATCATCATGCAACGTCATCAATTTTCATTTGAAGAGTACGCTGATCTGCATTTGGCGTATGGCGCTGCTGGACAAAACAGGGCCGAAGCAGTAAGGTTTTACACGACTCGATTTCCTAGCCGTGTGATTCCATCGGCCAACACTTTTGTGTTGGTTAACAGAAGGTTGAGGGAGACGGGAAGTATTGTTGTCCACAGTCCCGACGCCGGACGAAATCGGTTCAGGCGGAGTGTAGGATTTGAAGAAAATGTCCTGGAAATGATTGCTGATAATCCGAGGACAAGCTCTAGGGTCATTGCCAACGCATTGCAGGTACGTCCAGTCTAAGTGATCCCTCAAATTCTCCGTTTAAATACAGCCTTTCAATAGGGTCATTTTTGTTATTTTTTAATTTCCATGCCTCACATGCCACTGTTTTGGACGTCCTTCACGACGAAGGGTTACATCCCTTTCACTTTTAAAAGGTCCAAGATTTGGAGGAAGACGATTTTCCACTTCGAGTTCAGTTTTCACAGTGGTACCTGCAGCAATGTAACGATTATCCAAACTTTGAAAGGAAGGTGCTGTGGACGGATGAGGCGTGCTTTAATAGTGTTTTAATAGCCGAAACAGCCACATCTGGGATGTCGAAAATCCTCATGCAATTTTTGTCAAGTCATACCAACACAAATTTAGTGTTAACATTTGGGCAAGTTTATACTAGGCCCTGTTCTACTTGCGCAACGTTTAAATGGCGCTTCTTAATTAGCATTTCATGAAAACGTCCTTCTGTTGTACTTAGAAGACGTTCCTTTGACAATTCGTAATGACATGTGGTTTCAACATGACGGCGCGCCGCCGCATTTTGCAGTACCCGTACCTCAACGATGCATTGTATCCTGACAGGTGGATTGGTCGAGGAGGCCCAATTCACTGGCCAGTTCGGTCACCAGACTACAACCCATTGGATTTTTATCTCTGGGGAGCTGTCAAGGCCATTGTTTATGAGACTGAAGTAGAAACAGAGGAAGAACTTTTGGCTAGGATAATTCAAGCTTTTGATGAAATTAGAGAAAGTTACAAGTTTCGAAGACTCGCAAATTCAGTAACTCAGTGTTGTCGTGCCGGTAATGCAGTTGAGGTAGGACATTTTGAGCAGTTGCTGTAAAATGTAAGGGACCGTATTTTTTTGTTATTGTTGTTTATTGGGATACATTTTTACTAAAAACAAGATTTTTCAGAGATTATTTATTTTACGGTTACTGTCGCGGGTTGACGCTTATTGTAAGTAAATCCGTGTTGGGTTTCAATGTTGCGACTGATAACGTCAAGTTGGAAATGAAACTACTGTACAGTAATTTTGTTTTGTATCAGTGAAAAAAGGGCTTTCAATGAGTAACAGCTTGTTTACCTTTTGCGGTTTGCCGCGCGTTAGTGAGTTGATACATGTTACCAAAATGTTTACAACTTGTTTGAATAAGAAAAGACTTTTTGCAGCAGAGATAGTTACGTTACAAACGATAGAATGGGTTTATTGTTCTTTTTTCCAAAAGTTTTTTGTTTTATTGTTGCAAAATAGTAGCAAGGATATTCACGTTAATCAATAAAAATGTTGTGATTGATATCTAGTGAAATACGATTACATGAAATAAAACAAGCTTCTTTGCAACGAATAAATTAAGTTTGCAGATTTTTTTCTTTTTGTGCCAGTAACTAAATGATTTTTGTACAATAATTAAAGATTAATCTGGCAAGCAGATCAACTAATTAAAAAACAATTCCCATAAAAAAATCCTTTAGCCCCACCACCGACTTCCCGAAAAATGTCGCGGATTACCGATCAATTCCGATTACGAACAAGCAGTCCGCCCTAGTGGCTTCTAAATAGAAGGAAATTCTATTGCCTGGGCAGCTCAGTCCGTAAGACGGCATTAGCTCTCAATCTTCAGTTCGCATCGAGCCGCCGTCGCGTGCGGTTGCTCGATACTTTCCTCAAGCGAGGTTCAGTGAGTGTATCAGTGAAAACTTAGCTTGTGGTTTACGATAGTGAAAATGGAATCGACGATACGAAAGAATACACTGAAATTCGCGTTCGACGCAAAGGAGACAAGACCACGTGCATATGACTTCCATGAATGGCTGTATGAAAAATTCAACTTGACAGACGCAGATGTATATGGAATCCAAATGGACTTCTTGACTTATGCAGTATACGTTAAAATGACAAATGACAACTTATGCAATACTATCGTAGAGAAAACTGGAGGGAAAGCCGACTACCAGAACCCAGATGGAACCGTAAGTACCGTATATATAAGCCACGCAGGGCTAGGGCTACGATCAGTAAGAGTTTTTAATGTACCATTTGAAATTAGTAATGCTAGTGTAACGGCAGCAATCCGAAACTATGGTGAAATAATAACGGCGACGGACGAAAAATGGAGCCCAAAGTTCAGATTCCAAGCAAACAACGGCATACGGTGTGTGAAAATTGATTTAAAAAAACATATACCTTCCTATATAATGATACAGGGTTTCAAAGCATTAATAATATATGAGGGACAACCGCGCACATGCTCTGTTTGCAATGAACCAGGACATCTAAGATCTGAGTGTACAAAACGCCGACCATTACAACTTCCAAGAGCAAAATTGTCAACATCAGAAACTATAACAGCAAATGCTACAATCGCGGAAGCGAGTAAGGAAAGTAGCAACACAGCGTCTTATGCAGAAGCCACGGCACAAGTCAACAGTGTAAACATAGGCCACACTGTAACATCAGCATGTGAGCCACACACAGAAACGTTGGAAAACACGGAAAACATGGAGATCGATGTAGAGGACAACTCGGAACAGCACGGCGGGAAACAGGAAACACAAGCCGAAAAATCTGGACAAGAAGAAGAGGAAAATGAAGAACAAGAACCGGAACAGAAATTACATGAAAAAGAAATAGAAGAAGAGAGTATCCCAGAACATGTCATACACATAGAAACATTTACAAATAAAACAACTCACCAGGCAGAAGAAGATTCAGAAACAAAACAACGGATTGAAATGCACAGCTCAACGATCAATAACAAAGCCGAGAAAGAAATAAGCGAGAAGAGAATAACAAGACAATCTAGCAGAAGTGCAAATAAGGATGGTGCCAATACCGCAAGTCAATACATAGCAAAAAAACGCCGAGCTCTCAGTGAACGACTTGAAATTAACGGCAAACCAGTAAAAAGAATAGCAGAGAAAGTAGAACGAACAACAAATAACGCCAAATCAAGACAAGAAGAAGAAGAAGAAGAAGAAACAACCAAAGCGAGAAATGAAGGACAAGACACACCAAAATACGTAAACGATCAGAAGATAAGAGAAGAAGATAAACCAAAACTCCTCAGTAAAGACAGCTGGTACGAGGAAGTAATGGAGGGATCTGATGAGACGTAAAATAACCAATGACAAGCAATCAAAGTTATAGCATCGCAACTATAAATATGAACAGAGTAATTACGCCATTCAAAATAAAATGCCTTAGCGGATTATATTAAACAAAACAGTATTGACATCGCAATGTTACAAGAAGTGACTTTTACCGAACTAAACATCCCTGGATACGATGGAATAATCAACTACTCCAAAGAAACCAACACGGGAACGGCCCTCGTGATTAGAGAGGGAATTGAGACGGTTAGTACAGAAACATTAACAAACGGCAGGGCCATTGCAACTACAATAAATAACACGCGAATAATCAATGTTTACGCCCCCTCTGGCAATAATAATCGAGCCCAAAGAGCATACTTCTACAAAACAGAGCTACCCTATCTCCTGCGAAATACCACAGGCGCAATAATAATGGGAGGTGACTTTAATTGTGTACTAAGCCAAAAAGATCAAACCCCAAATTTCAATGGGTGCAGGGAGCTGACTAACCTCATTCGAGGGATGGACTTTCACGACGCATGGGAATGCATTCACGGAAATGCCAAAGCCTACACATATGTCTCAAACAACTCGGCAAGCCGACTCGACAGGATCTATGTAACGGAGACTCTCCGAACCAAAACAACCAGTGCAAACATTTTTCCTCTAAGCTTTTCAGATCACAACAGTATGCAATGCACTGTCAACATGCAGAGGCAGCTAGTTAGCAGAGGCAAAGGATTCTGGAAATGTAACATCTCTATGCTTGAAGACCCGGCGCTAGACGAAGAAATCAAAAGTGTCTGGGACGAATGTCTAAAAAACTGTAAAAAATATAAAAGCACACTATCTTGGTGGGTTGAACATGTGAAACCGAAACTAAAACGAACCTTAATCTCCTGGGGGACACAAAAGAACTATTGGATGAAGGGCACAATTGAGTATTATTACAGATGCATCAAGGAATTATACCAAGAGCCCACCATAACTGTCGATACTAATATAAAAATAAAAAAATACAAAGCCAAGATCCTATCATTACAAAATATGCAAGCAAACAAACTCCTGACAACTTCAAAACCGGCTGACGTCGCAACCAAAGAAATGGCAGCCTTGTACCACCTTATAAGGAGCACAAAAAGGAGTAAAAAAACTTTAATAACCAATATAATTAAAGAAAATGGTGAAAACATCAAGGACGGAAGAGATATAATTAAAGAAATTACCACGCACTATAAAAATATTTTTAAGTCAACTCCAACTAGTACGGCGGCAATCGCCGATTTAATATCCAACTCAAGTAACACAGCAAGTGTGGAAGAATCGGCAACTCTAACAAGAATTTTTGACCAGGATGAAATTCATACATCGATAAACAAAGCAGCAAGAGGGAAATCCCCAGGACCGGATGGGTTACCCATAGAATTTTATATTCATTACTGGCCCATGCTAAGAAATAAGTTAACAGAGATTCTAAACGACTTATGGACAGAGGAAAATCTTCCCACCGCCTTCACAGAGGGCATCATAGTGCTAGTACCCAAAGGCAACCAGATCAAACAAATCAATGAAATACGACCAATAACTTTGTTAAATTCAGACTTTAAAATACTAACGAGAATCC
Organism: Vandiemenella viatica; assembly: GCA_031002005.1. NCBI lineage: Eukaryota > Metazoa > Arthropoda > Insecta > Orthoptera > Morabidae > Vandiemenella > Vandiemenella viatica. Next base: position 100,060,837 of record JARYHS010008075.1, on the reverse strand, counting down.
TCAAAACTAGACTGGAACCCCTCATGGAGAAAATCTTAGGACCTCATCAAACCAGTGCTATTCCCGGACGTAGCATCTTAAATACTGTGTGCGAATATCGTGATATCATTAGCATAAATGCAGAAAAACAAACGCCATCAGCTCTACTATTCCTCGATTTTGAAAAAGCATTTGACCGAATTGAACATAATTACCTCTTAAAAATCATGGAACATAAAGGATTTGGCTCCCCATTCGTGGAAGTAATAAAGAAAATAATTACAAACACACATTCAAAACTTCTTATAAACGGACACCTGTCAGCGCCCGTCAAGATAGAAAGATCGATAAGACAAGGATGCCCGCTATCAATGATCCTGTACGCACTGGCAACGGAACCCCTGCTTGAGAAATGTCATCCAAAATTTAACAGGCATTTATCTAAACGGATACAAATTTACATGCAGAGGATACGCAGACGACATTTGTATAGCCGAAACTTCAGCGGAGGACATCCAAAAAACGCGGGAAATAATCACAACGTTCACGGAAGCAACAGGCGCAAAACTTAACCCAAAGAAAACTGCACTGCTCCAAATAAGTGAGGCAGAGATCCCACCTCCAACAGACATCTGGTACGAGCAAGTAGAAGAACATAAGACATTAGGCATTATTTTTCAAAAGAACATTATGAAAACAATAACTAAAAACTGGCTCATAACACTACCAAAAATTAGGGCTGTTATAAACATGCACTGTGATAGAGATCTGGATGCAATACAGAAGGCTAAAGTCGTGCAAGTATCTTTATTGAGTAAAATGGTCTACATCGTCCCAAGTACTGCCGATACCCGACACAATTGCAGATCGGATACAGAATCTGCTCGGGTGGTTTGCAAGCAGGGGTAAGATCTTCAAAACAGCGTTCAAAACAATGACTCTACCCCTAGGTAAAGGAGGCATAGGAATGATAAGCGTACGCGAAAGATGCTGCGCATTATTCCTCAAAAGAACCATAACGACAGCGGTAAATGACCCAAACGGCCCAACAAACAACTTGATTAACGAAACAAAACCAGTCACCGAGGAAATACCTTTCAACATGGCCTCGATAAAGTTCACCTTACCACACATGAGAAAATTTCACCTAGAAACAACTTATGCAAAAACCAAAGGATGCACCCTGTACAACAAGACAACAAAATGAAATCTACAAAATAATCAACACATCTACCCACAGAAATAAAATCGAAATTAAAAATCCACAATACAACTGGAGCAACATCTGGAAAAATATAACGAATAAAACTCTAAACACTATAACACAATCCTTGTGGTATGACGTCGTAAATGAAAAAATCTCAACCAACAGAAGACTTTACGAAATACATCTATCCCCGAATGACAGGTGCAGAAATTGCGGAAATACTGACACCCTGATACACAGAATAACGTGTAACCAAAACCAGAAAATATGGACTTGGGCAAGAAGAAAAATAGCCTTCCTTGACAGAACATCACCTTTAACCGTGAGCATCCAGGAAATACTGAAACCTGAGAAAATGAGATATCCTGAAACGAAACACAACACGGTACAATGGATACTAGGCAATACCCTAACTTATATGCTACAAACGGAAAAGAGTACTTACGACGAATATATAGCATATATGAATACTGTATATTACGAAATTATCCAAACTCAAAATTATAAAAAGGACTTCGCACGGATGCTCGATATAATAATGACAGAATCATTCCAATGATCACAATTTAACCAAATAAAACTGGTTATAAAACCCGCCTAGACCCAAAGAGAGACTTTTTGAATCAAAGGCACGAGGGGAACCTAACTGTACCAAATATTCAAATCATAAAGAACCTAAAAAAACAAAACATCCAATTGATGGAAAACACCACTAATAAATACAAATCAGGAAAAGAGAACTTTGAAACTGTTATAATATGATATCGAAATAAAATTGTCTTAGGCTTAGTGTCTATGCTGTCCATGGATATTGTATATTCTCTGTGGTGAATAAAACAGAAGATGTGCTGTTGCATTCTTGCTTAACCGTTAAACGGACGTGTTTTAATAGGTTATGGGCCCAGACTGTGCCCCAGAGTTATTTTCTTCGCTATTCCAGTAAACAGAATACGGAAAAGTCGTAATCTTATAAATAATTAGTTACGCGTTTGAAGATGGCTTCTAATTTTGTAGTTAACGTGCCTAAGCTTAAAGGCAGAGACAACTACGATGTATGGGCTTTTGCAGCGGAGAATATGTTGGTGTTAGAAGGCATGTCCGGCTTAATAAAGGAAGAAGGAAGTACTAGCACTGCAGCCGCAGATGATGCAAAGGCGAAAGCGAAGCTGATTCTTACAATTGATCCAGCGTTGTATGTGCACGTAAAGCAAGCTAAAACAACGAAGGAGCTATGGGCGCAGCTTAAAACTATGTTTGACGATTCCGGGTTTACACGAAGAATAACCTTACTTCGCCATCTTATATCAATCAGACTTGATAATTGTGATTCAATGACGTCGTATGTGACAGATATTATTGAGACATCGCAAAGATTAAGTGGAACTGGATTTGATATAAACGACGAATGGATTGGCTCGTTGTTACTGGCAGGTTTACCAGAACGATTTTCACCAATGATCATGGCGATTGAACATTCCGGGATTCCTATTACGGCGGATGTTATCAGGACAAAATTGATCGATATGGAGATATCAGATTCGAATGAATCAGAGACAAAAACCGCTTTCGCTTCCAAAGGTTGGCAGAACCATAGAAGCAAGACTGCTAACAGACAAAACAAAAGCCGAAACTACGTCGCGGAAAAGTCAAATGTCAAAATGACAGGAGTTAAATCCATCACTTGTTACAGGTGTAAACAAGGTGGGCATTACAGGAATCAGTGTCCTTTGCTGGTGAAATCAGATGAACCTAAACAATCCAATGTGTTTAGTGTTGTTTTTCTATCCGGCAAGTTTGGTAAACAAGATTGGTATATTGACTCCGGTGCAAGTTCTCATATGACGCCGAATGAACATTGGATAAAAAATGCATTGTATTCGTCAAGTGAACCAGAAGTTATTATCGCTGACAAAACCAAAGTACCTGTGCTGTGTACCGGCGATGTAGAAATAACTTCAGATTGTGGTTATGATATTACTGTGAAAAATGCATTGTGTGTGCCAAGTCTGACGACTAACCTCTTATCAGTGAGTGAACTCATAAAGAACGGTAATAAAGTTCATTTCGATTCACAGAATTGTTTCATACATAATATGAACGGTGAATTGGTGGCTATAGGAGAACTTATTTGTGGTGTTTACAAGTTGAAGGTAAAACATAAAATGAAAAGTGAGCACAGTTTATTGGCTGCTCCTGTGTTAAATGATGGTTATATGTGGCACCGAAGACTCGGTCATATAAATAGTGCAGATATGAATAAAATGAAGTCTGGTGTGGTTGATGGACTTAGTTATCCTGATAATTTTCAAACGGGAAAAAACAGTTGTATCGTGTGCTGTGAGGAAAAACAGTCAAGACTTCCGTTCAAAAATATTGGAGAAAGAAGTACAGAGACATTGCAGATCATACACGCTGATGTGTGTGGCCCAATGGAACATAAATCCTTAGGTGGTGCGCGATATTTTTTATTGCTGGTGGATGACTTCAGTCGCATGGCATTTATTTACTTCTTGAAAGCTAAAAGTGAAGTATTTAGCAGATTTAAAGAATTTAAAGCCTTGGTAGAAAACCAAAAGAATAAGAAAATTAAAATATTTCGCACTGATAATGGCTTTGAATTTTGTAATAATGAGTTTACAGATTTTCTGAAGAAAGAAGGTATTATTCATCAGAAAAGTAACCCTTACACCCCAGAACAAAATGGTCTGTGTGAAAGACTGAATCGCTCAATAGTTGAGAAAGCAAGATGTATGTTGTTTGATGCAAAGCTAGATAAAAGGTTTTGGGGAGAAGCAGCAAACACAGCTGTGTACTTAAAAAACAGATCAATTGCATCAGGAACTCAAGACAAGACACCATATGAATTGTGGTATGGCAAGAAACCTGATGTAAGCCATATTCGTATATTTGGCAGTGATGTAATGGTCCAAGTTTCCAAAGAAAAACGTTTAAAGTGGGACAAAAATTCACATAAACACATTCTTGTTGGATATTCAGAAAATATGAAAGGTTATAGAATTTATGACTACAAGAAGAAGAATATATTAATATGCAAGGATGTGGTTATTATGGAGAGTAGAAAAGATAATAAATATGAAGAAATAAGTGTTTCAGTGGGGGAGTCTGGTCAAGGACAATTGACAGTAACAGACAAACCAGAATTACAGAAATCAGTTTCAGTGGGTGAGTCTGCTCAAGAAGAACAGTTGACAGGAAGAGGCAAACCAGAATTACTGAAATCATTTCAATCAGACTATGCTGAAGTGGAAGAGCAAGATAACTTGGAAGAAAGTACTGCAGCTGAGAGTGTGGAAATTAAGACATTGCCTAAAAGAATAAGGAAACCGCTTCAAAGATATGGTACAACTTTATTAAGTGTATCCTGTAAAGAAGAAGGCAGCTGTGTTCCAGATGATATCATCAGAGAATTCCAGCAAGTGATGCAGAAGATGAAGGCAGTTATGGTCAGACAGGAGAATCGCATCCAAGCCCTGGAGGCAAGGCTGATGGCTTCAACATCAAGTGCAGTACAAGTGGGTGTTTGAATAAGAAAGGTTGAAAGTGTGATATCATGCTAGGTCAGTGGCTAAATGTTTTTGCCAAATAGCAAGTGTAGATTATCATGAAACCTTTTCATTGGTTGTTAGACACTTTATTTGCAATTGGTGTACAATTATGGTTAGGTATTTAAATGTAACTTCAGGGGTATCTGAAGGAAGATATTTACATGCATTTAACTGTCAACACTGAAGCAGAATATATGGCTTTGTCAGATGCTTCTAGAGTGACAGTATATTTAAGAAATCTATTATTTGAAATCACGGGCAATTTGTGTATGATTACTATCTTAGTGACAGTCAGAGTGCATTGAAGCTTGCAAGTAATCAGAAAATACACAAGAGGTCTAAACGTATTGATGTTCGTTACCATTTTGTCCGCGATGCTGTATTAAACTTGAATTCATGGAAACTGCTGAAATGCCAGCTGATTTGCTCACTAAAGCTCTTTGTGCCTTCAAACATTACAAACTTATGAACAAAATATGATTATTAAGTAATATATTGTAATGTTTTGTGAGGCTGTAACTTATTTCGATATAGTGGGGGTGTTATAATATGATATCGAAATAAAATTGTCTTAGGCTTAGTGTCTATGCTGTCCATGGATATTGTATATTCTCTGTGGTGAATAAAACAGAAGATGTGCTGTTGCATTCTTGCTTAACCGTTAAACGGACGTGTTTTAATAGAAACCCAAATTTTATTATAAAAAGGTATAGAGCCAGGCAAAGAGCCAACCACTGGCGAGCGAAAGGCAGGGCTGAAGGGGAGGAAGGAGTCCCCCCCCCCAAAAAAAAAATCAAAAAAATCTGAAGGTTGCGGGTTCGATCCCCACTTCCGATAAGAGTTTTTCTTTTCGTTTTCTTTGGCGGTCCCATGCCTCGAGTACGCTTGGCAACACCGCCTGTGGAATGCTGTTTGAATTCTCCCGCGCAGCGCTCTTATTGGCCAAGTTTAGCTGCGTATAACTCAAAAACAATACGACTTTTACTAGATTTTTTTTGTATTTATTTCGTTAGTGCAACGTCCCGAACACTGCCCTTACCCGCCGATGAGTGAATTTCTGACCACCCTGTATATGCACTTAGTGATGCCATATAATCGTCACACTATAATTCCATACAATCCCAACACCAACTTCAAACTGCGTCTCTCTCCACGGACACACTTTGGAAGCAAGGAAAGCAAAACAACATTAACACACCTCCAATATGCCGCGCTACACTCTCAACAATAGCTGTCTCAAACCATGTGACCTGGTCACGTGATGCAGTCACCTCTGGTTTCTCTCACAAGGAGAGGTTTTCAGTGTGGAAATTGCTGTCATAGAACTGAAAAATAGTAGGCCTACTTCACTTTCCATAAAGCAATTCTTACTGGTGGGCCTCCTTTTAGAAGAAATCGGGGATTAAAAAGTATAAAAATTGTGTCTAAACGAGTTATACTTCCACGGAAGACACTTAGCTAATAACCGTGCTGTTTAACCGTGCATCTTGAGGCAGTGTGTTCCTGAGCGGAGGTTTCTAGGTTCGATCACATATATATTTTTTTTTATTTTTATTTTTTGTTTTGCTATTAGATCTTGTAGCATTATAAATTTGTTTTGAAACATATTCTCCAAATTATTTTTTTTTTTCATTTGAGAAATACGCAAATGTCTGGATGATATAAAACATTTGAAACAAAAGTTACGTGCACACCAAGAACATTTTATGATGGATATCCTTTCACAGACACATACAGTATTTATTATTGATGTAGGAAAGCAAATTTCGTTAACGTTTGCAAATTCCGGTCCTTCTTCATTAATTTTGAACCATATCATAAAACACAGGCAAAATGTGGTGAATAATTGAATGTATCTTAACAGCATCTTCACGAAAAGATATTTCAGATTATCTTGCAACAGTTCGGGCGTGCTTTGAAACATTGTTTATAGTATTTTTACCTTATCATAGAAATTCACATCACATGACTGACATTAATGCCTACATTTGGGTGGTAACACTTTTACTGTGCAAGTAACATTTCCATATTCATTTGAAAAGTCATGATCATAAACCGTACAACGTGACCACTTCATGAATCACCCAGCAACAAAAATTCTTCATTTATAACGTATGGTTTATTGACCAAATGCAAAAAGTTTATTTACATTCTTTCATGAGTTTTCCCGATTTTGAACAGGTCACAATAACATTTCCATACTCCAGCTCCAAACGCCGAATTTCTCCATGTAGGTCCTATCCTTGGACCAAACTGGTTACCTCATTCCTGAGTACAAAGGAATATGTGTGGTAGCAATTCTCCGAATAGTGTAAAACTATACTGCGCCATGTATGAATGATTCATTTTTGTCAACTTCTGCTTTCGTACGAGCCTTCGAATTCCATAGTGCGATTATAAGCATTTTCACAGGCACAGCGAATTTGATCAGTATTAATAACAAATTTTGAATTGAAATAAGGATTTTTCAAATGTTAACGAAATCTGCTTTCTTACATCAATAATAATTATTGTATGTGGAAGGATAACCATCATAAAATGTTCTCGGTGTGCACGTAATTTTTGTTTCAAATGTTTTATGTCATCCAGACATTTGCGTATTTCTCAAATGAAAATAATTTGGAGAATTTGTTTCATAACAAATATGTAATGCTACAAGATCGAATAGCAATACAAAAAATACAAACAGAAAAAAAATCGCGGGTTGTGATATCGAACCTATGACCCTCCGCTCAGCACTACACCGCCTCAACACGCACGGCTGAACCGACGGTATTAACAAATCGCCTTCCGTATTGGTATAACTCATTTATACACCATTTTTATACTTTTTGATCCCCGATTTTTTCTTAAACGGAGGCCCACCAGGCAGAACTGTTTTAGAGGAAGAAACCACAGGTGACGTAATATTTTTTAGACATGTTCGTTCTACGATAGCGATTTCCACACTGAAGACCTCTCCTGGTAAGCACGCACGTAAACAAGTAATTATATATATATATTTACAAAAATAATTATTGATGTCACATCTAGAATTGACTTTGAATTAGTATGTTTAATTTCACATCTTTAGGTGCAGCAGTTTTTTCAAAAAGTGTACCACAAGGTATGCATAAATCGTCCCCTAATTAATTCCTCTGCGTTATATGTTGAAACTAAACAAATATTTCGAGATAGATGCTAGTAAGGTGTATGATCCCTTATAACTGCACTGATCGGTTTCGTTTGACTCTGCTAACATCTTGAATGAATGTGATGGTATTTCAGCTAGATAAGAAGAAAAATTCTGGCTGAATAGAGCAATTCATAATCATTCTTTCAATTCATAATCATTAAGTACCTGTATTAAATGTCTTCAATGTCAAATTGGGTAGCATCATTTTACATAAGGTGCTATAGTACAGAAGCAATGTCACTAAGTGGGAAGTGTTGAAAGTCTATTAGAATTCTGAAATCAAATTCTTCATTCTTTGTGAGCCAATTTGAATGCCACACCCCAAGGCAGCTTTCAAACAAAATAGAATTTTATTTTTAACTGCTGATAAATACTAAGTTTTTTGACATGATACGATAAAATTCAAAGGATAAAGTAAAGACCTAGGCAATATTTGGTCACACAGATAGCAGTGGTAGTGGTGGTGAGGAACTACAGTGATTTTCTGGAGAAATATGGCTGCTTTACTTTCCCCAGTGTTTAGTGTTATTACTAATGGTTATTGGTCTGTATGTGTAGAATACTGCATTGAATGTGTGTTAAAATAATGTGTTTCAAGTTGTGTTTGAGAGATCGAGAAGGACTACCAAGGGGGGGGGGGGGTGGCATGTTTTGTGTCCCCACTTGAAGGAAAAATAACCATCAACTGTGCCATGCCCTTATTCCATTCACAATGTGGAGATAATGTTAACTGTACACCTCAACAAGTTCTCTGCTGATCAAGTAACGAAGGCTCGATTTGTATAACACCTGTTCGAGCGTTAGACACTGACTCAATGTCTTTTTGAGCTTGAATAACGAGGCGTATTTTCCACGAACACCAACTGGCCTGAAAATGAATTGTTCCTTCGTAGTGCATCCGCTATTGTTCGATTCCTGTAGTTATCTTCTAGATCACCAAAATATCATGTCTAAACACCATGTTCACTTGGATATTTATTCCAGAGCATAATATTAATTCTCAATGTCCAAGAAAAACTTCATTCATACAAAGAAATGTCTATGATCATCAAGTCATAGGCCCTATTTAAAGATCTCACTGTCAACAATGACTGTTTTTTTTTAAACTTAAATTGTTAATTTGTGCAATATATATCACCTTGTTATAGGTTGATATAATACTAAACTGGTATAATTCCAGTATAGTCACAAGAGAAAGTAGTATTTTTTACTGCTTGATTACAGCGTGTACCTTCATTCATATATGTAGAATAAATAATGTACAAGTAGTGTCATAATTACTTTGTGTCGACAGAATTTTTTTCTCTGTTCAACTGTGTTACATACCAAACACGCCAACGTCTCATCTTCAACAAGGTAGATCTCAAATATATCACCTTTTCTCCTCAATAAGTACTTCGTTGAAAATTTTTGTATGATGTTCTTGCAATCATACTTGTATGTTTTCTAAAGTGGATATACATTATCATTCTCTTGAAACTCTGATTCCGACTACAAAGAACGCGACAACATCTCTGACTCAATCACTAACCGAAATATCAATCAACAACGCATCAAAAATGCATTATCGCCTCGTTTATAATGTCAGCACTCTGTCCTGTTGCTCTTAACTATTGAACAGTGAATTTTTCCAATGAATGTAGTGATCAGGAGCGTAGCTACTATGGGGCTAGGCGGCGCAGTGCACCGGGGCCCTCACGCTCAGGGGGCCCCCAAGCATACCCTAAGCGCACCTCTAGGGGCCCTCAAGCGCAGTTTAGAGGGCCCACGAGCCTTCACGGCAAACTGGCGACCTTTTTTTTTTCTTTTTTTCTTAGCTCTACCGTCGTCTTGGGGGCCCCTGAGAACACAGGAGCCCCTTACTAAGGGCCCTCGCTGCTCAGGGGGCCCCAACCACTGCTCAGGGGCACCCATCCTCAGTTCAGGGGGCCCCTACCAGCACACAAAGCAAAAAAATGGTCGCCCGTCTGGCCTGAGGGCCCAAAATAATTTTTTTTTTTTACCGAGGCCCTTGTTGACCTAGCTACGCCACTGGTAGTGATAGTACTGGTACACTTTAATTATGAACCTAAGGTGCCTTTTAATTCAACTTGAACTTTTATAATATACATGGATTATAATACAAAAAATATAAACTTTATAAATTTATTTAATTTCGATGGAGCACATGCCTCGGTGACAATGTCCCTAAACTAACATTTTCCCCATTTCTTGTGTCCACCTAATTTTGCCCTCTATGAATGTTAATTTTAAATTCTTTCCGTGTTATTGGCAAATTACTCATAATTTACCTTGGCAATTTATTCCAACCCCTGATCCTCTTACGTAAACAATAAAGTTAAACAATAAAAAAACTAAAATTTTGAATAGTTTTAATGAAGTTAAGATGCTATTTAAGCACTCTGACAGTAAATCGAAACTGCTATTTTTAAGTATTGCAAAGGAACATAATGAAACTAGAAGCATACTCAATAAAAGCATTTGCAGCTTTCTTGTCAGCTGTAAGTACTAGAGCTGACATGTAGTACATTGATGTATATATCAAATACAGGAGTTGGAGAGGGTGCAAAGAAGGGCTGCTAGATTTGTTTCTGGAAATTATTGCAGAATGCAATCAGTGACGGATATGATAAAGGAGGTGGAATGGGATTCATTGCAATACAGGAGGAGGATGAGGAGGGTCATGGGAGTGTACAGGGCATATACTGATGTGAGATTGAAGGCTTTCACGGGGCATCGATGAAATGTAGTCTTCACGGGTTTTCCGCCTTATGTTGTTCAAATGCGACAACGAGCTTTCGGCGGCTGACTCTGCCGCCGAAAGCTCGTTGTCGCATTTCAACGACATACGGCGGAAAACCCGTGAAGACTACATTTCAGGGCATATACTGGCGATGAGGCATGGAAAGATATTGTAATAGGTATGAAAAGTAATTCATGGAAGGGAAAAGATGACCATGACCACAAGCTGGCACTCGATTTCAGGCACAAGGGTGTGGGAAGATTCTCTTTTTTAGGTAAGGGTGTCAGAGATTTGAATGAGTTACCAAGAGAAATGATGAATAATTTACCGAAAAAGTTGAAAGAATTTAAAGATAAAATTTGTAGAGGGCAAATATAGATGGGTGCAGGATAGGGGGAAGATGGGGGTGTAGGGAAATTGCCACCGGAGCCTGTGCTCCATTGCAATTAAATTAAATATTTTCAGTTATCTGTTAACTTGGGCAACCAAGTATAAGACCATGGTTTACCGAAATCATTTTATTTTATTAGTAGATGTTTTACAAATTCTTATATATATTAGAATTTTTTATTTGTGGGATTTTATAGGGATCGTTAAAATATGATTTTTTTTCGATCATTTTGCGGAATAAGGAAATCTATGGTTAAATTCCTTGTGTTCTCAGTACCTGTGTACTGCGGCGGACAGTGGCAGTGGAATGTGACCTCTCCTGTGGGCTGGCATGTTCCGGCGTGTCCGCAGGGCAGTCTGGCACAGGGACTGCGGCCGCACTCTGCCACCCCCACGGCCCGCACCACCAGGGGGTCGCCCTCGTGCAGACGAACTACTTGCTGGCCGAGGCGCAGTCGCCGCACACACCCCACGAGGCCCTGCGATGCGCCGGCGTTCTCCAGCACCCTGTGGCGCAACACATGTGGTGATTAGTAAAAACACTTGTTGTGAGCTGAGTTTCTAAAGTCAGTTTTATCAAGGGGATCAAAATAACTTTCAAGGTAGATACAGTTATTGAAATAATTGTAACAAAATGACTAAAATAATTGTCGCACAGCAATGAAATTCAACTATTTTTCTTACTGCCAATTGTATAGTGGTAAAGTTGCCGAGTTTGACAAACACAAATCAAATCATGAATCAAGAGATATAACCATTATTAAACTGTGTTTTACTTATGCAACCACAAATACGTTCCAGAGTTCAGAACGATCCACTCAGAGGTTTTGACGCTGTTGTGCGATGTTTTGTCAAATCACGTTTTCTTGTGACATAATAGTTTTGCTTCTTATTTTGTTTCCCAATTAACAATCGTTTGCTTCGATGACAAAACCAAAATTCGCTACTTCTTAGATTGTAGAATTATATTCATTCGGAGTGACACATTAGCAAGTCGCATTGTAACTCGAGTTCCGTTTCTTTTAACGCAGGCAGAATTTCGCACCCTGAACACCGCACCCATGAAGCCTATCCCACTTTTTTCAACATTTTTTTAACAATCGTAATAAAATCAATGGGCACTGTAAACAAATTCTATAGTGGTCACTAATCTGCAGTTAGCAATGCCACTTCTGGAGACTATGTAAAAAAGGTCTACTGTGTTTTACAGATTCGTTGGATACGAAGTGTTAAGATATAGTATAGATCTCTAATACTTTTCGGTATTCTCGTGACTACTTAAATTTATTTTAGATCTTTTTTACGTTAAATTATTTAAACAATTTATTACAATTAGGTAAAACCTTGAATTTTTTTGTTCGATTCATCCACCAGGTAGAGTTCTAAAGCTACGATTCTCAGGGGCAGGATGGTCCTTTCCGATCTTCATGTGTCTAGTAATATCGTACATGTGACGAATGGATATTATTATAGCGGTTACATGCCTTTTATGTGAGAATCAGGAGGTCATACCCGGAGCAGTCGTATGAAGATACGTGCCTTAACGCTGCCAACCAACGGAAGATAACATCTTCCACATCTGTTACTCGGTGCAGGTACGTGCCAAATGTAGCTCTGTGCTTTAGAGACAAAACTAAGATATGTGTTGAAGAACAGTTTGTTGTCAGAAGAAATAAAATAGAAACTTTTTTCCTCTGTAACTAAAAACTGAATATGTATAGTTATCTTCCTTTTCGCAGATATGTGTAACGACTAAATAAACTCTCAATTCAATTTACCCAATACTATTCAGGAAAAATGAAATGTATGTTGCTATTCTTACAAATACTAATCTAAAAATTAAATTATTCGTGGTACAGTCAGTTCGTATAGCCTGTTCTTCAACGAAATAGATACAGTAATTTAAAAATCACTGAACAGGTATCCCTGACGCTTGCCATTAGAGGTGCTAACGTGATTCGAAACACTTTGTGATTGTCTAACTAATACAACCAAATATTCGCAACTGTGTCAGTGCCTGGCAAATCTGAAGTCTTCACTAAAAAGGACGGAAGATACATACAATGCTCGCTACTACAAAAATAATTTGTTATTACTATAAGAAATGGAAACTTGGTAATTTTCTAGAAAATTTGTTTCCTATGCATACTCAAAATGCATTATATAACAAAAGTAGGCCTATATGCTTATGTCTCTGCGTCCCCGCTGTTGATTACGACTAATCAAGAAGCGTTAATACTATCAACTGTGTGATAAAAGAGATATCTAGATTTTGAATTGGTTTCTGCTCCCATGTTTTCTTGAAAATTGAAAATAAATTTATTTTGATGTAATATCGAAACACTCAATTAATTCCTGAAGCAATTTCTAAAAAAATGAATTAAATGCTATACCCCCAGAATTCGAATACTTTTTTAGTTTTAACATTAATGGCAAATCAAGCAATTTATTTTCATTGCAGTAATAGTTATTGTTAATGGGCTTAACCAGATTGCTTGATAAAATTACTGATGAAATGAAGAACTAGTGTTTCAATATATTTCTATTTCCTCAATTAGAATGAAGAAAACAAAACTGAAGGAAAAATACTAGATCCAGACGTTTCAAGAAAAAAAGAATACCATCGCACAAATATTTCTCAATCTCTACACGATTCGAAAGAATGCAAAGAGTTCACGAATTTATGAAGTTGGGCAATAACCATTGCGTTAACTGGGTACGGCTTAAATGTTGTATTCCGTAATATTCATGGCTCTCTACTGTTTTGCGATAGTTGCGACAATCGTGTTGAGTGGTTGCTGATAGTGGAAAGCAAACGCTTTAGTCTGCATGTAATAGCAGACTTCCTTCCCGGGAGTCAGTTGTCTCCTAGCTGTTCGGGTCATAGTGTACAAAGCCGACGTTTCGACAGTCATATTGCGGTCTTCTTCATGGTCAGAACTGAAACTCTGCCCAAGAAGAAAACCTTAATGTGTCTGTCGAGACATCGTTTTTATACGTCACGACGTGGCGTTACCCGAACAGCCTGCAGACAACTTTAGTTTGCAGTTCACGTTCGGCACGATCTAACGTCAGTATCATAACGGTAGTAGTGGCCACTTTGCTGAGCTGTGACGCAGTTCTCTCTCCCTCACACACACACACTTGGAGACGTTGGTGGGCGGCGCGCCGACGAAGGCGTCCCCTGTGAGGTCGAGGGCCCGCAGCGCGCCCTGCGACTGCCCCGCCACCTCCTGGCCGTCATCCAGGCGCAGCTGGCCGTCGCGGTGGTAGCGCCTCGCGGAGACGCGGTGAGCGCGGCCCACGGTGACCCTCTCTGCAGACACCAGCGACACCGGGCCGTTGCCGAGGTTGTACCGAAACACGACGCGCCTACGGCAGCCAGTTCACCATCACAGTACTATAGCAATCGCACGACGGAAAACATTGTGATTAATGGTACCAACACATCAAAGAGAGTAAATTTAGCTAAACGCCATTCAACAGGAGAAACAATAATACTATCCTTATGTAAATGGGTTAAAAATATTGGAAAAAGTAAACAGAAGTTAATTTATAGTACAATTTGAAGTTACACAGTGTTGTAAAAAAGTAATAATGACAGATATATTTGGCTATATCAGACTATTTACGATTTCATTCAGTTTCACAAAATGTTAGCTTGAGTGGTGTACGCGTCAGAAACACCATCTTCAACCAAATGGAAAATGCCGCCGGTCACATACGATAAATCCTTTAATACTCCTCATATCATATGGAGCACACATATTGACGTCAATTAG